>CM019071.1:108035328-108506408 GCA_009667805.1 Leptobrachium leishanense
CTCTTCTCCTTGTTCTCAATATTTATCAGGTTTAATCCTACGTAGGAGTGTCCATACCCGGAGTGAATTGTTACTTTTGGGGTGGGGTGATGCCGTACCTCCCTAGTGGAGGCCTCTTTTTGTTGTTTTTGTTTTTCATGATTAGTTTAAACATTTAAATACGTAAAGGGAATCCACAAGGTAGAGGAAGGACTTGGAGTATATTAAAAGGAAACAAAATAGCAAAACAAGAGGACATAGTTTTAGATTAGAGGGGCAAAGGTTTAAAAGTAACATCAGGAAGCATTATTTTACTGAGAGGGTGGTAGATACATGGAACAGCCTTCCAGTTGAAGTGGTAGAGGCCAAAACAGTAATTGAATTTAAGCAGGCATGGGATAGGCATAAGGCTATCCTAAACAAAAGATAAATCCAGGTAAAGTATCCATGTAATTGGGCAGACTAGATGGGTCGAAAGGTTCTAATCTAAGACTATGTCCTCTTGTTTTGCTACTTTGTTTCCTTTTAAATATACTCCCTTCCTCTACCTTGTGGATTACCTTTACGTATTTAAATGTTTCTATCATATCTCCTCTGTCTCGTCTTTTTTCCAAGCTGTATATGTTAAAATCATTAAGCCTTTCCTGGTAACTTTTCTCCTTCAAGCCGTACACCATTTTAGTAGCCCTTCTCTGAACTCTCTCTAAGGTGTCTATATTCTTCTGGAGATACGGCGTCCAGTACTGCACACAGTACTCCAAATGAGGTCTCACCAGTGCTCTGTACAGTGGCATGAGCACTTCCCTTTTCCTACTGCTAATACCTCTCCCTACACAACCAAGCATTCTGCTAGCATTTCCTGCTGCTCTATTACATTGACTACTTACCCTTAGATCCTCTGAAATAATGACCCCTAAATCCCTTTCCTCAGATGTTGAGGTTAGGACTGTATCAAATATTCTATATTCAGCCCTTGGGATTTTACGTCCCAGGTGCATTATCTTGCACTTATCCACATTAAAACTCAATTGCCACAACTCCGACCATTTGTTTAGTTTACCTAAATCATTTGTCATTTGGCTGATCCCTCCAGGAACGTCAACCCTGTTGCAAATCTTTGTGTCATCAGTAAAAAGACATACTTTTCCATTAATACCTTCTGCAATATCACTAATAAAAATATTAAAGAGAATGGGTCCAAGTACTGACCCCTGAGGTACCCCACTGGTAACAAGACCTTGCGCCGAATAAACTCCATTTACCACAACCCTCTGTTGTCTGTCACTCAGCCACTGCCTAATCCATTCAACAATATTGGAATCCAAGCTCAAAGATTGCAATTTATTGATAAGCCTTCTATGCGGAACAGTATCAAAAGCCTTACTGAAATCTAAATAAGCAATGTCTACTGCACCACCTGTGTCTATTATTTTTGTTACCCAATCAAAAAAATCAATAAGATTAGTTTGGCATGATCTCCCTGAGGTAAACCCATGTTGTTTCTGATCCTGTAATCTATGTGTTTTTAGATGTTCAACAATCCTTTCCTTTAACATGGTTTCCATTAATTTCCCCACTACTGACTAAGACTAACTGGCCTATAGTTCCCCGATTCCTCCCTACTACCCTTCTTGTAAATGGGCACAACATTTGCTAATTTCCAGTCTTCTGGGACGACTCCCGTTAACAGATTTATTTAACCAATCTTTGTTAACGGTTTTGCTATTACACCACTGAGCTCTTTTAATCATTTAGGGTGGATCCCATCAGGCCCCATTGACTTATTTGTCTATACTTTAGACAGCTGCTGTAGAACCTCCTCCTCTGTAAACTCATATGTAAATGTCTCGTTAGTGTTTCCTCCTAACTGAGGTCCTTTTCCTTCTGCAAAGACTGAACAAAAATATTCATTGAGGCAGTCAGCGAGACTTTTATCCTCTTCTACATACCTTCCTTCCTTTGTTTTTAATCTAACTAATCCTTTTTTTACTTTTCTTTTCTCGTTTATGTATCTAAAAAATGTTTTTTCCCCTTTTTTACTGACTGAGCTATTTTCTCTTCTGTGTGTGCTTTGGAAGCTCATATAAATTGCTTTGCCTCTTTCTGCCTAATCTTATAGGTTTGTCTATCTTTTTGTTCTTCACTATTTTGGCCACTTCTGCAGAGTATCACAGTAGTTTCTTCCCTTTTTTGTTTTTGCTAACAAGCCGAATGCAATTGCCTGTGGCCTTCAATAATGCTTCCTTTAAATAATACCATTTCTCCTGGACTCCCTTTAGGGGTACAGGTTAGGGTTAGAAGCTATTAGGGGAACAGATTAGGGTTAGAAGCTATTAGGGGTAAAGATTAGGGTTAGAAGCTATTAGGGGTACAGATTAGGGTTAGAAGCTATTAGGGGAACAGATTAGGGTTAGAGGCTATTAGGGGAACAGATTAGGGTTAGAAGATATTGGGGTACAGATTAGGGTTAGAAGCAATTAGGGGTACAGATTAGGGTTTGAAGCTATTAGGGGTACAGATTAGGGTTAGAAGATATTATGGGAAAAGATTAGGGTTAGAGGCTATTAGGGGAACAGATTAGGGTTAGAAGCTATTAGGGGTACAGATTAGGGTTAGAAGCTATTAGAGGAACAGATTAGGGTTGAAGGCTATTTGGCGAACAGATTAGGGTTAGAAAATATTGGGGTACAGATTAGGGTTAGAAGCAATTAGGGGAAAAGATTAGGGTTAGAAGCTATTAGGGGCACAGATTAGGGTTAGAGGCTATTATAGGAACAGATTAGGGTGAGAAGCAATTAGGGGAACATATTCGGGTTAGAAGCTATTAGGGGCACAGATAAGGGGTAGAAGCTATTAGGGGTACAGATTAGGGTTAGATGCTATTAGGGGAACAGATTAGGGTTAGAAGCTTTTAGGGGTACAGATTATGGCTAGAGGCTATTAGGGGTACATATTAGGTTCAGAAGCTATTAGGGTTAGAAGCTATTATGGGGGAACAGATTAGGGTTAGAAGCTATTAAGGGAACAGAGTAGGGTTAGAAGCTATTAGGGGTTCAGATTAGGGTGAGAAACTATTAAGGGTACCGATTAGGGTTAGAAGCTATTAGGGGAACAGATTGGGGTTAGAAACTATTAGGGTTAGAAGCTATTAGGGGTACAGATTAGGGTTAGAAGCTATTAGGGGAACAGATTAGGGTTAGAAGGTATTAGGGGAACAGATTAGGGTTAGAAGCTATTAGGGGTAAAGATTAGGGTTAGAAACTATTAGGGGTACAGATTAGGGTTAGAAGCTATTAGGGGTACAGATTAGGGTTAGAAGATATTATGGGAAAAGATTAGGGTTAGAGGCTATTAGGGGAACAGATTAGGGTTAGAAGCTATTAGGGGTACAGGTTAGGGATAGAAGCTATTAGAGGAACAGATTAGGGTTGAAGGCTATTTGGCGAACAGATTAGGGTTAGAAGCTATTAGGGGAACAGATTAGGGTTAGAAAATATTGGGGTACAGATTAGGGTTAGAAGCAATTAGGGGAAAAGATTAGGGTTAGAAGCTATTAGGGGCACAGATTAGGGTTAGAGGCTATTATAGGAACAGATTAGGGTTAGAAGCAATTAGGGGAACATATTCGGGTTAGAAGCTATTAGGGGCACAGATAAGGGGTAGAAGCTATTAGGGGTACAGATTAGGGTTAGATGCTATTAGGGAACAGATTAGGGTTAGAAGCTATTAGGGGTACAGATTATGGATAGAGGCTATTAGGGGTACAGATTAGGTTCAGAAGCTATTAGGGTTAGAAGCTATTATGGGGGAACAGATTAGGGTTAGAAGCTATTAGGGGAACAGAGTAGGGTTAGAAGCTATTAGGGGTTCAGATTAGGGTGAGAAACTATTAAGGGTACAGATTAGGGTTAGAAGCTATTAGGGGAACAGATTGGGGTTAGAAACTATTAGGGTTAGAAGCTATTAGGGGTACAGATTAGAGTTAGAAGCTATTAGGGGAACAGATTAGGGTTAGAGGCTATTAGGGGAACAGATTAGGGTTAGAAGCTATTAGGGGAACAGATTAGGGTTACAAGATATTAGGGTAACAGATTAGGGTTACAAGCTATTAGGTGAACAGTTTAGTGTTAGAAGCTATTAGGGGAACAGATTAGGGTTACAAACCATTAGGGGAACAGATTAGGGTTAGAAGATATTAGGGGTACAGATTAGGGTTAGAAATTATTAGGGGAACAGATTAGTGTTAAAAGCTATTAGGGGAACAGATTAGGGTTAGAAGATATTATGGGAAAAGATTAGGGTTAGAGGCTATTAGGGGACCAGATTAGGGTTAGAAGCTATTAGGGGTACAGATTAGGGTTAGAAGCTATTAGAGGAACAGATTAGGGTTGAAGGCTATTTGGGGAACAGATTAGGGTTAGAAGCTATTAGGGGAACAGATTAGGGTTAGAAAATATTTGGGTACAGATTAGGGTTAGAAGCAATTAGGGGAAAAGATTAGGGTTAGAAGCTATTAGGGGCACAGATTAGGGTTAGAGGCTATTATAGGAACAGATTAGGGTTAGAAGCAATTAGGGGAACATATTCGGGTTAGAAGCTATTAGGGGCACAGATAAGGGGTAGAAGCTATTAGGGGTACAGATTAGGGTTAGATGCTATTAGGGGAACAGATTAGGGTTAGAAGCTATTAGGGGTACAGATTATGGCTAGAGGCTATTAGGGGTACAGATTAGGTTTAGAAGCTATTAGGGTTAGAAGCTATTATGGGGGAACAGATTAGGGTTAGAAGCTATTAGGGGAACAGAGTAGGGTTAGAAGCTATTAGGGGTTCAGATTAGGGTGAGAAACTATTAAGGGTACAGATTAGGGTTAGAAGCTATTAGGGGAACAGATTGGGGTTAGAAGCTATTAGGGTTAGAAGCTATTAGGGGTACAGATTAGGGTTAGAAGCTATTAGGGGAACAGATTAGGGTTAGAGGCTATTAGGGGAACAGATTAGGGTTAGAAGCTATTAGGGGAACAGATTAGGGTTACAAGATATTAGGGTAACAGATTAGGGTTACAAGCTATTAGGTGAACAGATTAGTGTTTGAAGCTATTAGGGGAACAGATTAGGGTTACAAACTATTAGGGGAACAGATTAGGGTTAGTAGATATTAGGGGTACAGATTAGGGTTGGAAATTATTAGGGGAACAGATTAGGGTTAGAAGCTATTAGGAGAACAGATTAGGGTTAGAAGATATTAGGGGAACAGAACATTAATGAGGGGAAATAGAGAAAAAAATTTAAGAGAAATAGATTAATTATAAGGACAGATAGCAAAACAGACAGACACATAAACAGGGAGAAAGACAGATACAGGGACACACAGAAGGACAGACAGATACAGGGACACACAGGACAGACAGTTACAGGGACACACAGAAGGACAGACAGATACAGGGACACACAGGACAGACAGATACAGGGACACACAGAAGGACAGACATATACAGGGACACACAGGACAGACAGATACAGGGACACACAGAAGGACAGACATATACAGGGACACACAGAAGGACAGACAGATACAGGGACACACATAAGGACAGGCAGATACAGGGACACACAGGACAGACAGATACAGGGACACACAGGACAGACAGATACAGGGACACACAGAAGGACAGACAGATACAGGGACACACAGGACAGACAGATACAGAGACACACAGAAGGACAGACCTCTCCCCTCCCTCCATACTCACCTGCCTCTTGCTTCTAGCTGCTCCTCTTAATGTCCGGTATCAGTAGGGTCCTCTGGTCATGTGACAGGCAGGGGTTTCTGCATCCCTTTGCTGCCACACAGCATAAATCCCTGTTAGTGCAGGCAGCATGATGTAATGCTGCCTGTCACATGGATTTTCAGGGTCCTGCTCCTGCCGGAAGACACACCGATCAAAATACAGGGCTCCTCCCCACCAGGTGACACCCCGGCCATGACAGCTTTCAGGCAGCCTGCAACGTGCGAGCAAGCACTCGAGCAGGCTGCCTGGTTGTATCTGCGACTGTTCAGACACCCGGCCATACAACCCCTCCCTCAGCTTGTCAGTGGGGCCGACTCTCCTCCCCCCCCAGCACTGACAGGCTGATAGAAAAAAAAAGGTTTAAACGGATTTTATATTATAAAACGGACCCCCCATCGGCCCAAACGTTAATCAGCCTACCGGGATTCCTCCCGCTATCCCGGTAGGCCAGTCCGGCCCTGCAGAGAAGGTAGGGCAGAATGTTGCTTTCAAAATATATACTGAAGTTCGGCGGTAAGTTAATAAAGAAAGGACAGCCTGGTAACAATTTAGTGGTATTTCATACTTGCTCGGTTAAAGGAAGAGGAGGACTGGGCTAAACAGTTCGTGGTGAGCAAGATCTTGAGAGCGCGGGGTACAGCGGAGTACAAGGTAGGAGATAAGATGGAGCAGATAACAATAATTTTAGGGCGGCATTTGTTTTAGCTTTTCAGCTGCACTAAGGATTGAGGAACTAATTGCTCTGGGTGAAAATTCTTCTCGGTTAAGAAAGGATGATGGGAGAGTGACGGATGGAGTGGTATTGCTGCGCAGTTTGAGTTTGTCTTGCTGCTAAGGCCCATGGTGGGGAAGTATGCCCAGTGGTATGTGTGAGAGGATACTTGGAGACGGCTCCTTCAAACGGTCGCTTGTTCCGGGGGCACATAGATGGTACTAACTTGTCCGGGTATCAATTCAAAATGGTTCCGCAGCAGGCCATGGAGGGGCTTGGTTGAAAGGGGAGTTGCATTTGCCCCCATTCTTTCAGGATAGGAGCTGTTGGTACTGAGGCAGAATTGGGTTACCCAAAGGACCGAATTAAAAAGATGGGGAGATAGAGATTGGAAGTATATAGGAGATATGTGAGGCCATTAAAGAAATGAAGGGAAACTCATGGGGAACAATTGTTCAGTTTTAATAATAATTATTTGTTTCTTTTTGTTTTTTCTTTTGGTTTCTTTTCAGTTCGGGTACACTTGTGTTTGTGTGTGCATTACAGTTAATAGTTTACAATTTGGTTATTTGCAGGACGCGCAACGAGAGTGCGGATCCTGGGTCACTCCTATGTGCACTGGACGGATAGTCATGCTGCTGGCACCAAGAGAGGAGTGACTCCGGAGTGCAGCATAATTGAAGTAGGGATTAGATGGATAGGGAAGCAAGGTAGGGGGTGGGGCAGTAATTGGGAATAGCGAAGACATCCAGGAGAAAGTGGGGTAAGCCAGATATTATAGTACTACATTTAGGGGACAGCTAGAGAGGCGATGGAGGAGATAGGTATTGTGAGTGGTGAAATAGCGGCCTGGCACGTGGGGAGGCAATAGTAGGGGGAGGGTCTGTAGGGTACAGGGCTGAGTGCTGGTTTGTGCGGCCAAACTCAGGTGCCCTCCTGGTTTGCAGATCCTCTCGGCCTGCTATTTGCTATATAAAGAGACCCTGAGTAGACGCATGGTCACGCTACTTAGCCACGTGGGGCCGCTATTTCTGGGCAATGTGTATGGTGCATTGCATTTGCCGGTGGTTATTAGGGATGTGCGTTTCGGGTTTCGGAATTTCGGAATTTTCACTAAATTTCCCGATTTGTGTTTTCGGATGCGCCGAATTTCCGAAAAATTTTAGATCCGAAAATTTCAGATCCGAAATGTTTTCCGAGCCGAAACGAAATATTTTCGGATTTTTCGAATGGACTTGAAATGTGTCAAACAAGGAGAACAGATTTTCCGAAAAACGAAAATTTTCCGAAAAACGAAAATTTTCCGAAAACGAAAATTTTGTAAAAACGAAAATTTTCGGAAAAACGAAAAATTTTTGAAAAAACGAAAAGTCGATACAAAAACGGGCAAAATGACACGGAAAATACGAAAAATGGTCGATATTCGAAAAATGTGCAATTCCGAAAAACGAAAATTTCCGAAATTACGAAAAGTCGATACAAAAACCGAGCACAGTGACACGAAAATACGAAAAATGGTCGAAATTCCAAAAAAAAAAAGTACCCGAAAAACGGCCCGAAACGAATCGAATCGAAACCGAAATCGGTCGAAACGAGCCGAATCGAAAAGTTTAAAAATCCGAAAAATCAAACCGAATCGAACCGAAAAAAAAATCGGTGCACAAGCCTAGTGGTTATCTGGCCGTGCTATTTGCCGGTGTTATCTGGCCATGGTTTAATGGTTTTGGAGCACCCTGAAATAGGAGCAAGAAGTGAGGAGTTCATTGAAGGAGTGATAAGGCTGGGAGCACACTCTTCATTGAAGGCGCGATAAGGTGCTTTTTGTGAGGTAAGAGGAAAAGGTCACGGTCTTTTATTGGTGGCAGAAAAAAAGAGGGTCCTCATTTTTTGGTGTCGGTGAAATAGGCGGCCTGGCACGTGGAGAGGCGATAGTGGGGGGGAGGGTCTGTAGGGTACAGGCTGAGTGGTGGTTTTGTGCGGCCAAGCTCAGGTGCCCTCCTGGTTTGCAGATCCTCTCGGCCTGCTATTTGCCATAAAAGATACCCTGAGCAGACGCGTGGTCACGCTGCTTAGCCACGTGGGGCCGCTATTTCTGGGCAATGCTTGGTGCATTGCAGTTGCCAGTGTTATCTGACTGCCAGTGTTATCTGGCTGAAATTCAGTACCAGTGTTATCTGGTGTAACGTATTTGGCATAGGAGGATCGATAATAATTCTGCCTTAGAGGCAAAGAATCCAGCCTTAATTAATAAAATACGTGACCTTTTCAAACCGCCAATACCTTGTTGTGTGCTCATTTATGGGGAAGGGAAGGGGGCAAGGGGGTGGGGGTGAGGGGTGGTTATTTGGTTTCAAGAAGGTAACTTACATGGTAAAAAGTTGTAAGAAAATAAGGGTATAATTCTTAGTTCGGAGGACAGACTGAATAAGAAGGAAGATGGCTTAAGAATTATATCTGAATTGTGCAAGAGTTAAAGGGGGAGTGAGTTCCCTTCGTCTATAGGATCAGGCATGCAGGCCTTTGTTCTCTGGGCTTAAGCATAGCTCTTCGTGATTGGTTACACTAGGGAGATAAGCAGTGCAGGGGAGGGGAGTAAGGGGTAGAAAAAGGAAAGTGTGGGACATTTTTTGAATCAGAGCTAAATTTTTCTTTTCCCACCCTACCCACCCTGTTTTGTTTTTTAGGTTTACTGCTTCCCTACAACATCGAAAAGGTCACGTCACGGATAGGGGCAAATGACGTGGTGATTCCGCCAGTCATTCAAGACCGCCTGTGGTTTCCCATATGGAAATATACCATGTTGCATGAACCCGGTTGGTGGTTTCTGCGGCCAGGGCTGGGGGATTGTTTAGATATGGACGTGGTTAGTTTACCTATGGCATTCATATAGTACACCATGTTACATGAAGCCAGCTGGTGGTTTTTGCGGCCAAAGCTGGGGGATTGTTTTTTAATTAAAGACATGGTTATAGTATTCCATGTTGCATGAAGCCAGTGGGTGGTTTTTGCGGCCAGAACTGGGGGATTGCATTTAATTTGGGCATGGAGTCAGTTAACTAATGTCACTCAGATGAATTTTGCCATGTTGCATGAAGCCAGCTGTTTTTTTTTGCGGCCAGAGCTGGGGGATTGCGTTAAGTATGGACATGGTTAGGTTTAGTGATGAGCGGTGAAATAGGCGGCCTGGCACATGGATAGTGGGGAGTGGGTCTGTAGGGTACAGGCTGAGTGGTGGTTTTGTGCGGCCAAGCTCAGGTGCCCTCCTGGTTTGCAGATCCTCTCAGCCTGCTATTTGCCATAAAAGATACCCTAAGCAGACGTGTGGTCATGCTGCTTAGCCACGTGGGGCTGCTATTTCTGGGCAATGCTTGGTGCATTGCAGTTGCCAGTGTTATCTGGCTGCCAGTGTTATCTGACTGAAATTCAGTACCAGTGTTATCTGATGTAACGTATTATACGAGGATCGATAATAATTCTGCCTTAGAGGCAAAGAATCCGGCCTTAATTAATAAAAGACGTGACCTTTTCAAACCGCCAATACCTTGTTGTGTGCTCATTTATGGGGAAGGGAAGGGGGCAAGGGGGTGGGGGTGAGGGGTGGTTATTTGGTTTCAAGAAGGTAACTTACATGGGAAAAAGTTGTAAGAAAATAAGGGTATAATTCTTAGTTCGGAGGACAGACTGAATAAGAAGGAAGACGGCTTAAGAATTATATCTGAATTGTGCAAGAGTTAAAGGGGGAGTGAGTTCCCTTCGTCTATAGGATCAGGCATGCAGGCCTTTGTTCTCTGGGCTTAAGCATAGCTCTTCGTGATTGGTTACACTAGGGAGATAAGCAGTGAAAGGGGAGGGGAGTAAGGGGTAGAAAAAGGAAAGTGTGGGACATTTTTTGAATCAGAGCTAAATTTTTCTTTTCCCACCCTACCCACCCTGTTTTGTTTTTTAGGTTTACTGCTTCCCTACAACATCGAAAAGGTCACGTCAACAGAGGCGCCACGGATAGGGGAAAATGACGTGGTGATTCCGCCAGTCATTCAAGACCGCCTGTGGTTTCCCATATGGAAATATACCATGTTGCATGAACCCGGTTGGTGGTTTCTGCGGCCAAGGCTGGGGGATTGTTTAGATATGGACGTGGTAGGTTTACCTATGGCATTCATATAGTACACCATGTTACATGAAGCCAGCTGGTGGTTTTTGCGGCCAAAGCTGGGGGTTTGTTTTTTAATTAAAGACATGGTTATAGTATTCCATGTTGCATGAAGCCAGTTTGTGGTTTTTGCGGCCAGAACTGGGGGATTGCATTTAATTTGGGCATGGAGTCAGTTAACTAATGTCACTCAGATGAATTTTGCCATGTTGCATGAAGCCAGCTGTTTTTTTTTGGGCCAGAGCTGGGGGATTGCGTTAAGTATGGACATGGTTAGGTTTAGTGATGAGCGGTGAAATAGGCGGCCTGGCACATGGATAGTGGGGAGTGGGTCTGTAGGGTACAGGCTGAGTGGTGGTTTTGTGCGGCCAAGCTCAGGTGCCCTCCTGGTTTGCAGATCCTCTCAGCCTGCTATTTGCCATAAAAGATACCCTAAGCAGACGTGTGGTCATGCTGCTTAGCCACGTGGGGCTGCTATTTCTGGGCAATGCTTGGTGCATTGCAGTTGCCAGTGTTATCTGGCTGCCAGTGTTATCTGACTGAAATTCAGTACCAGTGTTATCTGGTGTAACGTATTATACGAGGATCGATAATAATTCTGCCTTAGAGGCAAAGAATGCGGCCTTAATTAATAAAAGACGTGACCTTTTCAAACCGCCAATACCTTGTTGTGTGCTCATTTATGGGGAAGGGAAGGGGGCAAGGGAGGTGGGAGTGAGGGGTGGTTATTTGGTTTCAAGAAGGTAACTTACATGGGAAAAAGTTGTAAGAAAATAAGGGTATAATTCTTAATCAATAACCTCACCATTATAAGTATAGGTACCTGCACATACGGACTGTGCAATCTGACCTATGTGTGGCCTATAATAGTGCCACAGGAGAACCCTCCCAACCTAAGTCAGAAAACATACTAATGTGCCTCAATCATCTTTGCTAAGACATGCTAAAGTCCAAAAATATGCAGTTCCTCATTTACACAGGGAACTCGCCAAACTACTCAGTGGTGAGCTTCAACAGAAGGAGAAAACACTTTACCAGCAAGATGGACACTGGAATGGTGTGACTCTTCCTTTGCACAAATCGAGAAATCTCCAAGTGTGGTGATTGTTTTTAGCCACCAACATTTATACACACTATCAGGTCTATTCACTAAAAGGTGAAACTCAGGAGAACTGGCAGGAGAAGAGAACAATCTAGACCAACTAGCCAATTTGGAAAGTGAGATAAATGGGAGAATTTTTCTGGTTCGGCTATTTTGACATAGAATTTTCACATCTCCATTCAAGTCTCCTGAGTTTCGCCTTTAGCAAATAGACCTGTGTGAAATTGCAATTCCTTACAAAGATAAGGTACATATATATTTTTAAATTATGTGATTCAAATATTGTCAGTTTGATAATTGCTAAGACTGGTAAAATTAAATATAGACTTAATAAATATAATTTTGTTTAATGAAATATACATATGTGGACAAATTCTTTCGGTGACAATGGCGATGTTTGGTTGATGTTCCCATTTGGAGTGTATTAGTGAGGGGATTCCAAATTCCCTGCTTTCTAGACATGTGCACAACACAAAATTTCATTTTGAACTCATGGATTAGTCCTAAAAAGCAATTTATTTAGTTGCTAAAGAAATTCGTTTTCAGCTCTTTAGTATGAAAACTAATTTCATTTATCCGAAAACCAGCGTATACAATTACTATTGCAGTGGCTCCTTAGAGGGCTGAGATCTCTGCTGTTACAGTAGCTCTCACTCTCAGCACAATGTGTCAGGCAAAGCTGTTACAGTAACTGACTGCAACTCATCACAGTGCTCAGAGTCTCCGTAAAACTAGTAAATAATATTTTTATATATAAGAGTGTAGCGCTGCTTTAAAAACACTGTATTCTGGTGCATTGAACTATTGCTGCCACCAGAGGGAGCCAGAGACATTGTTAGACTATGCTGGATAAAACCGAACTACATGTACTATCATCCTTTGCGTGAGGACAGGAAGGGGGTGGTACGGGAAGAGAAAAGAGATCAGCAGCCTCGTGCAAGGCAGAAGCAGAGTGAACGGAGCAGCGAAAGGTGGAGGACGCACGTCAGAGCTGTCAGGGATCGCAACCAGGTCGGAGTACTGACGCTGTCTTACGGGTGCTGGAGATCGGGACAGTGACCGCGTTGAGACCTACCTGTGCAGCGCTGAGAGGTCTAGAGGAAAAAGCTAGTTCCGGCAGGACCCCGAGTTAGGAGGCTGCGCTGATCGATTGGGAGTGCAGGCAGCGGATCGGTGTTCCAGTTGCGGAGATTGGGCAAGCTGAGAGCAGATTCAGTAGCACTGAGTCCCAGTACACAGCGGAGAAGATCTTGTGGTCGAGACATCGAGAACAGGACAGTTTCGTTCATCGGATTGGTGAGAGGCCTCCAGACCGCAGTTCCAATACAGAAACGCACGCTGCCATATTGTTTAAATTCACAGGGCCCCAATGGTGACTAGTCGAAGATTGTTTTGCTTCATTCACTGGCCAGTTGAACACAGTACCCGGGTACCCTAAGCCAAACACATATATGTTTTTGAGCTATTATTCACGGGACTTACACTCCAGAATTGAGGGGGTTAACCATTTCTTTTACCACCGCGTGTTTTTCCCGCGTTACGAATTCTTGTCATTCAAATACCGTATATGCGTAACATACAGTATGCTGCTTTATTGGGATCAGTAAAGAATATAATATATAAAAATCCGCAACCGTGCTGGTGTATAGTTATTTCCTAGTGCGGTGAGACTAACCCAAGGTTTATTCAGCGGCTCCTCTGGGAGTGAGCGCTACAAGAGGTTATAAAAATATTATTTCCTTGTTTTACTTAAACTCTTAGCGCTGTGATGAGCAGCAGTCAGTTACTGTAACAGCTGAGCCTGATACATTGTACTGAGAGATAATGTAACAAGCAGCCAATCTCAGCGCTCACAGCCACTGGATTTAAAGGGCTAAAAAAATGCTCC
Organism: Leptobrachium leishanense; assembly: GCA_009667805.1. NCBI lineage: Eukaryota > Metazoa > Chordata > Amphibia > Anura > Megophryidae > Leptobrachium > Leptobrachium leishanense. The sequence goes on from CM019071.1 coordinate 108,048,950, forward strand.
TCTCTGCATACTGTATAGAACATCCTCCTGCATTAATTAATACCCCTCTCTGTATAATGTATAGAACATCCACCTGCATTAATTAATGCCCCTCTCTGTATAGAAGAGAACAGCCTACAGCATTGGCATGTGGAGGGTGCAGAACTTCGGAATGCAATGCTTATCCAGCACATCCTCCTGCATTAATTAATAACCCTCTCTGTATAATGTATAGAACATCCACTTGCATTAATTAATACCCCTCTCTGTATAATGTATAGAACATCCACTTGCATTAATACCCCTCTCTGTTTAATGTATATAAAATCCTCTTGCATTAATTCATACCTTCTCTGTATAATGTATAGAACATCCTCATGAATTAATAAATGTCCCTCTCTGTAAAAAACATCCTCCTCAATTTATACCTTTCCCTGTATAATGTAAAGAACATCCTCCTGCATTAATTAATGCCCCTCTCTGTATAGAAGAGAACATCCTACTGCATTGCCATGTGGAGGGTGCAGAACTTCGAAATGCAGTGCTTATCCAGCACAGGAGAGGGAACTTTTACTTCAACTTTGTATCTCTGTGGGGGAGACAGACAGGATTATAAAAGCAAGGGAGCAGGAAAATATTAACGTAAATCAGTCTGAAAGCTCAGAGAAGAGATGACTGGCACAAATTTATTTTTATAATAAAATATAGCACTTTAAATCCAGGGAAAACATTCAAATAAATCACACTGAAGGCTCATAATGACAAAGTAACTGTGAGAGCTGGATACTAAATGTATCAGACGTAAAAACCCCTTTATAACAAGCAGCACTGGGAGAGGGACTTTATATAAAACATGTATTATAGATGAGGAAAGGGGGATAGTGCTACTGGATAATATAAAATGTATCAGACCTCAGCCTCTATTATGCAGAGCGGGAGGGGAGATAACATTTTATAAAGTACCTCTCTTCTCCAAGCGCTGCTTGTTATAAAGGGGTTTTTACTATCAAGCCCTCCTCTGTCATTAGCTTTCAGTGTGATTTATTTGAATGTTTTCCTTCTCCAGCTGCTTTTATCATCTTGTCTGTCTCATAGACATGCAAGGGTTAAGTAAAGGTTTCCTCTCCTGTGCTGGCTGTCTGTGCTGCGAGTGAGTATTCTGGAGCTCTATCACTGTCAGATTTTCGGGAAGGATTACACATACAAACATTTTCTGTAGCTTTGCGATGTTGCGATCTTCATTGCTGGTATCCTTCACTCATCAATGTAATATTACAAAAGGACTGAAACTAAAATGTAGTGCATTTTCCTTTAGTTTCTTTTGTTTTTTGGACTGAGCAGTTTGGTATCTCTTGAGTCAAAAGAAAACAAAATTATCCCAAAATTCGGACTAAATCGTTTTAGTACTAAAACGAATGCACATGTCTACTGCTTTCCTGCCGTGAGATCGTTCAGACAGTCATGGTGGCAAATCCCTGGTTGTCCAACTCACTATTATTACTGCAGTTCCTTTCCTGGTGGTTCTGTCCTTTAGCGATAAGCTCCTGCTTTTGCAATATTCAATGGATAGTGTTTCAATTCAGTCCACTCGCAATGTAGTCAACCCACATACACGCCCAGAACACTCAAGAGGTAATGCAGCCCAGATTGTCTTTTAGATGGAAAAGTGCAAGAGTGAAACAAGGTGATAAAGTTTTATGATTTCTTAGAACTTAAAAGATGTGACCTGGCCAGTCTTGTTGGTTCCTGGATACAGGGGCTCTATCACTGTAGTTGATTTCTAAGTTCTCTGCACTGATATTCTTTATTGTCCCACCAGACATTGTGTCAGATACAACCCTTTGATTCATGCACAATGTGTCTTTTCCACTTGTTCGAAAATTGCAGTTTACCCTGTATCAGTTTATCTTAAATGTCCAAGTTACTGATTATTATGTTTGCACCTGTCATGCCTGTCAAAATATGAAGAGATTTTTGAAAAATATTTGAATATGATTTCAAAGAGATCTATGTAATGGGATCAAATGATTACGTATATGACTGGTCTCTCTGGCGGCAATATATTGCCTTATGTAACATGTGTATTTTAGTAAGAACAAAAATGGTGAAAGAAATATTCAAATGATTACAGTCTTGCTTATTTAATAACCCTTAGACCAGTGGTTCCTAAACCTTTTGGGGCTTGACTCCCCCTTGACTCCCAGACCACATCCCTAGTGACCCCCTACACACATATATGCCTTATTTTTGGTAATAGGTACACTGTAAATTCAAAACAAGAACCTAATCTAACATGCTTGCACCCCAACCCTTTTTGCTTAATGCCCCTGTGGACCTTTCTACTGGGGCGGTATTGCCCACTTTGGAAATCACTGCCTTAGACAATCTATTGTCTAAGGCTATTTTTAATAGACAATCCTATTTTTTTACAATTATATAAGCTTTTTCTGCATATCCCTCAAAACATCCCCTCTGGGCTTTTTTTGTTTGCTTTATCAATCATTTACAGGCTTCTTATATCTATAGCTCCCTGGTCATGATGAGAACCCGCTCCATTGTCTCCACGTTTCGTAACAGTTCATTCATCCATTTCTAGTTGATTAAAAGCATTTCTTTCTATCTGGTTCAGATTACCCTACAACTATCTACAGCTTTTGTTTAAAACAGATGGGATATCTTTCATGACAAATTCACCAAATCATTCCATCGGCATATGGCTATTTACAATAAATGATGATTTAAGTTTTCATGCACTATCAACCAACAGTTTTATATCCAAACCAAAGGGACAGCTATGGGCAATTGGAGACAGTGAATTATAGCACCTTTCATAGAGTCCATCCTTATCAGATATCCTGACAGTGTCCAAACAGATGTTCGAGTTTTTTTTTCCAACTCTACCTAGTTCCACTAGAGGAGATATCAGGGGAAGCTGCTGTACTAATATTTAAAGTATCATAACACATTTTCGCAATCAGACATATGTTAAATGACACAGAAACAAGACCAGAAAAAAGCATTACCGTAGATACTCGAGTATAGTGCGACCCAAATATAACGCGATGGATAGAGATTTATTATGGAAATGAGAGAATACTCAAGACTTGAATATAGCACGAGGAACACAATTTTACTGTACCGGTAAACAATTAAAATCTTTCCAGGTTCTCGGAACACAGTCAGGCTCCCTCTCAGGCCAGGGTGTTCTGCACTAGAATGATTGCAGTTGTTACTAAGTATGAAGCCGCCGGCCATCCATCTTCTTTACTAGCGATTAGATGGCCGGCGGAGGTGAGCGAGATGAATGATTGGCTTAAACCGAGCGTGGCCTCTGGCCATGATAGATCCCACCTCTCCTGAATCCGTGAGTTCCTGAATTGTTTGCAAGCATCAGGGAGCACGCATTCACTTCAGCGAGACTACCGGAACTTCTGGGAGACTTGGGATCCAGAGCAAGTTGTTTTTTTTTTTTTTTTTACACGCAATACAGATGTCTCGACTATAACGCGACCCCTCCAATTTTAAGGTGAATTTTTGTCACCAAAATCTAGCAGTATACTCGAGTATCTACAGTATATAGTTTATATTTTTACTTTTTATGGTAGTGCACTGCCCCTATAGAGAAGCTTCCATTGGCTATGAGTAAGAAATGCTTAAGAGGGGTTTACATACCTATTGATTTAAAAGGTTTATTGATGACATTTATTTTATTATTTTGGAAATAGTTGAACTAGCACTTACTGAATTCTTGTGATTTTTAAGATACAGTTACAGATGTACACTACTGACGAATTAATCATGTAATCATGATGAAACAGAAAAATATCCAGTACTTTGTCACATGTAAAAATTATGTCCTGTAAAACTTGTAAAAAGCATTTAAGAAAATATGAGTATACACCTCCAAGTAATAAAGAGACAAATATGATATATGGAGTTTACTAACTTGGCACAGTAAAAATACTATTTATAAGCTGCAATGCTCATGTGGCTTACTTGCAGTATATACGTACTTAAACCTGGCCACTCTAAGGACCAGTAACATGGTTTTATCAATTACCAGGATTATTCAAAGAGAGCCACATTGGCTCCGAAACTGCATCGAACGGTGAATTTCCCTGTACAGTGCAATTCCATGGTCAATCGCCTATCCAAAAAGCTGGCAGTTCGCCGAATATTGGCGACTTGCCAGTGAAATACGGTGATCTTCAACAGCTGTGAACTCCCCATAGAGAAATAATGGTTCAGAGAACACCTAACAGCACCGAAATGTCAGTGAAATGCTCTGATTTTCGGTGCTGTCATTCGACAGTAGGGATGTGCGTTTCGGGTTTCGGAATTTTCCCAAAATTTCCCAATTCGTGTATTCGGATTCGGCCGATTTTCCGAAAATTTTCGGATCCGAATACAGCAGATCCAAACAAATTTCAAAGCCAAAACGAAAACTTTTCGAATGGACTGGAAATGTGTAAAATCGAAATTCATTTTCGTTCCATTCGTGATTTCGGCTCCATTCCTGATTTCGGTTCCATTTCAGTAATTTCGGACATCGGATTTTTCGGTTATATCGCTGGTTCTGTAATTTTGTATCATTCCCATCTCAATGTATCCTTCCTGGAAAACCAGAGAAATCTCAATGTATCCTTCCCGGGAAACCAGAGAAATCTCAATGTATCCTTCTTGTAAAACATGAGAAATCTCAATGTATCCTTCCCGGGAAACCAGATAAAACTCAATGTATCCTTCTTGTAAAACATGAGAAATCTCAATGTATCCTTCTTGTAAAACATAAGAAATTTCAATGTATCTGTCAGGTCCTGGAGGCCCTGACCCCCTGGCGCCCCCTTTTTGTGCCTTATCCTGCATGCCCCCTGCAGGTTCCAGGACTTTGTATGAACAATGCACCTTCCTGAATTCTGACGATCTGGCCCTGGAACCACACCTGCCCTTCATCCTCCCTGATCAGTCCAGCATATAAAGGAGTCCCGCCCTCAACCCTGGACTTCCACATTGCAGTTGCTGACTGTGAACCTGTTTGCCAAAGCTCCCTGAACCTTCTGGACAACCACCTGATTCCTCTACCAAAGACTCCAAGGACCCTCTGTTATTATCTGGACTTTCATTTCTTCATCACACCGGTACCCCCCCATCCTGCTCCCCTTCTACCCCCATCTAGACTCCCCGTGTACCAGACCCATTTCTGAACTCTGACCACCCTATTGTCTGAACCTTGCCTGATTATACGTCCTCGTGTTTATTCTACAATAAACACCCTTTTGTTACCTTGAAACCTGCCTCTATCACTGCATCCTGGGCTCACAACCCACCCTGCTATACCGAGCACAGTCTGAACCCTGACAAAATGTGGAAGTCCAAAACCTGTGAGCCCGCGGTGATCTTAGCCCATGTGAAAAGACTAAAGGAGGCCAAAAAGTCCAGCAGCACCTTGATTCCCTGTTGGAGTATCTGCAACAGACTTTAAACGGCACGTCAACTAAGGTGCGCATTCCAGTCCCAGAAGGTGCTCGAGGACCTCTAACTCCGGAAGAGAAGGCAAGAAGAAGAGCACAAGACTTGTGTTTTTATTGTGGGGATCGCTGGCATAGAATATCTGCCTGCCCTCTGCGCCCACCAAAGCCAGAGACAAAAAATCTTGCCAAGCCTGTCTGTGTCAAGCCTGTTTCTATGAATCCTGCTTCTACGAGGCCTGTTCAGACCCAACCTGCACCTATCAAGACCGCCTACATAGGCACTCTCATCTGCACTTCACCCTCAGTTCCTGGGTGGCCTACAAAACCAAAGCCTTGCCAGGTCTCCATGGTGAAGCCTCGCCAGACCTCTATGTCCAAGGTCGCTGCCCTGCAGCTCGAGCAACCCTCCGGGCCAGCTGCCCCGCAGCTCGAGCAACCCTCCGGACCAGCTGCCCCGCAGCTCGAGCAACCCTTCTGGGCCAGCTGCCCCGCAGCCCGAGCAACCCTCCGGGCCAGCTGCCCGCAGCCCGAGCAACCCTCCGGGCCAGCTGCCCCACAGCCCGAGCAAACCTCCGAGCTTGCTGCCCTGCATCCCGCAGGATCTCCAGAGATCACTGCCCTGCATCCCGCAGGATCTCCAGAGGTCGCTACCCTGCATCCCGCAGGATCTCCCGAGGTCACTGCCCTGCATCCCGCAGGATCTCCAGAGGTCGCTGCCCTGCATCCCGCAGGATCTCCAGAGGTCGCTGCCCTGCATCCCGCAGGATCTCCAGTTGTCGCTGCCCTGCATCCCGCAGGATCTCCAGAGGTCGCTACCCTGCATCCAGCAGGATCTCCAGAATCCGCTGCCCTGCATCCCGCTGGAGCTCCTGAGCTGTCACCGCCATGGGCCGTCACCGTAAGGCCAAGCCGCTCACTGCCCAGCAAGAGCCGTGCAGTACCCAGGTCGCCGCCGTTGAGCCGTGCAGTACTGAGGTTGTCGCCGAGGTTGCTGCCACTCCATGCTGTGCCGAGGTCCTCGCCGAGGTTGCTGCCATGCCATGTAGTGCGAGGTCGCCGCCGAGGTTGCTGCCATGCCATGTAGTGCCGAGGTCGCCACTGTTGAGTCGTGCAGTGCCGAGGTCCATTCCCTGCAGAGCAGTGCCGAGGTCCTCTCCAAGGGCGCTGCCCCACCTGTCCTCTCCAAGGGTGCTGCCCCACCGGTCCTCTCCAAGGGTGCTACCATGTCGAATCTCACCAAGGGCGCTGCCCCACCGGTCATCGCCGAGATTGCTACCATGTCGAATCTCACCAAGGGCGCTGCCCCACCGGTCCTCACCAAGGGTGCTGCCCCACCGGTCATCGCTGAGATTGCTACCATGTCGAATCTCACCAAGGGCGCTGCCCCACCGGTCCTCACCAAGGGCACTGCCCCACCCGTCCTCGCCGAGATTGCTACCATGTCGAATCTCACCAAGGGCGCTGCCCCACCGGTCCTCACCAAGGGCACTGCCCCACCGGTCATCGCCGAGATTGCTACCATGTCGAACCTCACCAAGGGCTCTGCACCACCGGTCCTTTTCAAGGGCGCTGCACCCCCGTGTCTCACCAAGGGTGCTGCCCCACCAATCCTCGCCAAGGTCACTACCCAGCCGGTCCACGCCAAGGGTGCATCTAAGAGCCATGTCACCAAGAGGATCTATACCCCAGAAGGCACCATTTCTATGGAACCCTTACCACCTGAGTTTATCTATGGTTCAAATGGGACTGTGGTCAGATGCGCAGACCTGCAGGTGTTTTCGAATGCCAAGAGTGCCTGGAGATCGCGTCGCAGTGGAAAAGTTCTGCCCAACCCTGGTCGTCATGACCATTGTTTCGCACTTCAATGGTGCAGTGCCTATTTGTCCCATCATCCGCCAGTGTGACCCTGCCCTCTGCCTGGGCCGTCCGGAGTCCGGCCCTTAGAGGGGGTGCTCTGTCAGGTCCTGGAGGCCCTGACCCCCTGGCGCCCCCTTTTTGTGCTTTATCCTGCATGCCCCCTGCAGGTTCCAGGACTTTGTATGAACAATGCACCTTCCTCAATTCTGACGTTCTGGCCCTGGAACCACACCTGCCCTTCATCCTCCCTGATCAGTCCAGCATATAAGGGAGTCCCGCTCTCAACCCTGGACTTCCACATTGCAGTTGCTGACTGTGAACCTGTTTGCCAAAGCTCCCTGAACCTTCTGGACAACCACCTGATTCCTCTACCAAAGACTCCAAGGACCCTCTGTTATTATCTGGACTTTCATTTCTTCATCACACCGGTACCCCCCCATCCTGCTCCCCTTCTACCCCCCCATCTAGACTCCCCGTGTACCAGACCCATTTCTGAACTCTGACCACCCTATTGTCTGAACCTTGCCTTATTATACGTCCTCGTGTTTATTCTACAATAAACACCCTTTTGTTACCTTGAAACCTGCCTCTATCACTGCATCCTGGGCTCACAACCCCACCCTGCTATACCGAGCACAGTTTGAACCCTGACCGTATCCTTCTTGTAAAACATGAGAAATCTCAATGTATCCTTCTTGTAAAACATGAGAATTCTCAATGTATCCATCCCAGGAAACCAGAGAAATCTCAATGTATCCTTCTTGTAAAACCAGAGAAATCTCAATGTATCCTTCTTTTAAAACCAGAGAAATCTCAATGTATCCTTCTTTTAAAACCAGAGAAATCTCAATGTATCCTTCTTGTAAAACCAGAGAAATCTCAATGTATCCTTCTTGTAAAACATAAGAAATCTCAATGGCAGAATTATCGTATTCGAAAAACCATTAGTTTACGTCAAAACGAATAGACACTTTGAAACGGAACAGATATTCCGAAAAACACAAAAATTTCCGAACTAAAAAAAAAAGTACGAAAAACGAACCGAAACGGAAATCGGCTGAAACGAAAATTTACAAAATCCGAACGAATCGAACCGAAATAAAAATCGGTGCACAAGTCTATTCGACAGGTATAATCAGGCGAATGCCATAGGATTCACTGTAAAATATATTCCCAGTTTTCATTAATTATTTATTCAACCATTTAATCTTTTCACTTGCAGTAAGAAATCTCTTCATTTATTTATTCTTTAAGATTTTTTAGGCAGTTGTGGCTAAATAATTTTTTTTTATTTTTTTTAGAAATGCTGTGTTTTTTTTCTCTAACAGACCTTATTATTATTATTTCCAGGCACATCCGTCCAGTTGTTTTTTTTGCAAACACCTTTTAAAAGTTGCAGGTTTTTTTTACTTGTTCACCAGCTTTTCAACTTTTTCCAGTTCGGTGCCCTGTTCGGCAGGTCATCGGCTTTTTTGGATCGATTCGGTGTTTTTGTGGTGGATCGTCTGATGCATTCGGTAATTTTTCGTATTGATTCGGCAGGTTTTCCCATTGTTTCAGCGATTTTGCTGTAATCTTTTGGATGCATTCGTCGACTTGTTCCTTGCACTTCGGGGACCCTGTGGTGAACTTCACTGCAGGGTTGGCAAATTGGACTAGCCGAAGTGTGGGGAACGGAAGAGCACCGAAATGTCGGTGATATTTTGTTGTTCTCTGAATAACCCTCATGCTTATTCAATAATTCTCATGGTTTTCATTGATTAATAAGAAGATCACTATGCTTATTTGAATATTTATTACACCAACAGTTCAATATGATTCAATCCTTCTGCATTTTGTGTTGCTGACTTCCTTACCTCCGATATTCTATTGTTTGGAAAAAGTCATGGTTATGTCTTTTCTAATTTGAATTCTATAACTGCAATATATATTTATACCCATTTTATAGAATTTCTGATGCTTGTTTCAGTAGATCGCTCATCTAGTATTTTTTCTTGTAAATTGTACTTGAAGCTGAAGACTTTGATTTTTTTTACTGACTGACGATAATAGTATAAAGAAACCTCACCCTGTACTGACACCAAAATGAAGCAATGGATGATTCAAGTAAACTAAGTACTATATCAGCATTGATTGTTTTTGTCTTCTCAACAGCTGTCACTGTTTCAGATTGCTTTGAACCCAGGGCCAAAATGATTACATGGGATTGTCTAAAACAAAGCGCAGTAAATTGTAGTCAGATTGTGAGTTTTAGTTGTAACAAACCTCCATATTTGCCGCTTTGCTGAAGTCTATGGAGACAGCCATCTTGTATGATGCGCTCCTAGTACACACAAGGTTATTCAAAGCGCACCGAATTGGCCACGAAATTGCACTGAACAGTGAATTTCCCCATACGGTGCAATTTCGTGGCCATTCCGCTATTCAGAAAGCTGGCAATTAGCCAAATACCGGCTGGGTGGAATAGAGATAACATCACTGCTCTGCATGGAGAGAGCCTGTGGAAACACGGTTCGATCCCAACAAGTTACATCTCCAGTAACAGGTTATTCAGAGAGCGTGAAAAGCAGGAGAATGACTGGAGAATGACTGGAGAATGAAAAATTCTAGGTCAAAATAGCCAAACTAGAAAAATTCTCCCTTTCATCTCACTTTCCAAATCGGCTATTTTGACCTAGAATTTTTCATTCTCCAGTCATTCTCCTGCTTTTCACGCTCTCTGAATAACCCTGTAAGTTTCTTTGGGCAAGATACCTAATGGTACATACTCGCCACCCAGGACATACTTGAAAACGAGAGAAATCTCAATGTATCCTTCCTGGTAAAATCCTTTATCAAAAAAATAATAAATAAAAATAAATAAATAAATATGGTCATCTTCGGCAGAGTGAAATCCCCATTAGGGATGAGCTGTTCGGTTCGATCTGTTCGGAGTTCGCATCGAACATCGGCCGTTCGACAGTTCGCGAACTTCAAACTTTTTGGGACATTCGCCGATTTTTTTTATTTTTTATTAAAAAAAGTATAAAAAATGCTTAAAAAATCCAGAAGTAAAGAGACTCTTTACTGCAGAATATTATAAGCAACGGTTTATTAGATATTGAATTAAAACGGGAATATTTTTAACATTGAAGCCTATGGGATAAAACATTCTTTTTACTAAAACATCAGGCGGACACGGCCCTCTAATCAGGCACTGTAGAGGGCAGCCTGCAGGGGCCTCCCAAAGATCCCCTTGAGGAGCATGCGGCCGCTGGATGACAGAGCTGCGACTGTGCAGGCTAGCCGCCCGGGTGCATGTGGCAGAGACAGGCAGCGCAGGGAGGGAGCCACTGCACCAGCGGCCACGGCAGACCCCCCCACAGCTAGGATCCAGGGAGCCCCCACTGACCACCAGGCTAAGGTAAGGGGACACATTTCTAAAAAAAAAAAATCCGAGGACATTTTTAAATGTCCCCGGGAACATAAAACTTTTTTTTTTCTTTCTCTACCTGGCTGAATGTATTTAATTATATATATTAGATACATTCAGCCAGGTAGAGGGGGGTGGCATGTGGGCTGCGCGGGGTCTCAGGCAGTGGTTTGGTTTTTTTGGTGTGTATATTTTTAGCAATTTATAGGGGAAGGTAAGGGCAGGTATGATATATATAGATAAGATATATATCTATATTCTTATAAATATATATATCCAGACTTGTATTACACACACATTTTGGCAACTAATTGCCCCCCCCTCATTTGACTGATCCCTCCAGAAGAAATGTTGAACCCAATAGAGCAGAGAATAATATATATATTCTCTGCTGTCGGGTTCAACATTTCTTCTGGAGGGATAAACCAAATGGGAGGGCGCATTTAGTTGAGATTGTCCACATGCCACCCCCATGTGCGTATGTGTATATATAGTCTGAGGTCTGTGGGTGGGTGTATATATATATCTGCGTGTTGATATATACGTATATATAGGTCTGCGTGTTGATATATACATATATGTCTGTGTGTGGTATCAATGCATCCCTACTCTATACACGGCGCTCCATGTCCCTATAATATATATGATCAGGGGTTACCTTTTTTTATATTTTTATACTATTCCTATTAACTTAACAGTAATTTTTTATGTATTTTATTCAGTAGAAACTTTTTTTGTCTATATAACATGTGTTTTGTGTATACATTTTAATTTAGTTAGTGGATTCCTGTCCAGTGCGGTGAGAAGCAAACGTAATGTAGTGTAGACACGCTGCAAGGCCGAGCGGAGTGAAGTCAAGCCTTCAAAATGTTTGCTTCTCTTCGCTTCGCTACGCTGTGCGTCACTACACGCTAAGTGTATCTCAGCCTTTATTCCCGCTTCGCTAGCTTACCGAATCAGTTTGTATACTTGTTACTGACCCTGCTTGTTCTGAGGACCCGATCTGTTGCCGACTTTGCCTGCCATTTGACTATTCTCTTTGTGTATTCCCTGCCTGTTCTGTTTGCTTCCTGTTGCTACTGGTGTGTGCCGATTCTCACCATATACAGTAGCGCAGTACAGGTGCCTAAACATTGCTGACCCGGTTTTGTTATAGCTGCTGATGTAACTGAATAGATCGGGGATCTCTTCTGCGTTACCAAAACCTCCAGCACTGCACTCTTCCACAATACCACAGAGGGGTTACTTACGGTGTGAAGGCACTTCCTGCCACCAAAGGCACAATATTTGGGTGCACTGCCACTGACGCCTATACCAGATTCATATCATTTTAATATTTGACCGCAGGGTCCAACCCTGCACTCTTCCGCAATACCACAGAGGGGTTACGGTGTGACAGCACTGTTGCCGACACTAAAAGCCCAATTTTAAAGCACCTATTGTTACTTTCATCCAAAGCCTGCATAAGTTTCACCAGGTTATGGGGACCTCCTAGGCACAATATTTGAAGGAATTTTTTGTTTTTATTCTTAACCTTTATTTCATGGAAAACTCACTGTTCCTTTAAAAACTTTTTTTTAAAACTTTTTGTCCTTGTTTCCTGTCTCCCAGGGCCAACCCGGACCCCCATACACCTTTTATGGCAAATATCTTGCATATATGCCCTCTTGGAGGGCACTCTAATAATCAAACTTTCGAGACTCATTGACTTGCATTGAGTTCGGTTCATGTTCGAACTTTTGAAATTGTTCGAATGAGAACCAAACATGGGGGTGTTCGACTCATCACTAATCCCCATAGAGAAGTAATGGTTAATTTATTCCGGGAACACCGAACTGCACTCAAATGTCTGTAAAATGCCCTGATTTTTGAGGGTTTCATTCAACTGGTTTAACCGTTTCGCTGCGGAGGATGCGCTCAGCGCATCCACCCGCAGGTAGGGTTGCGTGCGGAGGACGCACTGAGCACGTCCTCCCTTTGCGGCCAGCGATCGGCTGGATTCCGGCCGATCGCTGTGCCCCCCGGTGCGGGCTGACATCCTCGATGTCAGCCCAGCACCCGGGACCGCCGCCGGCACCATTAGATGTCATCGCGGTGGGGCGATGACATCTAATTCAGGCGACCCCGCGTGTGCGGAGGAGGCGCCTTAAAGGGAGGGGGGGAGGTCCTTTGGACCTCTCTCCCTCCCGATCGCTGGGGTGCACCGGGTTAATCCAGGCACCGTTTGGAAGGGCACAGCCTGCCCTTCCAAACGGTGGCTGTCATTAACCCCTGGGGAGCCGGATCTTGATTCGGCGCTGAAAAGCGCCGGATCGTGATCCTGTCCCGGAGCTGGCCGACATCTTGGATGTCGGCCAAGCCTCTGTGAACTCCCCCTGATAACTGGCATCATCGTGCATAGCACGTGCATAGTACGATGATGCCTGTCCTGGAGTTAACCCCTAGCTGCCAGCAATGGTGGAGATAGGGGTTCCAATGAACCCCTTATCTCCCCATCCGTGGCAGCTAGGGGTTAATGTTTGATATGGTTGGATCGGCCAGAGCATGGCCTTTCCAACGATACCAAACTTGACCATGTAAAAAGTCTTTAAAAAAATAAAATAAAAAAATAAATAAATAAAAAAATGTAAAAAAAATTATAGAAAATAAATAAACAATTTTTTTTTATTTTTTTTTGGTTTTGTTAATGCAGCAATATTGTTCCCATTTCAATTATAATGTGAACAATGATGCTGCACTAACGATTTTTGTATGCGGTGCGTTTGTTAAAAATAGCAAAATTTTCCCCCAAAAAAAATGTAACGAGTCCCCAGCTCTAATTCTTTTTAACAAGCGCACCCCATAGAAAATATTACCGCAAACCATCGCATGTTAAAATGTGAAAAAAAAACACTTTACACATTGTAAATTATTGAAAATTCTAATTTTATTGCATTTTTTGTTATAATATACAGACAGGACATGACGTATACATATAATAATGACATATTATGAGTCTGCCGGAAAGAATGATATATAATATGTCTGGGTCATATATTAAAATAAGGCTTCAAAACGCGTTTAAACATGATGAACGAAACCGGTAAAAATGACCACAGCACAGAGGTGTGAAAAGCCTCAGCAGCGAAAGGGTTAAACAGGTGAATCTCGTAGGTTTCAATGCAAAAAAAACCCCATTTTCCTTAAATATTTATTTATTTATTCAACCATTTATTCTTTTCATTTGCAGCAAAAACTCTCTTTAAATATTTATTTTTTAGAACTTTCTTAGGCATTTTTGGGGATTTTTTCAGGAAGAGTTTTTTTTTCCCCGATTTATTTTAAATGGCGTTTTTTTCTGTAACAAACCTTTTTATTATTATTCATAGGTCCTTACATATTATTACCAACGATTTTCATGCAGAATTTTTTTAAAAACTGCCTTTTAACCACTTCACTACTAAGTGAATTTCCAAAAAACCATTGTCAGAAACCAGTGTTTTTTGTAAAATCATTTTTAATGAACCCCCTGTTGGTTATCCCGAGTGTGGCAAAGGGTTAAATTTCACCTCTGAAAGCGGTAACCCCGAGCCACACTCGGGCTGTATACATCACCTGTTTCTGTGCTCCCTCACTGATCCCCGCAGTCTCCTCCGGCGATCGTGGCGTTTTACTTCCTGGATTCCCTTCTTGTGAGGAGGGAACCAGGAAGTATGAGGTCGCGATTGCCGGAGGAGACTGCGGGGGACATCGAAGGAGCGAAAGGGGGGGTGTGAGGATTCTGAGGACGAGCAACAGCACTAGTGGCCTGCTCTACGGTGGGTGCCCGGTCAGGTCTCACAATGTTTTAGCTTGCTTTTGCCATTACAGGAATGAATGCTCCATATGCAAATCAGTCTGCTCTCGCCCAATGAGGGTGGCCATTACTGACTGCCAAGGACGTCATCCCTGCATGAGAGGTGCAGCAACCCCCAACGATCATTTCGGCCTTGTTAGGCCTCGTCAGGAGGGTAAAGCTGACACCCCTCTAGGCACATCAAGCAAGAGGTCCACGTCTGGATGACCTTGTAAACTTATAGTGGGAGAAAGGGGGGATGTGAGGATCCTGAGGACGAGGGTGGCCAGTACTGGCTACCAAGGACGTCATCCCTGCAGGAGAGGTGCACACACCCCCTTTCTCTCGACATTGAGGGAGCGCAGGGACAGGTGATGTATCCAGCGGCATCCCGAGTGTTGCTCGGGGTTACCGCTCCCAGCATAAGAATTTAACTCCGAGCCACACTCGAGACAAAAAAAAAAAATAGGCTGCTTTTGGACACTAAATTTTAAGAAAATCAAACCGCCAGGGAGGTTAATTTTAAATTGTGAAATATTTGAGCTTATACCTATTGCTTGTCTTACTGTAAATAACCTATTGTTGGCCAGTAGATGGCGCCATCTACTGCCAAATGGAGTGACTGGTCTATTTTTTTTCTTTTTCTTCCTGCATCGGCTGCTGAAAGCCCTATATTTCAGAGCTTCGAGCAGCTGATTTTACAGTTTTTGCTCTTTGGGCATTATGCCCACAGGGCTAAAACTTTGGGGGCACCTTCTGCAGCCCAAAAGCAAACAAATTTAGTTTGCCCCTCTTTTACCATGCTTTGTTGTTGTCTGTAATTAAACCAGCTAACGCATAGTGAACCCTACTTATTGCTTTGCCCCTTTCTGGTATTACGCCTTGTCTATACTTATCCAGCTCCACTGATGTGCTCCATCCAGCAGAGTTATTTCCTAAGTACCGGCCTGTCAGATTAGGGCCTTTTCGATGTGCTGGTGGGTGTCTGTGTGTTGGGTCACACCTCAACCCTTGACATTACAACAGGGCCGTGCAGTGTCATTATTCCAGTTGTATCTACAGAGAGTCTCTACCCAGCTGAGAGGTGTATTTACCTCTTGCCTGCTTTAGTAAACTATCTGTCTGCATTCAGGGAATGGCGTCTCTTGATTTTTGTGCTTCTAACCCCACAATATTGGTCCCACCTCGGCTCATGCATGGTGCCACCCTGACAGAAGCTTTCATTAGAAATTAGCAATGCTTCAGCCATAGATTGGCCTTTCTCATGGGCTTGAAAAAGGCCAGTCTAAGACTGAAACATTGTTGATTTACCAATGGAGCTACAATTATTATTATTATTATTATACTTTATTTATATAGTGCCATCATATTCCGCAGCGCTGAACAATGGGTATGATATACACAGGTTTACAATACATTGAGATTGAACAACATTTGATAAACTGATACATGAGGAAACGAGGGCCCTATTCCCGTGGGAACTCACAATCTAGAAGGGTTGGGGGTGGAAACAAGAGGAGAGGACTGCAATTTGAGAGTGATGGACTGGTTGAGGCAGTGATGTGTACTAGTGAGTTGGGTGGCAGACTTCCCTGTATAGAAATGTCTAAAATGAGAGGGAGAGATGTAACTAGTGGAGGGGTTGGTGGTACAGAGGCAGGAGTTCCATTTTAGGATGAATGCAGAGTAAAAGAGAAGAGGAGACAGGGAGCGCATTGTGCAGCAGTGTGTGGACCTTGCACTTCCCTAATTCCAGCAGAGGGGATTGGGGAGCTGGTGGCCAGAAAAACACTGCAGAGTCTGCATGGGAGAGACCAGAAGCCTGGGATTATTAAGAGTAATTAGAGAGAAGTGGAGACAGCTGGAAAGGATGCCTGAAGTTAGAGGCCGGTCCTGGGAGGGGGGAACTGATCAGTGTTGAAATGAAATACCTGTAGTCTATGTGGAGTGCCTGGACCTTCTTTATTGTATGTATGCTGGGAGCCTGGGGATGCTCTGGGTCTTACGAGCACCCACCCAAGTGGCTATTGTGTTCCTATTCGGAGTGCATTTCTCCACTCTACTGTTATTTAGGTCCTATACCAACTGTCATGGCCTTCAGTGCCGGCGGGCCAAATTATTTTGGTTTGCCAGCCGCCTGCCAAGATCCCGTTGCCACGGACTTTGATCATTGTATATCAGCTACCTGCCACAAACTTCACCCCTCAGGCCCTCTGCTACTCCTGCTTTGCCCACTTTATATTTTATTGATAGAAAACAGGGATACACTGATCAATCTCTCTCTGTTTTCCCTGATTCTGTTGATCTGTTTCCCCAAGACTAACTCCCCCACTATCCTTACCTGTTCTCCTAGTCCAGGGGTCAGCAACCTTGGATTCCTGATGTTTTGAGAACTACATTTCCCATGTGGCTCTGTCACCCATTAGGCTGACTGAGCCACATGGGAAATGTAGTTCCTAAAACATCAGGGAGCCAAGGTTGCTGACCCCAGTCCTAGTCAGTCCTCTTCTTGTGTTGTCCCTTTTGTCTTTCGCTTTATTTTTGCCAGTATAATCATCCTTTTTACTGTCTAAGCTCTCTGTCCTGTGTTTTCTCTAAGTCAGCCATATTCCTGTCCTGCCCAGCTACCTCCATAATTTTTAACTGTGTTGTCTTGATCTTACACTTTTTTTGTTATCTGCAAATAAACATATTGCTTTGCCTTGAAACCTGTCTGGCCCCTGACTCCTGTAATTGCTGCATCTTGAACTCGTACCTGTTAACCCCTAGCATGCTCCGTGACACAAAAACTCATTTTAACTTTTTTAACAATCCTATTGCAATTTTAAACCCAAGGAAAACGTTGCCTTTTCCTTATATTACTTTTACTATTTTACTTAATAAAATTTAAGAAATACTTTGCAAAGTAAAAAAGCTCTGGTTAAAATGTGTTTGAACTAGCAAGGCAGGACTCTACAGAGATAAAGATCTGCAGATGAACACCACATTTAAACTTTTATAATGTTGTTAATTAAATTGCAAGATACGATAATGTCTTTCTTTTCCTGGCGTATCTCCTGCCTTTGATTAGTTATTCTTGCTTGCTCCATGATAACTTGCAGATTTGCTTAACGAGTGTCTCCACCTCTGTTATAGCTCACACACAGTGCACACTAACATATGTCATATGATGTAAACGTGAAAGTAACCCAAAACAAGATCATGAGATGCAAGCACCCTTGAGTATTTCTTCATTAAGTCATGAAATGGAATTAATTAAAACCTTCATGCTGAGTATAATTTGGATTCAATGCAGCCGATTTGAAGTCTGTCAACACAATTCCTTGTGGATAAACCATACTTTTTTTCCTTTTTCCACTTACTTCAAACAAAGGAAAAAAGCAGCTGCATGTCTTTTATAACGTGGTTTAATTTGTAATGCACAAGTAATCTAGTTACAGCTCATGTAAGTGGTAGTGTCCCTTTAAACTGCAAGATTCTTTGTGTACATTTTTCAACAAAGAATCCAATCTACACAGGGGTCAAGTCCTAAAAAAAGAAGTGTAGCAACTCACCGAGATTTCTATCCCAAAAGTAGCAATTATAATCTCACAATTAATACAAACACACACAGTTCTGATTTATTTAAAGGAACACTCTAGGCTAAAAATCCCCCCCTTTTTTTTACATTAAAATATACCTATTCCCTACCTAGTTATTCAGTATATATATATTTATTTTTTAATGTAATACTTACCCTAAAAACCACTTGTTTCCAACAGCGTCTTTTTTTTTTTATACTCAGCTCCCTCCTCTTCCGCTCCTGTCCTGTTAGAGCTCGAACTTGGCTAATGGTTTACGTGAGAAGCGCGCATGCGCGCCTCTCATGTAAGCAAGCCAATCAGCAGGCTTCCTCTTCTTCTTTGATTAGTGTTACGCGCAAGAGGATGCGCGCAACACTAATCAGCCACTGCTGCCAGCTACTTTCAGTGCGATGACGTCTCCTACTCAGCAATAGTCGGCAGAAGCGGGAAATATGAATCTCGCTCTGCTGACTGACAGCTGGGAGGGCGGAGTAAAGTCCTCCGCGTCTCTCAGCTGTTTTAGCCGATCGGCTGAGCGGAGGGAGGGGGGACAGACAAGCGCATACTCAGGGCATCATGACCATCTAAAAAAGCTTAGGTGGTCATGTTGCTTAGAGTATCCCTTTAAATATATATGAGGTAATTGGCAAAAATATATGATAAATCATATATTTGTTACTTAACAGGGAACAATGTGATTGAACACCAGAATACAAGCTGTATAGTGTATGGGAACGCCATTCCATCTGCAAAAATAGTGGAGGAACATAATCCCTATGCAGCCTCCCTTGACATGACCCATGCTTCTATATACCTCATTTTTATTTCTGCACTTTTTTTTTACTGGTCTAATGTGTTGTCATGTATGGTAAATGTAATATAGACCCATACATTTTGGCTAGATTCCAGGGGTGTAACTACCAGGGGTGCAGAGGGTGCAACAGTACCCAGGCCCTTGAGTCCGGGTGGCTCGCACTCGCCTATATTTTTTATATCTATATATATATATATATCTACAATGGTTGTAGTGGAGGACAAAAAGTGAGATAAAAGGCCTCCAAACTAATAAGTGTGTTTACTACAGTTTCAAGAAAACTTATGTGAACCCTTTGGGATTACGTGGAGTTTTGCATGAATTGGTCATAAAATGTGCTCTGATCTTCATCTAAATCACAACAATTTGAAAAACACAGTCTGCTTAACCCCTTAGTGACCGGGCGGTTTTACACAAATCCGTCTTTTAGTGACCGCTGCTGTTTTAACGTTTCTGCGCTGTTAGTGTTTAGGTCAAATTTTCCTCTTACTCGTTTATTCGACCCACACATATTATACACCCTTTTTCCCGCCATTAAATGGACTTTCTACAAATACCATTATTTCCATCATATCGCATAACTTACTATAAAAAAAATATGAAATATGAGGAAAAAAATGGTAAAAACACACTTTTTCGTAATTTAATCCCCAAAATCTACAACCACCCAAAACAACCCCGGCTAAATAGGTTCAAAATTTTGTCCCGAGACTAGAAATACCCAATTTTTACATGCGTTTGCTTTTTAACCCCTTCACTGCTGAGACAGTTCACCTATGTGCGCTGCGCTCATTCTGACCATTTTGTGCTAATTATTTTTAGATGACAGCCTAGGTCCTATTTAATTAAACCCCCCCAGACAAAAAAAACTTTTAAAAAAAAAACTTTTTTTTTTTTTATTTAATTTTTTTATTATTTTTTTTTTATTTAATTTTTTATTTTTTATTTTTTATTTTTTTTTAAACCAAACCTGGTCATGTTTGGTATCATTTGAAAGGCCATAATCAGGCCTTTCAAATGATGGCAAATATGACCATCTAGCTGCCATGGATCGGGAGATAAAGGGATCCTTAAGATCCCCTTATCTCTACATGGCAGCTAGATGGTTAACTGGCCCACTGACATCCTCACACATATGGTGAGGTTGTCAGTGGGTGGGGGGGGGACATGGAGGCTTGGCTGACATCCAAGATGTCAGCCCCCCTCCAGGTTTGAATCGCGTTTTGGCGCCGCAACGTGATCCGGCGGCGAAACGGTTAATGCTATACACCGCTGAAAAGGGGAGTCTCTCCCCTCTCCAGCAGTGCAAACGGCATCTCCCTAGCTTCAATGGTTGGGGAGATAGAGGGCTCCGAAGGAGCCCCCCCTCCATTGAAATGCATGGGGACGCCTGCTGATGACGTCACCACGCAGCGTGGCGACGTCACCACGCAGCGTGGCGACGTCACCACGCAGCGTGGCGACGTCATCAGCCTCGCCTGCCCATGTAAATCACATGGGCAGGCTTCCTCCCTGCCAGATCGCCGTGGGATCCAGCGAGGGAGGTGAGTAT
Source organism: Leptobrachium leishanense (assembly GCA_009667805.1). Taxonomy (NCBI): domain Eukaryota; kingdom Metazoa; phylum Chordata; class Amphibia; order Anura; family Megophryidae; genus Leptobrachium; species Leptobrachium leishanense. The sequence continues at coordinate 108,069,412 of CM019071.1, forward strand.
CGGGCGGGAGGGGGATTAGGCGCTGCTGACGTACCCTGTACATCCGCGGGTCTAGGGGAGACCCGAGGACAAGACGTACAGGGTACGTCAGCGGCCCTTAAGGGGTTAAAATAATACAACACAAACATTATATGTCTTCATGTGTTTATTGAACATAACATGTAAACATTCACAGTGCAGGGTGGAAAAAGTATGTCAACCCCTAGCTTAATGACTTCTCCAAGAGCTAATTTGAGCCAGGAGTGAGCCAACCTTGAGTCCAATTAGTTTGATATTATTGGATGTGTTGCTGAAAGCTGTCATGCCCTTTAAAAACACACACCAGTTTTGGGTTTACTGGTTTCAAGAAGCACTGACTGATGTGAACCATGCCTCACAGAAAAGAGCTCTCAGAAGACCTACGATCAAGAATTGTTGACTTGCATGAAGCTGGAAAGGGTTACAAAAGTATCTCCAAAATCCTTGATGTTCATATGTCCACGGTAAGACAGACTGTCTACAAATGGAGAAAGTTCAGCACTGTTGCTACTCTCCTTAGGCGTGGTCGTCCTGTAAAGATGACTGCAAAAGCACAGCGCAGAATGCTTAATGAGGTAAAGAAGAATCCTAGAGTTTCAGCTAAAGACTTACAGAAATCTCTGGCACATGCTAACATTTTTGTTGACGCATCTACAATAAGGAAAACATTAAACAAGAATGGAGTACATGGGAGGACACCACGGAGGAAGCCATTGCTGTCCAAAAAGAATATTGCAGCACGTTTGAAGTTTGCAAAAGAGCACCTCGATGTTTCACAGCACTACTGGCAAAATATTCTGTGGACTGATGAAACCAAAATTGAGTTGTTGTCAGGATCCAGGTTCCGGGGCAGCAGAGGTCAAGCCAATATGCAATGAATGGGATCTTACAAGGCAGTTTGTTTATATAAACAGATTTATTGAACAGGGAGAAATATATATATGATATATGCAGATTGCAGGTATAGGCAGAGAGTCCTGGGAAATGCAGAGGGTTCTGTATCTGTAGAACAGCGGGTTGATGATTCTGTAGGATAGCGGGTTAAGGATTCTGCAGGATGCAGGGCAGCGGGTTGATGATTCTGTAGGATAGCGGGTTAAGGATTCTGCAGGATGCAGGGCAGCGGGTTGATGATTCAGGAACTGTGATAGAAGGTCTTTAACAGGAACTGAGGTAGAAGGTCTTTGACAGGAACTGTGGCAAAAGGTCTTTAAACAGGGTTGCAGCAGAAGGTCTTTAAACAGGGTTGCAGCAGAAGGTCTTTGAACAGGTCTGCAGCAGAAGGTCTTTAAACAGGTCTGCAGTAGAAGATCTTTAAACAGGTCTGCAGTAGAAGATCTTTAAACAGGGTTGCAGCAGAAGGTCTTTAAACAGGTCTGCAGTAGAAGGTCTTTAAACAGGTCTGCAGCAGAAGGTCTTTAAACAGGTCTGGACAATACAGGTTTAGCTCCTTCCAGCTTGGAGATTCCAAGGTAATGAAAAAGCATTGAGCTTCAGGTGTGGCTGGGTTTTAAGCATGGAGCATTAAGGTGATTAAAGCAACACCTGAGCACTGCACAGGCAGAGGGGAGTATTGCGAATACTAGTGAATGTCCCATCACTACGAGCCGGCGCTGGATATAGACTTTTTATTACGCCGGCGGCGACGCTCCTTACAGTTGTTTGGAAAAAACACACAACACTATGTGTGGAGAAAAAAGGCACATCAAAACCTCATCCCCACTGTAAAACATGGCAAAGGGAGCATCATGGATTGGGGCTGCTTTGCTGCCTCAGGGCCCGGACGGATTGTTGTCATTGATGGAAAAAATGAATTCCAGAGTTTATCAAGACATTTTGCAGGAAAACGTAAGACCATCTGTCCGCCAACTGAAGCTCCTTAGAGGATGGGTGATGCAACAGGACAATGACCCAAAGCATTCAAGTAATTCAACAAAAGAATGGCTTCAACAAAACAAAATACTCCTTCTGGAGTGGCCCAGCCAGAGTCCTGACCTCAACCCGATAGAAATGCTGTGGCATGACCTTAAGAGAGCTATTCATACCAGACATCCCAAGAATATTGCTACACTGAAACAGTTTTGTGAAGAGGAGTGGCCCAAAATTACTCCAGATTGTTGTGCAGGTCTGATCTGCAACTACAGGAAATGTTTGGTTGAGGTTATTGCTGCCAAAGGAGGGTCAACCAGTTATTAAGTCCAAAGGTTCACATACTTTTTCCACCCTGCACTGTGAATGTTTACATGTTCTGTTCAATAAAAACATGAAAACATATAATGTTTGTGTTGTATTATTTTAAGCAGACTGTGTTTTTCAAATTGTTGTGACTTAGATGAAGATCAAAGCACATTTTATGGCCAATTCATGCAAAACTCCACGTAATCCCAAAGGGTTCACATACTTTTTCTTGCCACTGTATGGTAGAAGCCACTTGCACATCACAGCAATTCTATGAATTGCATCCCAGAGCTCCTGTGTAGTGATGAGCCGAACACCCCCGTGTTCGGTAAGCATTCACACTCGAACAATGTCAAACGTTCGGGTTCGAGCGCGAACACGATTCGAACTCAATGCAAGTCAATGGGACTCGAACGTTCGATTTTTAGAGTTCCCTCCAAGAGGGCATATATGCAAGATATTTGCCATAAAAGGTGCACGGGGGTCCGGGGACTGCCCTGGGGGACAGGAATCAAGGACAAAAAGTTAGAAAAGAAAAAGTTTTTAAAGGAACAGTGAGTTTTCCATGAAATAAAGGTTAAGAATGAAAACTAAAAATTCCTTCAAATATCGTGCCTAGGAGCTCCCCATAACCTGCCCGTGAAGTGGCGGATTTGTAGGATGTATAGAAACATTTAAAAACAAAAAAATGACATTTCAAATGACGGTAAATGGTTTTCCTTTAATCTATTCATAAACAACTGCTTGGGGCGGCAGCCTGTATGAAAAGAGGAGATATTATAGGACACGCAGAACAAGTTTAGTGATTTTTTGGGCTAAATTATGCTGAAATTTATGCAGGCTTTGGATGAAAGTAACAATAGGTGCTTTAAAATTGGGCATTTAGTGTCGGCAACAGTGCCGTAACACCGTAACCCCTCTGTGGTATTGCGGAAGAGTGCAGGGTTGGACCCTGCGTTCAAAAATTAAAATGATATGAATCTGGTACAGGCGTCAGTGCACCCAAATATTGTGCCTTTGGTGGCAGCAAGTGCCTTCACACCATAACCCCTCTGTGGTAATGTGGAAGAGTGCAGCGGTGGACCCTGCGGTCCAATATTAAAATGATATGAATCTGGTATAGGAGTGAGTGGCAGTGCACCCAAATATTAGGACTTTGGTGCCAGCTAGTGCCTCCACAATGTAACCCCTCTGAGGTATTGTGGAAGAGTGCAGGGGTGGAGGTTTTGGTAACGCAGAAGAGATCCCGATCTATTCAGTTATGTCAGCATCAGGGGATTTATAGCTGCTGATCCAGGACTGATTAATTTTTATAAATGTCAGCAGGTCTACTAATCACTAAACTTGTTCTGCGTGTCCTATAATATCTCCTCTTTTCATACAGGCTGCCGCCCCAAGCAGTTGTTTATGAATAGATTAAAGGAAAACCATTTACCGTCATTTGAAATGTCATTTTTTTGTTTTTAAATGTTTCTATACATCCTACAAATCATGTTTTTTTTTGTGTGTTGTTTTTATTAATGCAGCAATATTGTTCACATTTCAATTATAATGTGAACAATGATGCTGCACTAATGATTTTTTTCTATGGGGTGCGTTTGCTAAAAATCACGTAAATCCCCCCACAAAATGTAATAAGTCCCCATTTCAAATTTTTGTACAAGCGCACCCCATAGAAAACATAACCGCAAACGCTCATGTAATAAAATGTGAAAAAAAACAGATGATTAAAAACTAATTTTTTATTGTATTTTTTGTTATAATATACAGACAGAACATGACGTATACATATAAAAATGATATATTATGAATCTGCGGAGTCTGCCGGAAAGAACGATATATAATATGTCTGGGTCATTTATTAAAATATGGCTTCAAATCGCGTTTAAACATGATGAGCGAAAGCGGTAAAAATGAGCTCAGCACACAGCGGTGAAATGCCTCAGCAGTGAAGGGGTTAAAGATATACAGAACTCTGATTCAACTATGTTATTAAAATTGGAGATATGCAGAACTCTGATTCAACTGTGTTATCTAGATTAAAGATTTCCAGAACTCTGGTATAACTCAGTGAGACACCCTGATAGCTGGCAGCCAGTGACAAGACACAGATTAAAATTCGCAGAAATCTGCTACAAATCTGTGACACCCCCTGATAGGACCCCCTGATAGCTGGCAACAGTGACAAGACACAGATTACAATTCCCAGATATCTGCTACAAGTCTGTGAGACCCCCTGATGGGTGGCAGTGACAAGACACAAATTACAATTCCCAGAACCCTCCTATAAATCAGTGAGACCCCCTGATGGGTGGCAGTGGCAAGACACAAATTACAATTCCCAGGAACCGCCTATAAATCAGTGAGACCCCCTGATGGGTGGCAATGACAAGACACAGATTATTATTCCCAGATATCTGCTACAAGTCTGTGAGACCCCCTGATGGGTGGCAGTAACAAGACACAGATTAAAATTCGCAGAAATCTGCTACTACAAGTCTGTGAGACCCCTGATAGGACCCCCTGATAGCTGGCAACAGTGACAAGACACAGATTACAATTCCCAGATATCTGCTAGAAGTGAGACCCCCGCCAATAGCTGCTGGCACTGACAAGACACAGTTTACAACAATTCCCAGATATCTGATAGAATTGAGCCCCCCCAATAGCTGCTGGCACTGAGAAGACACACTAACACAGCAATATCCTCTCAAAAAACACGTGCAGGTGCTGCGAGGAATGCCTTATATAGTGTGCTGCGGGACTTAGCTCTGTCAGCCAATGATTGGGCAGAATTTGCCCAATCAGGACTCTGAGCCGTGATTGGCATAGTCTTGCACCTGACCTGTGGTCAGGTGCAAGGCTGTAGCCAATTACAAGCTTCAGACCAGTGGAAAAGTGCATTGTGGTCCATTGTGGTGCATTGTGGGTGAACATGCGGCGAACACGCGGAAATGTTCGGAGTTCGACGAACAGCCGAACGGGCGATGTTCCAATCAAACACCGAACAGATCGAACCGAACAGCTCATCCCTACTCCTGTGCCACATTCCGCATATGCAGCAAGGAATTCTGGGTAGGATATGCAAATGACATCTGTCTTACTTTTATGCATCCTGGGTCTGTTATTACACAGAACCAAATAAATGCTATGCCAATGGTTGTAGTGGACAAAAAGTGAGATGAAAGGCCTCCACACTATATTAAGTGTGTTTATTATGGTAGAAGCCACTTGCACATCACAGCAATTCGATGAATTGCATCACAGAGCTCCTGTGCCACATTCCCCATATGCAGCAAGGAATTCTGGGTAGGATATGCAAATGACATCTGTCTCACTTTTATGCATCCTGGGTCTGTTATTACACAGAACCCTAAAATCAATGCTATGCCACACGTGGCTTTGTAGCAGAGATAAGGTTTATGCAACTGGTCAAAGCCACTCCTAGGACAGCGCTGTTTTGGGTTTATTGGACCCGCATCAGCTGCATATGGGGAATGTGGCACAGGAGCTCTGGGATGCAATTCATCGAATTGCTGTGATGTGCAAGTGGCTTCTGCCATAATAAACACACTTATTATAGTGTGGAGGCCTTTTATCTCACTTTTTGTCCTCCACTACAACCATTGTAGATACTGATTGCCCTATGGGTCCCAAGCATCCACTGCAACTGGTCATCATGCCTAGCTCCTAGCTGATGAGGGTACAACAAACCCAAAACAGCGTTGTCCTAGGAGTGGCTTTGACCAGTTGCATAAACCTTATCTCTGCTACAAATCCACGGTGTGGCATAGCATTTATTTGGTTCTGTGTAATAACAGACCCAGGATGCATAAAAGTAAGACAGATGTCATTTGCATATCCTACCCAGAATTCCTTGCTGCATATGCGGAATGTGGCACAGGAGCTCTGGGATGAAATTCATCGAATTGCTGTGATGTGCAAGTGGCTTCTGCCACAATAAACACATTATATACATATATAAATAATTATTTTTTTAATTTAATTTATACTTATGTGTGAGTTTTACTTTGGAGCGCTGTGATACACTCATACACACCATATATTACTGTGAGATTTATTACTCTGCAGCTCTGTGATATGTTCATATACACTGCATATTACTGTGCGTTTTATTGCTGTGGAGCTCTGTGATACCTTCATACACACTGCACATTGCTGTGGAACTCTTTGATACGGTCACACACAGTGCAAATTGCTGTGAGATTTATTGCTGTGGAAGTCTGTGATACACTCCTACACAGCGCACAATACTGTGAGGTTTATTGCTGTAGAGCTCTGTGAGATAAATATTGTGCACATTACATAAAAAATGGAATGGCCTGAAGAGTGGACCTGGAAAAATGGGACTCTGATTATCTGGAGTCAACATTGTGGACCTGGTGGGGACCAATGCATGTTGACAGGAGGGGGGGACAATATATGTTTTTGCCTAGGGTGGGGGGTGGTGTCATGGTTCCTGCACCTGGGCCCTGAGGTTTCTAGTTACGCCTCTGATAGATTCTATATCTCCTATTATTCCACTTCCTTCCTTGTAAATACCAGCATAAGTTATATTGTTGTAGCATGAGCAATGAGTGAGACTGTTCCTCCTGGTGTAGGTAACCAATCCATCAGCACATACTGTATACACGAGGGAAGAACATTCCTTTTGTAAATCACTTTTGAAAGTTGCTAATTTTTTTGAAAAGCTGAGTGTTATTCAGAAAGCACCAAAATGTCAGTCTTCTCCTGTTCGGTACTTCAATGCACTTTGGCGATTCCAGTTCGCTGACCCTGTGATGAATTCACTATTCCCCAAAGTGTGCCGAAATGCAAACATTTTTTTAACTATTTATTAATAAAAATGCATGAAAATGTGTGGAAATAAAAAATGTCCTATAAAAAGGTCTTACAGAAAATTTTGCCAAAAAATAAATGAATAAAAAGACGATTTGCTGAAAATGGTAAAAGAATAAACCTGTCAAATGAATAAAAACGATAATAATTTTTTACATTGAATCGTATGGGATTCGCCTGTTTAAACCTGTTGAACCGCAGCACCAAAAATCAAGGCATTTCCCCAGAGGCGTAACTAGAAACCTCAGGGCCCTGGTGCAGGAACCTTGACGTCCCCCCCCCACCCTAGGCAAAAACATATTTCGTCCCCCCTCTTGACAACATACATTGGTCCCCTCCAGGTCCACAATGTTGACTCCAGTCAATCATTGTCCCATATTTTCCAGGTCCACTGTAACCTTGAGCCCATCCCATTTTTAATGTAGTATGCACTATGTGTATCTCACAGAGCTCCACAGCAATAAACCTCACAGTAGTGTGCGCTGTGTATGAGCGTATCTCAGAGCTCCACAGCAATAAACCTCACAGTAATGTGCGGTGTGTATGAGCATATCAGAGCTTCGCAGCGATAAAACTCAAAGTAATGTGCAGTGTGTTTGAGCATATAACAGAGCAAGACACTGAATGTTAGATACATAATCCTCCTTTCTGAAGCCTGGAATTAACATAATCCTTGCACAACACTATTGAAATGTCTTTCATTTATGCAACACAATCTGTGATGCAAATAAGAGTTTCAATTGTCCTTTAATGTCATGTGGGCTCCTTGGGAAGATTGTGTAGGAAATTGCAAGAGGAGAGAGTGTCACAGGATTAATGATTGTATGTGTATATAAATGTGTGAGCGTGGTAAGAGGCAATGTGGCATCTTTGAATAAAATAACCGAAGCTTCCTCCTTGGCACCCTTGCCCACACTATACATGCCTCAGTGTATGTTGAAGTGTCGCTGCTGGCCTTCTGCCAAGGTACCGTGGACCAATGTGGCAAAGCCAACACTAGTGGATAGTATGCATAAGTGGGCCACACGACACGGGGTTAATGTAGCTAAATGTCTTTGTAAACTGTTTGTATTTTACAAGTTGGTTTGTGTTAGTGATAAAATGCAGACTTCTTGTTCTTGCTATCTCTATAACTGTTTGACCCAAGATTGATTTGATGTGGTTTATTTGCTAATCTTGTCTAGTGTGTAATTGATCAAGTTTCTGCTGCTTTTAAAAAAATCACCCACCCCCCTTATATAGACAATGTTTTCTGTTGATTATGTCAATTTACCTTCGCCTCCCTGTTTCCCAAATAGCTGGTCTCCATTTCAGATTAAAGACATTCTACTTCTCTGCACTAAGCTTTGTCTGGTGTTTTGGGGAGAGATACTTAGAATTATACAGCACTCCCTCAAGTTTTGGCTGAGGGTTGTGAGAGAAGGAAAGCTGCTGTGGATTAGCTTGACCGGAGAGAAGGGACGGATACTGTAACAGCTTTGGGTCTGGTCCACAAGCCGGAGACCAGTAAACCCCAGATGCTGTTACAATATAATTTTGGGACAGTTTTGAGCTATATGGTAATAATATGTGGAAAGTGATGACAATGTGACAGTATGGGGTCACTGTTTTTACATATCATTATGAATAAGGATAAAATGGCATCTACGGCAGGAATTTGACAATATGGGCGTGTGGGGCAATAGTCCCATAATTACTGCTAGTGAGATTACATTATTTGAGGGAGGATTATAACATTTGCAGTGAACATAAAATTAGGGCATAAACGTGTCAAAATATTATATAATCTAAGTTTTATTTATTCAGAATTTTGTCTATAATTTTATCATATTTTCATGAGTTTTTTTCCCCTCTACATATGAATAAATTAATTTAATCATATGTATCTCAACACTGGCATCATAAGTGCAATGAAAATATGTATATTGTAACCCTTTTGCTAATAAAACCATGTAAACATAATTTTGTGGTGAAATACAAAGCTGGAAAATTAGCATATAAAGTATAAGGGGCCGTTGGGAACATTATATTGTTTTTTTCTGTGTTTAATAAAGCCCCATTTACATACATTTTTCTGTTGGTTCTCACTTGTCATCTTTTATTATTGCGAGGAAACAACCCCCACTATTACTGCAACGACACATCCAACATTCAGAACTGCTGCATTATAAACAGCCGGGAAGAGGGCAGATTGCATGGAGAGCTCTACACAGGGATAATATTTAGGTGGTTATAATTGCTAAATGTACTTCTACAGTATAATCAAATACAAGAGCTGGTGTAATTTCTATATGCAAGCATTATTCTCCTACTTAGATATTATTTTTATATTCTGCAGGCATTTTTTAGCAGCAGTGCTAATAATCTCAGTATGATATCTACACATACCTGCAAGTAGGATACCTGACTGTTTCTTAAATCTATGCTCGTGACATTTAGTTCATTTGTCACAAAGGCCATTTCTGCCTGTATGGTAGTAATATGCAAAAAACATAGGGTAATATCCCTCATGGACCAATTGCACAAAGGCCACTCACATGAACACAAAATAATTTTTTTAAGCAAAAGGATTTTTGGTAGATTTATAGGTAGCTGTGATTTTTAATATTTTCATTTTTTAACCACTTGGCTGCTATGGACGCGCTCATCGTATCCAGCCAAGTGGTTCTTCTGTGCTATGGACGCGCTGAGCGTGTCCATGCACAGGAGGCAGCAATCGGCCGGGATTCTGGCCGATTGCAGCGCCCCCCAGTGCGGGCTGACATCTTTGATGTCAGCCCAGCACTCCGAGACCCAGGCGGGGCCATTAGATGTCATCGCGGCGGCGCTATGACATCTAATTCAGGCACCCCCCCTTCGTGTGCGGAGGAGGCGCCTGAAAGGGAGGGGGGGAGATCCTTCGGCCGGGGGGCACAGGGTTAAGGCAGGCACCGTTTGGAAGGGCACAGCCTGCCCTTCCAAACGGTGGCTGACATTAACCCCTGGGGAGCCGGATCATGATTCGGAGCTGAAAAGCACCGGATTGTGATCCTCTCCCAGAGCTAGCCAACGTCTTGGATGTCGGCCAAGCCTCCGGGAACTCCCCCTGAGGACTGGTGTTATCGTGCATAGCACGATGACGCCAGTCCTGGAGTTAACCCCCAGCTGCCAGCAATGGTGGAGATAGGGGTTCCAATGAACCCATATCTCCCGATCCGTGGCAGCTAGGGGTTAATGTTTGATATCGTTGGATCAGCCAGAGCATGGCCTTTTCAACGATACATGACCATGTAAAAAGTTTTTAAAAAAAATTAAAGTAAAAATAAAAAAAATATAAAAAAAAAACAATATTGTTCCCATTTCAATTATAATGTGAACAATGATGCTGCACTAATGATTTTTGTATGCGTCGCGTTTGTTAAAAATAGAGAAATTTCCCCCAAAAAAGATGTAATGAGTCCCCATTTCTAATTTTTATAACAAGCGCACCCCGTAGAAAATATAACCGCAAATGCTCGCATGTAAAAATGTGAAAAAAAAACACTTTACACATTGTAAATTATTGAAAATTCAAATTTTATTGCATTTTTTGTTATAATATACAGACAGGACATGACGTATACATATAATTATGACATATTATGAATCTGCCGAGTCTGCCGGAAAGAACGATATATAATATGTCTGGGTCATATCTTAAAATATGGCTTCAAAATGCGGTTAAACATGATGAGCGAAAGCGTTAAAAATTACCTCAGCACAGGGGTGTGAAATGCCTCAGCACCATAGGCGTGCGCACGGGGTACACCCTAATACCGGCCCCCGGCACACCCCGTAGGCCCGCGGAACACTCTGGGTCCCGGCTGGCTGCATCCAACGGATAGCCGCTGGGACCCTTCAATTCTGCAGGCCTGGCGGCAGCCTCCGCTTCCCTGGTGGTCCGGTGGATGTGGGTGCTGCACCGCGATCTGTGCTTACAGTCCGCAGTGCACGTCCCACAGTGAGTGACTGGCCACGAGCTGAGCGCTGGCGATTGCTGATGACCTGTCATCTGACCGCCGGCGCTTACTGACTGTTTCAGAGCGCCGGCGGTCAGGTGACAGGGCACCTGCAATCGGGCGCTCAGCTCGAGTCCAGTCACTCGCTGTGGGACGTGCACTGCGGTCTGTAAGCACAGATCGCGGTGCAGCACCCACATCCACCGGACCACCAGGGAAGCGGAAGCTGCCTCCAGGCCTGCGGGGGTGAGAGGTCCCGGCGGCTATCCATTGGATGCGGCCAGCCGGTTCCCCCTCCTTGACCCCACCCCCCCTCTGGACCAAAATTCAACCCCCTCCCTGCAAATGAAAAAAAAAAAAAGCAGGAGAGGGGGCAACTTTTATATATTATAGGCGCCGCACATTACTGGGGGTTTATTTCTGTGGATTTTGTGATACGCTCACACACACAGCACATTACTGGGGTTTATTACTGTGGATTTTGTGATACGCTCACACACACAGCAAATTACTGGGGGTTTATTTCTGTGGATTTTGTGATACGCTCACACACAGCACATTACTGGGGGTTTATTTCTGGATTTTGTGATACGCTCACACACACAGCACATTACTGGGGGTTTATATATGTGGATTTTGAGATACGCTCATACACAGCACATTACTAGGGGGTTTATTTCTGTGGATTTTGTGATACGCTCGCACACACAGCACATTACAGGGGGGTTTTATTGCTGTGGATTTTGTGATACGCTCAAACACACAGCACATTACTGGGGGTTTTTATTGCTGTGGATTTTGTGATATGCTCACACACACAGCACATTACTGGGGGTTTATATATGTGGATTTTGTGATACGCTCATACACAGCACATTACTGGGGGTTTATTTCTGTGGATTTTGTGATACGCTCGCACACACAGCACATTACAGGGGGGTTTTATTGCTGTGGATTTTGTGATACGCTCAAACACACGGCACATTACTTGGGGGGTTTTATTGCTGTGGATTTTGTGATACACACAGCACATTACTGGGGGGTTTCATTGCTGTGGATTTTGTGATACGCTGATACACACAGCACATTCCTGGGGGGGTTTATTTCTGTGGATTTTGTGATACGCTCACACACACAGCACATTACTGGGGGGGTTTTATTGCTGTGGATTTTGTGATACGCACAGCACATTCCTGGGGGGTTTTATTGCTGTGGATTTTGTGATACGCTCATACACAGAGCACATTACTGGGGGGTTTCATTGCTGTGGATTTTGTGATACGCTGATACACACAGCACATTCCTGGGGGTTTTATTGCTGTGGATTTTGTGATACGCTCATACACAGAGCACATTACTGGGGGGTCTTATTGCTGTGGATTTTGTGATACGCTCATACACAGAGCACATTACTGGGGAGTTTTATTGCTGTGGATTTTGTGATACGCTCATACACAGCACAATACTGGGGAGTTCTATTGCTGTGGATTTTGTGATACGCTCATACACAGAGCACATTACTGGGGAGTTTTATTGCTGTGGATTTTGTGATACGCTCATACACACAGCACTTTGCTGGGGGTTTTATTGCTGTGGAATGTGTAATACGCTCATACACAGAGCACATTGTTGAGTTTAATTGCTGTGGATTCTATGATATGCTCATACACGTTGCACATTACTGTGAGTTTTATTGCTGTGGATTCTGATACGCCCATACACAGCAAACATTACTGTGAGTTTTGTTGTGGAGCTCTGTGACATGCTCATACATACCGCACATTACTGTGCGTTTTTATTGCTGTGGATTCTCTGCTACGCTCACACACATACCACACACTACTGGGAGTTTAATTGCTACATACCCCCGGGGTGTAGGGGATATATAGTTATGTGAACGTATGGCTGTGTGTGTAAATGCAAGTATTTTTCTTTAAACAGGCTGCTGTGTGCAATTGTGCATTTGTTCAGCCCCCTGGTGGTTTTCCCGCGTGTGGCTCGTGGTTAAATTTCAATGCTGAAAGCAGTAACCCCGAGCCACACCTGGGCTGTTACATACCTGTCCCTGCATTCCCTCGCTGTCCTCTCGCAGTCACCTCCGGCCGATCGCGGCGTCCTGGTTCCTGTTGCGAGTGGCTGATTCCCTGCACTTTGGGGGCCCTGCGGTGAATGGTGAATTCACCGCAGGGTGGGGCAATTTGATTCCCCGAAGTGCGGGGAACAACAGTCGGCAACATTTCAATGCTCTGTGAATGACCCCTAGAGTAATGATATATTTTGGCTGAATGCGTGCGTGTGTGTCTGTGTATGTTTGCATAAGGGTGCGTGAATATATATATATATAATGTGTGTGTGTGTGTTTGAACTTTTGGGTGCACACCCTAATGCAATAGGCTGCGCACGCCTATGCTCAGCAGCGAAAGGGTTAAAGAGATTCACAAGGGCCCTTATGTCTCCATTTGTCCTCTTGGATGTTTTTTTATGAGTGACAACTTGTTTAGCTTCTAACTTTTATTCTTTGCACTTCCATTGATATGTTTGTAAGACAGGCAAGATATGCCCGTTAGCAGATTTGCTTGTGATATTCTAACCAATTTTTGTTTTTTATGATGTTTCATTCAGGGTTATTCAAAGAGAATTGAAAAGTCACTGCACGTTCAGTGACTTTTCGTTCTCTTAAATTCGGTGCGATTCGGCGATCCCATTTTGGTAATCCTGCGTTGTATTCAGCAAGCACCACAGGGCCGTTGTAATGCAGGGAAAAGTCGCCGCAAACCTGCCGAAAACTCACCGCAAAACCCGACGAAGGCTCACCGAAACCCGCAAAAAACATCTGGATTAACCCCGCCGAACACGCCAGAGAAACCTGAGCAGGAGCTGATCACAGCGCAGAGCAGCTGCCAGAAAAACCTGACACCGCAGACGAATGGAGTGAGAAAAAAAAACAGTTTGCGTGAATGTTTGAAAAGTGAAACGCTGTTTGCAAAGAAACTATTGAACGAAAATGTCTGAAATTTACATATAAGATCCAATGAATGATATTAAAAAACGATTTTTAAAAAAAATTGGAAAAAAAATGTTTTAAAAAACCCCCCAAAAATGCCAGGAAGATCCTAAAAAAATCTAGTAATAAAGAGACTTTTTACTGCAGAATATTAGAATCAACGGTTTATTAGATAATTAATTAAAACGGTAATATTTTTAACATTGAAGCCTATGGGATTCGCCTAAATAAACCTGTCAAATAAAACCACCGAACACCAGGGCAATTCGGCAACTTTTCACTGCTGTTTCGTGTTCTCTGAATAGCCGAAGCATTGCTTCTCTATGGGGATTTCACTGCCCTTGAACAGGCACCGAACAGGCACCGTATGTGCAGGCAATTCGCCAACATTTGGCGAACTGCCTGCTCTCTGGATAGCCGAATGGCCAGGAAAGGTAACCGTACGCTGAATTTCACTGTACGGTTACCTTTCGGCCACAATTCGGATCTCTTTGAATAACCCTGATTATGTATTATACCATGACATGAGGCATAGTTCAGCCTCCGCGTAGACTGCCAAGCGTTTGCCCCTCTGAAAGATGGCGCCGAGGACGAAGAGACAGGTCACATGTGGACTATCCCCATGCCAAGAATCCACGTGGAGTTCCATTTATTTTTTTGTGGATTCCGCTAGAGATCTCTAAAAGGAAGTGACGTCATCTTGATGTGCCAAGATGTCGAAGAATGCATCGCCGTGAGTGGATAGAGGAGGATGGCGCATGCACGGTAGCGTCAAACATGGCGACCGCGGCATTTGGAGGATATCTGGACGATTAATCTGTGGCCAATTTTATTAATGAAGTGGACTATATAATTAGCATCCCTAACTAGGGTAGGCCATGATCATTCTGCTCCTGAGGAAGTCCCAGTTGGGATGGAACACGCTGAGCATTGGACGATTTCGCCTGTTTGGATCCAAGTTGATGCAGTGTTGTTTTAATGATTCTGATGAGTGAGTTACTAAATATTTTTATTGTACATAATTGACGATCTGCACCATTATTTGTCATATGTAATTTATTCGATGGTCCTGAGATCCTCTTTAATCAGATCAGAATATCTTCAGCCACTGTGACGTACTAGAGGATGATGTTCTCATTTACTATTGTGTTCATGTGAGAGGCCAATTGTATTTGTGCATTAATTGGTCTATGTGGGATATAACCCACATTTTTTTGCATATTGTATGCTAACAATGCAGGCCCTATTTGAAAATGTGCATGATAAAGGAAACTAGAGCAAGGTTGTTTGTACTTCAGTCCCCCATATGTTTCTGAACTACACCTCCCATGATTCTCTGGCCATCTATTGCATTCAAAGATTTCTGAGAATTGTAGACTTCAACATCTAGGGGACCGTGAGTTTGACAGCCCTAATCTAGGGCTCTATTCCATAGTTGGTACTAATTTAACCAGAGCATTATACGGCCATATTACAATCTTAACGCTAACATTAGAACTCAGATATGTGAGCGTTAACACAGGATTAAGTGAGTTTAGGGCATGCCCCCATATTATATCCCTAATGCTAAACCTGCTTGTAATCCACATGGTTGATTGCACTAGCTTGCATGAGTTTACTGTACTTTGTGCTCCCAATGTTAAAGATAGGGTGCACAATCAGTTATTAGTGACAGGGTAAGTAAGGTTCTAATGGTAATTGCTCCACCGATGGGTTAACGAAAATGTTTCCCACAGCTAGAAGCTGGTGCTAACTGATTCTGCTTCTGCAGAATCCATTAGCAATAGCTAAAAACCCAAGCTGGCAGGGGCGTAACTACCAGGGGTGCAGCGGGTGCCACTACACCCAGGCCCCTGAGTCTGGGGGCCCACAACCAGATGGGTGGGGGGCCCGGACTGGCCCTGCTTGCCCCACAGTCCAGGCAGGGTTCAGGCACCGTTCGTTTGAACGGCAGTGTGTGGGATCAAACTCCCACATGCTGTGTGTTTGCAGGGCCACCATCAAGGGGGTACAAGCATTAATCTGGTATGGGGCCCTGTGGAGGGGGGACGGGTCCCTGGCTGGCTAATTACTGGGGGCCTGATACTGGCTAATTACTGGGGGTCTGACACTGGCTAATTACTGGGGGTCTGACACTGGCTAATTACTGGGGTTCTGATCCTGGCTAATTACTGGGGGTCTGACACTGGCTAATTACTGGGGTTCTGATCCTGGCTAATTACTGGGGGTCTGACACTGGCTAATTACTGGGGTTCTGATCCTGGCTAATTACTGGGGGCCTGATACTGGCTAATTACTGGGGGTCTGACACTGGCTAATTACTGGGGGTCTGACACTGGCTAATTACTGGGGTTCTGATCCTGGCTAATTACTGGGGGTCTGACACTGGCTAATTACTGGGGGTCTGATCCTGGCCAATTACTGGGGTCTCTGATACTGGCTAATTACTGGGGTTCTGATACTGGCTAATTACTGGGGGTCTGATACTGGCTAATTACTGGGGTCTGATACTGGCTAATTACTGGGGGTCTGATACTGGCTAATTACTGGGGTCTGATACTGGCTAATTACTGGGGGTCTGATACTGGGGGTCTGATATCTGGGGCCCGCGCTGAGGGTGGGTCTTGAAGGTGCGGGGTGTACTGGTGACTTCAATGGCCCGCGTCAGCCCCTCCCCACAGCCGGCGAGGGGGGGCCTTCATTTATTCTTGCACCGGGGCCCTGAGGTTTCTAGTTACAGCTCTGCAAGCTGGGACCATGCGGTATGGGGACGATTCAGGAAGTCGTACACAGGTGTAATTGCTTTTACAATTATAAATACTATATAATATTAAGAAGGTAAAAGGATGGAATTTTAATGAAACACATTCCAGTATTTTTTGGTATTGTTTTTATTTAAAGGTATAGCATAATTTGTTTTATGTGTTTTACAAAACAAATGATTTGGATGAATATTTTCTTGATAATCTATCATTCATGCGGGAAGGTAGTTTAGAGGATTTGTTCTAGAAAATCCTTAAGGTGTGTTATATAAAGCCATAGAAGGCTCTGGAGAGTGGAAGTTGCTGACTTCTTAATATCAAACATCATTTGCAAAACTATCTTACACTAGTAAACCCCTTGGGTGCCCTGTCTATATTCTTTCAGGGTTATTCAAAGAGATCTGAATTGTGGCCGAAAGGTAACCGAACAGTGAAATTCAGTGTACAGTTGCCTTTCCTGGCCATTCGGCTATCCAGAGAGCAGGCAATTCGCCAAATGTTGGCGAATTGCCTGCACATACTGTGCCTGTTCGTTACCTGTTTGAGGGCAGTGAAATCCCCATAGAGAAGCAATGCTTTGTCTATTCAGAGAACAAAAACCAGCAGTGAAAAGTTGCCAAATTGCCCTGGTGTTCGGTTGTTTCTTGCAGCAGATTTATTCAGGTGAATCCCATAGGCTTCAATGTTAAAAATATTCCCGTTTTAATTCAATATCTAATAAAACATTGATTATAATACACTGCAGTAAAAAGTCTCTTTATGTATAGATTTTTTAGGATCTTTTATGCGTTTTTCGGGATTTTTTTATCGTTTTTTTCTGTTACTGCCCTTTTTATTATTATTCATTGGACTTTATATGCAAATTTCAGACATTTTCATTCTGCAGTTTCTTTGCAAACAGCGTTTCACTTTTCAAACATTCAAGCGTACTGTTTTTTGTTTGATCTCTCCAATCGTCTGCGGTGTCGGGTTTTTCCAGCGGCTGCTCGGGTTTCTCCGGCGTGTTCAGCGAGGTTAATCCAGATGTTTTTGCGGGTTTCGGTGAGCGTTCGCCGGGTTTTGCGGCGAGTGTTCATCGGGTTTGCGTCGGCTTTTCCCTGCACTATGACGGCCCTGTGGTGCTTGTTGAATACACCGCAGGGTCGCTGAAATGGGATCGCCAAAGCACACCGAATTGAAGAGAACGAAAAGTCACAGAACGTGCGCTGACTTTTCGATTCTCTTTGAATAACTCTGTTTGTGTTTTGGTGGTACTGTGACGGAGACATTAGAAGAAAAAGGAGTTGATCGTTGGTGAAGGGTGCTGAGGGGACCCTGAATACCCATATGTTCAACTGACAGAGCCAGTCTAGGCTCTAGAATATGGAAGTGTGATACTTAAATAACTATATTGGTGTATTATTCTATGGTTTTATATTTTTGTGTTTTTTTTTCTTATGTGAATGATTTTTGAGAAAGCTGAATAAATACCTTGATCATCTAAATGTATGTATTATAATTCTTTCTGTATTTGCATGTAAGGAATTATACCCTCCGTGTAAAGATATATTTCTTTCTCCTTTTTCTGCCCCGAACCACTTTGGTCTACACAACTGCTACACCCCCAATAAATCAGATAGTCGCCTCACATCCTGCGGTGCGAACGGTGGCCCGATCCCCCACTTCTGGCCACCAGGAGCAATGAAACTGGGACAAATGGTCCCCAGTCTCCCCCCGATCACTCTGCGGTGCTGTGCAATCTCATGATAGTGAGACCACGCAGGGCTCGCCGCACCGGAGCGCAAACCTCCATGGAGTCCTATGGACTCCAGGAGGTGATACTTGCAGCGGCGCAGAAGCGCTACCGCGAGTACCATTGAGGGTAACGCTGCATTACGGGGCAGGCTGCAAATTTAGCTCCTGCCCCGAAATATGGTTCTAAAATGGGGATGCTACACGGAAACCTGCAGGCATAGGTTTTCCTCATTGGCGTCTCCATTTTAGCACCAGGTTCAAAATATGGCCCATACAGGGTTATTCAGAGAGCACCAAAATGCCACCGACAAATTCGGGCAGTTCGCCTATTCACTAAACTGTCAATTCACCAAATAATGGCAAATTGATTGCGAAATACGGTGCAGTTTGGATATTTACAGCAGTCTTCAGTAGCAAAATTGTACCATAGGGAAGTAATGGTTAATTAATTCATAGAATGTCAAACTGCACTGAAATGTTGAGGAAATTCCTTGATCTTTGGTGTTTCATTTCCACAGGTTTTAGGCTAGGGTCAGACTGAGGCAGTGCGAACGCGCGTTCTGGCGCACTTAATCACGGCCGCACTAGCAGCAGATGCCGGGCAATGACAGCCAATATACGAAGTACGGTCGCACAAAAGTCCGGCCGCGCAACGCAAGTGGAAAATGAACGCATTTTTTCGAGAACGTTAAACCGCTGGTACTGACGTACAGAGTGCGCTGCGGCCGCATAGCAGCGTGTGTGCGTGATTAGGAGATGTCAGACGCTGCTAGTGTGCGGCCAACATAACGTTCAAACAGCCGGATTTCCCTAGACTTCTTTTCACCCCATCGTCATGAAATACGTCCAGAATTGCGCATCGTCTGACCACTTAAGCGTATTCCGTGAAAAAATGCGTGCGCACGCATCGACGTACATTTTGACGGTGGCCGCAGAAAATGCGCTCATCTGTCCCTAGCCTAAACAGGCAAATCCCAAAAGATTCAATGTAAAAAATATCCTTTTTTTTAAAAGATTGTTTCGCTTTTCATTTTCAACAAAAAGCTGTTTTTAAAAAACATTTTTAGAATAACTTTTTGTATTTTTTTTTGACAAAATTTTAGTTTCCCAATTTTTTAAGCAGCGGGGGTTCTTTTTTCAGTAACAGATCTTTTTAATTAGTTTTTTTAAAGGACCTTTTTTATTGTTTAGACACATTTTTATTGGTTTAAACACCTATTAGGAGAATAGGAGACTTCCGTTTTTTTGGTTTTCTTTTCACTTCGTTGGAATTCGCCAAGGCCAATTTTGATGCTGTTCGGTGCTCTTCAGTGACGTTCTCCAACTTTTTCATGGGGCTTCGGTGACTCCATCTTCAGCGAAAATGGAATTGACGAAGTGAAAAGCACTGAAATTTTCCTGAAAGTTCAGTGCTTAGTGAATAGACCTTATAGACTAGTGAATATATTTTGTTTAACATTATCATATTTAGGTATCTTCTCCTGTTCCAAAAGAACAAACAGGACTTTGTATGAGAGATTCTTAATTACAATTATATTCTAGTTTATTACTGTTTTCTTGGTTTAAAAAAAAAAAGCTGTTTGTAGAATTGTTCCTATGAAATGTATTAATGACAGGATACCAAGGACAATGAAGTCTGCAAGCAGAAGACTTGTGGGAATAGTGATTTACTGTAATGCAATCGATAGTCATTGATCGCTCAAAAAAACTCTGCAGGACAAACAGTGCAAGGGCAATAGGTAAACTACAATGCTTCAAGATGACTTTCTTCATATAAATCTTTTAGCATTTAGCTTTTAGTTACAGTTGAACTGGAATTTCAGAACATAGAAAGGTTTAAAATAAATCAAAAACACTTTAGAAAAAACCCACAAGGATATATGGCAATGATTTATGGATTAGGAAACAACACAGAATTTACATTAACTGTTACTTGTATATAGAACATCAATCAAACCTACAGATTTAGAGTTCAAGAGCTATAGGCACAGAAATCTGCAGTGGCCACTCCCTCTTTCCCAGCATCTAAACGAAAGCAAAAATTGGGGGGGAGCGGTATCTCACATTTTTGCAAATATTTTCTTACATCTTTTCATGTGACAACACTGAAGAAATGACACTTTGATACAATGTAAAGTAGAGAGTTTACAACTTGCACAACAGTGTAAATTTGCTGTCCCCTCAAAATAACTCAACACATAGCGATTAATGTCTAAACCGCTGGCAACAAATGTGAGTGCACCTCTAAGTGAAAATGTACAAATTGGGCCCAATTAGCCATTTTCCCTCCCCAATGTCATGTGACTCATTAGTGTTAAAAGGTCTCAGGTGTGAATGGGCAGCAGTTGTGTTAAATTTGGTGTTATCGCTTTCACTCTCTCATACTGGGCACTGGAAGTTTAACATGGCACCTCATGGCAAAGAACTCTGAGGATCTGAAAAAAAGAATTGTTACTCTACATAAATATGGCCTAGGCTATAGGAAGATTGTCCGGACCCTGAAACTGAGCTGTAGCACAGTGGCCAAGACCATACAGCGGTTTAACAAGACAGGTTCCACTCAGAACAGGCCTCACCATGGTCGACCAAAGAAGTTGAGTGCATGTGCTCAGCATCACATCCAGAGGTTGTCTTTGGTAAATAGATGTATGAGTGCTGCCAGCATTGCTGCAGAGGTTGAAGGGGTGGGGGGTCAGCCTGTCAGTGCTCAGACCATACGCTGCACACTGCATCAAATTGGGCTGCATGGCTGTCGTCCCAGAAGGAAGCCTCTTCTAAAGCTAGGGTCAGACTAACGCATTTTTTGCGTTGTCCGTGAAAAAGTGCATTCGAACGAATGGACGCATTTTTTCACGGAATACGCCTTAGCGGTCATACGATGCGCATTTTCGTCCGTGATTTTGTACGGATCATCAATAAAACAACTTTGTGTTTGGACGTTATGTTGGCCGGACATTAGCAGCGTCTGACGTCTCCTAATCACGCACACACGCTGCTAGCGGACGCAGCGCACTCTGTACGTCAGTACTAGCGGTATCAAGTTCTCAAAAAAATACGTTCATTTGCCACTTGCGTTGCGCAGCCGCACTTTTGTGCGGCCGTTCTTCGTATGCTGCCCGGCATTGGACGTCATTTGCTGCTAGCACGGCCGTGATTTAGTGCTGCTAAACGCACGTTAACACTGCTTTAGTTTGACCCTAGCCTTAAAATGATGCACAAGAGAGTTGGCAAACAGTCTGCTGAAGACAAGCAGACTAAGGACATGGATTACTGGAACCATGTCCTGTGATCTGATGAGAAGAAGATAAACGTATTCGGTTCAGATGGTGTCAAACGTGTGTGGTGGCAACCAGGTGAGGAGTACAAAGACAATCAGGGTTATCCAAAGAGATTCGAATTGCTTGAGAAAGGTAACCGAACGCTGAAAATCAGCGTTCGGTTACCTTTCCTGGCCATTCGGCTATCCAGAGAGCAGGCAATTCGCCAAATCCTGGCGAATTGCCTGCACATACGGTGCCTGTTCGGTGCCTGTTCGAGGGCAGTGAAATCCCCATGAAAAAGCACTGCTTCGGCTATTCAGAGAACACAAACCAGCAGTGAAAGGTTCCCCTAATGCCCTGCCATTCGGTGGTTTAATTCGGCAAATTTATTCAGGAGAATCCCATAGACTTCAATGTTAAAAATATTCCTGTTTTAATTCAATATCTAATAAACCGTTCATTATAAAATTCTGCAGCAAAAAGTCTCTTATTTATAGATTTTTAGGATACTTTAAGCATTTTTCTGAATTTTAAAAAAAAATTAAAAGTGCTTTTTTTTTTTTTTTTTCAGTTTGCTTATTTTTTTTGTAACAGCCCTCTTTATTATCATTCCCTGGACATCCTGTGAAAATTTCAGACATTTTCGCTCAGTAGTTTCTTTGCAAACAGCGTTTCATTTTCCCAGATTCATACAAATGGTTTTTCTAATTTATTCACTGCCTCCTCTACGTCACAGCTGCTTCGGCTCTGTGTGATTCGGCTCTTGTTTGGCTCCTGTTCGGCTCCTGTTCGGCTTCTTCGAAGGTTAATCCAGATGTTTTTGCTTGTTTTCAGCATGCATTCGGTTAGTTTTCGTCGGGTTTGCGGCAGCTTTTCCCTGCAATTCGGGGACCCTGTGGTGCTTGCTGAATACACCGCAGGGTCACCGAAATGCAATCGGCAAAAGGAACCGAATTGAAGAGAACGAAAAGTCACCGAACGTGCGGTGACTTTTCGAATCTCTTTGGATAACCCTGAATGTGTCTTGCCTACAGTCAAGCATGGTGGTCATGATCTGGAGCTGCATGAGTGCTGCCGGCACTGTGGAGCTACAGTTCAGTGAGGGAACCATGAATGCCAACATGTACTGTGATATACTGAAGAACATGATCCCCTCCCTTCGGAGACTGGGCCGCAGGGCAGTTTCCAACATGATAACACAACCCCAAACACACCTCCAAGACGACCACTGCCTTGCTAAATAAGCTGAAGGTAAAGGTGATGGACTGGCCAAGCATGTCTCCAGACCTAAACGCTATTGATAATCTGTGTCTCATCCTCAAATGGAAGGTGGAGGAGCGCAAGGTCTCTAACATCCACCAGCTCCGTGATGTCATCATGGAGGAGTAGAAGAAGACTTCAGTGGCAACCCATGAAGCTCTGGTGAACTGCATGCCCATGACGGTTAAGGCGGTGCTGGAAAATAATGGTGACCACAAAAATTTTTTTACACTTTTGGCCCAATTTGGACATTTTCACTTAGGGGTATACTCACTTTTGTTGCCAATGGTTTAGACATTAATGGCTGTGTGTCGAGTTATTTTGAGGGGACAGCAAATTTACACTGTTATACAAGCTGTACACTCACCACTTTACATTGTAGCAAAGTGTCATTTCTTCAGTGTTGTCACATGAAAGGATATAATAAAATATTTACAAAAATGTGAGGTTGTACTCACTTCTGTGATATACTGTGTGTGTATATATATATACAGTTGTGTTCAAAATTATTCAACCCCAATGCTGTAAAGGGTTTTAGGGAATTTAGTGTACATTTGTAATTGTATTCAGAATGAAATCCTACAAGGACTTTTTAAAGAACCATATGCAACTAAAATGACATCAATTGGTTTTGTAATACAGTAGTAAATGTTTCTTTTGTGAATTCTTCATTGACACAATTATTCAACCCCTTAAAGACTACCACTCTGAAGAACAGAGGTTCATTCAAGTGTTTTCAATCAGGTATTGAAAACACCTGTGGATGTCACGGAGCAGCAATAAAGCATAATAAGCACCAATTAGGCAGCTTTAAAATGACTGTGATACTCAGCTCCTTCTAGACATTTACTGGTGTGGTTACAAACATGGTGAAGTCAAGAGAATGGTCCAGGAAGACAAGAGAAGAGGTGATTACTCTTCACAGGAAGGGCAATGGCTATAAGAAGATTGCAAAGATGTTAAACATACCAAGAGAGACCATAGGAAGCATCATTCGCAAATTCAAGGCAAAGGGCACTGTTGAAACGCTACCTGGTCGTGGCAGAAAGAAGATGCTGACTTCGACTGCTGTGCGCTACCTGAAGCGTAGAGTGGAGAAAAGTCCCCGTGTGACTGCTGAGGAACTGAGAAAAGATTTGTCAGATGTGGGTATTGAAGTTTCAGCTCAGACAATACGGCGCACACTGCGTAATGAAGGCCTCCATGCCAGAACTCCCAGGTGCACCCCCTTGCTGTCTCCAAAGAATAAGAAGAGTCGACTGCAGTATGCCAAAAGTCATGTGGTCAAACCACAGAAGTTTTGGGATAGTGTTCTGTGGACTGAAATTAGAACAAAATTAGAACTGTTTGGGCCCATGGATCAACGCTATGTTTGGAGGAGGAAGAACAAGGCCTATGAAGAAAAGAACACCTTGCCTACTGTGAAGCATGGCGGGGGGTCAATCATGCTTTGGGGCTGTTTTGCTTCTGCAGGTACAGAGAAGCTTCAGCGTGTGCAAGGTACCATGAATTCTCTTCAGTACCAGGAGATATTGGATGACAATGTGATGCAGTCCGTCACAAACCTGAGGCTTGGGAGATGTTGGACCTTTCAACAGGACAATGATCCCAAGCATACCTCCAAGTCCACTAGAGCATGGTTGCAGATTAAAGGCTGGAACATTTTGGAGTGGCCATCGCAGTCACCTGACTTAAATCCGATTGAGAACCTCTGGTGGGACTTAAAGAAAGCAGTTGCAGTGCGCAAGCCTAAGAATGTGACTGAACTGGAGGCTTTTGCCCATGACGAATGGGCGAAGATACCCGTAGATCGCTGCAAGACACTTGTGTCAAGCTATGCTTCACGTTTAAAAGCTGTTAGTACAACATCCTTTTACAGTTATAAGTACTAAGATTGAATGTCACTTGGGGGTTGAATAAAACTGATAATGATGTGAGCACAGAAAAGACATTTGTGGTTATTTCATTATAAATGTTTATATTATATTTGTCTGACCTACACGTGCCTCTTTGATTTTAATTGTAAGCAAGATGACTGAATGATCAAAATCAATGTCAAACTGGCCAAAACACTCAATTTCAGTGGGGGTTGAATAATTTTGAACACAACTGTGTATATATACTGTATATATGTTTATTATTGCAGAAGCCATCTGCACATCACAGCAATTCAGTTGCAGTGGATGCTTGGACCTGTAGGGCAAATCAGTACTTAGAACGGTTGTGGTGGAGGACAAAAAGTGAGTTAAAAAGCCTCAACGCTATAATGGTTACGTTTATTATTGCAGAAGCCATCTGCACATCACAGCAATTCAAAGAACTGCATCCCAGAGCCCCTGTGCCGCATTCCTCATATGCAGCACGCAACTCTGGATATGATATGCAAATGACCTCTGTCTCACTTTTATTGCATCCATGCCATGCCATACTATGGCTTTTTTTTAACCAAAGATCAGGTTTATGCAACTGGTCAAAGTCACTCCTAGGACAGCGCTGTTTCGGGTTTATTGGACCCTCATCAGCTAGGAGCTAGGCATGACCAGTTGCAGTGGATGCTTGGACCCATAGGGCAAATCAGTACTTAGAATGGTATGTTTTGTTTTGGAGCAAACAATTAAAGTATTATGAGCTCTATTCCACAGTTGGTGCTAATGTAGTGTTTCAATATGTTTTTATTAAGTAAGTTTAACGTCTGCCATTGAAATTCCAATCCTGATGCTACACTACGCTAGTTTACTATACTTAGCATCTCCTAAGAGACGGGGTGTTTCAAAGTGCTGGCACAAGTTAACCTTGAGAAGCGAATTGGCAAATTTTAACAACACCTAAAAGCTGGTGCTAATTCCAAACTTGGATAACCTGGCCAAGCGCAAGATCCTGAGCCTATATAAAGGAATGCAGCACATGTCCTGAAGGCCCTATTCCATAGTTGAACCCACAATGGATGTAACAAGTGGCATGTACGGATCATAGCGTGTGCTTCCCTTCTTGTGCATCTCTATAGCTGGTGAATTGGTCCCCGACGCCAGCAGGAGGTAGAAACAAGGGCCCAGGGAATCCCACTGGTACCTTGCGTCCAAAGGACACAGCAGACTTTGGAGGATGTCACGGATGCTGAGTGCCCCCTGCGTTACAGGCTAAGCCGTGAACAGATCTGCAGGCTCTATCAAGAACTTCAGAACCATCTGGACTCCAGGTTTGGCTCCTGTATATCTATCCCAGGGATGACCAAGTTGCTCTGCTGCCTGCGCTTCCTGGCCACTGCAACATTCAAGCATCCCCTGTCTGGGCTAGCCAGTGTCAGTCCAAGCGCCTGTTCAAAGATGCTCTACCGCTTCCTCATAGCTATGCGTGCAAGTGCCAACAATAAACTAGATACTCTACCACCCCTGAGAGATGGCGCACTGTGAAACGTGGGTTTTATGAGAATGGAGGGTTTCCTAATATACTGGGGGCAATCAATTGCACTCACATACAGATCCATGCACCCTGGAGGAGCCTGCAGTTTATATCAATAGCAAGCACTTTCATTCCATAAGCGTGCAAATGGTTTGTGATGCCAATATGTGCTGCTCAGTCTGAAACAATGGTTTTCCATTAAAAGGGCTCTAAAGAGCATCACACAATGTTCGAATCATATAGAAAAATACCATAAAATAATTTACAAGTGGTGCTTCACCTCTGCTAAACTTAACTTAATAGACTCCTCCATTTCAAATGGGTGTTGGAGGGAATGTGGAGGGGAGGGTGCCATGGCACACATTTGGTGGCATTGTTCGAAACTTTGAAGATACTGGAAAGAGTTATATAAACTTGTCCTTAGTGTTACATTTTATAATGGTCCTTTTTCACTCCAACTTTTACTTTTCAAACAATTTCCAGATAGTGTACAATACAAACAAAGTGGTAGGAGCCCCTGCCTGTACCGCCACCAACTTTCCAAAGCCAGCCAGCAATCAGTGGTTTCCCCCAAACCAGTGAGTAAGAATTATGGAATACGTAACTGGCGGCGCGATGGCAGTCGCTTATGGATCGTATGATGGTTCTCTTTCACTTATGGACCGTATGATGATTCTCTTTAATAATGTCGTCCGCATATGACATGAAAGACAATGAAGGGTACAATAGTGCAGAGCGATAACAATTATGAATAGTAGGCTTGTGATACTGCTCCCACTCACAAAAAAAGAGCCCCAACGCTGGCTCTGAGCGGGTCAACACATTCGTCATTGATTTCTGTATCGAAGGAGGCAACCCACAACCTTCAAAGATGCCGGTCTTCTTATGATACCAATACGTATAGAAACATGCAATAAAAGGAGAACTTTCCTGTGTAGGGCTGTTGGAAATACAATGTAAGTACATGTACAGGGATCGCACTCACATGTGTTGGAGCTTATAGCCAAGCTCTGGGGTCAAACGCCTGTGGACTTGTTTACGGTAAAGCCCATGGAAAACCTCTTGTACTCAGCAACACACCGGGGAATGGTGCAGATATATAAAAATTTATTTGAACATAAAAGCAAATAAAATGGATTAACTTGGCTCAGCCAGTATACCCAAGACGCGTTTCGCCACGTAACGTAGCTTCCTCAGTCGGTTTACAGTTGATATAACAGGTCACAATTTATACCTTTTAAGTCCTAATCTCAATTGTCCCCAGGTGTTGCTTGCTGAACCGGCGTGCGGTTCACGCCTCAAAGTTGTTTAAACTTCCCTCTGATTACTAACCCTCTGATTACCTTACCTAACATTCTAACGGACTTTGAGGAATATCATTCATTGGCTAACCTTAAGATAAATTTTTCGAATTGTTCGATACTAAACATCTCGGTCCCTTCCCATCGGGTGATTTCCATGCGCCCCACCCTCCCCTTCCTCTGGGCAAATTCTCGACTGAAGTACTTGGGGGTTTGGTTGTCGACGGATAGCGCCTGT
Organism: Leptobrachium leishanense; assembly: GCA_009667805.1. Classification (NCBI taxonomy): domain Eukaryota; kingdom Metazoa; phylum Chordata; class Amphibia; order Anura; family Megophryidae; genus Leptobrachium; species Leptobrachium leishanense. The sequence continues at coordinate 108,097,403 of CM019071.1, forward strand.
CTCTTTGACCTAAATTTCTCATCAATGCTTTCCGTCGTCCGCCGAGACCTCAAGGCATGGGACTTTCCACACATATCCTGGCTGGGGAGGGTTTCAGTCATTAAAATGAATATTCTACCCAATCTCCTATATGTATTTCAGATGCTCCCTATTGCTATTCCCCACTCCTTCTTTGCTTCTCTTCGCTCTATACTGTCCTCTTACATTTGGAGACGTGCACGACCGCGCCTCAGATTTGACATTATGACGCGCTCCAGGACTCAAGGGGGATTGGGAGTTCCCGACCTTTTTAACTACTATTCCTCCTACCACCTACTGAGAGCCACGGAGTGGACGAGGGAGGGGGTGGCGAAGAGGTGGAAGTCGGTGGAACAAATATGGTTGGAGGTTCCATTGGTGGTCCTACCCTGGCTGCCTCGAACGTTGGGCCTTTGTTTGAAACATAGAAACATAGAAACATAGAAAATGTCGGCAGATAAGAACCTTTCGGCCCATCTAGTCTGCCCAATTACATGGATACTTTACCTGGATTTATCTTTTGTTTAGGATAGCCTTATGCCTATCCCATGCCTGCTTAAATTCAATCACTGTTTTGACCTCTACAACTTCTAACAATGTCTATATCCTTCTGGAGATATGGACTCCAGTACTGCACACAGTACTCCAAGTGAGGTCTCACCAGTGCTCTGTACAGTGGCATGAGCACTTCCCTTTTCCTACTGCTAATACCTCTCCCTACACAACCAAGCATTCTGCTAGCATTTCTTGCTGCTCTATTACATTGACTACTTACCCTTAGATCCTCTGCAATAATAACCCCTAAATCCCTTTCCTCAGATGTTGAGGTTAGGACTGTATCAAATATTCTATATTATCTTGCACTTATCCACATTAAAACTCAATTGCCACAGCTCCGACCATTTTTTTAGTTTACCTAAATCATTTGTCATTTGGCTGATCCCTCCAGGAACGTCAACCCTGTTGCAAATCTTTGTCTCATCAGCAAAAAGACATACTTTACCATTAATACCTTTTGCAATATCACTAATAAAAATATTAAAGAGAATGGGTCCAAGTACTGAACCCTGAGGTACCCCACTGGTAACAAGACCTTGCGCCGAATAAACTCCATTTACCACAACCCTCTGTTGCCTGTCACTCAGCCACTGCCTAATCCATTCAACAATATTGGAATCCAAGATCAAAGATTGCAATTTATTGATAAGCCTTCTATGCTGAAATAAGCAATGTCTACTGCACCACCTTTGTCTATTATTTTTGTTACCCAATCAAAAAAGTCAATAAGATTAGTTTGGCATGATCTCCCTGAGGTAAACCCATGTTGTTTCTGATCCTGTAATCTATGTGTTTTTAGATGTTCAACAATCCTTTCCTTAAACATGGTTTCCATTAATTTCCCCACTACTGACGTAAGACTAACTGGCCTATAGTTCCCCGATTCCTCCCTACTACCCTTCTTGTAAATGGTCACAACATTTGCTAATTTCCAGTCGTCTGGGACGACTCCCGTTAACAAGGATTGGTTAAATAAATCTGTTAACGGTTTTGCTATTACACCACTGAGCTGTTTTAATAACTTAGGGTGGATCCCACCAGGCCCCATTGACTTATTTGTCTTTACTTTAGACAGCTGCTGTAGAACCTCCTCCACTGTAAACTCATATGTTTATGTTTACCTTTCCTTCCTTTTCTTCTGCAAAGACTGAACAAAAAAATTCATTGAGGCTAGGCTTGTGCACCGATTTTTTTTCGGTTAGATTCGGTTCGATTTGTTCGGATGTTTAAAATTTTAGATTCGGCTCGTTTCGACTGATTTCTGTTTCGATTCGGTTCGGTTCGTTTTTCGTGTACATTTTTTTTCGAAATATCGACCATTTTTCGTGTTTTCGGGTCACTTTGCTCACTTTTTGTATCGACTTTTCGGAAATTTCGGAAATTTTAGTTTTTTCGGAACGTCTGTTCTCCTCGTTTCAAAGTGTCTACGATAATTCTGGCGATTCTATCGTGTTTTTTTTTTATTAAATAAAGATCCTTTTTTTCTTATGAATATACATTTCAAAACTTTATTTAATCATATTAAAATGGTATGAAAGCCAAGGAACAAAAAAAATGAACAAAACGATTTAAAAAACGCTAAACTGACCCGAATGCCACAAGAAACAAGTGATACGCATTTACAAATACAAAATTTACAGAATCAGCGATATAACCGATAATAGTTAAATATACGATTTCCAGAATTACCGAAATGGAACCGAAATCACGAATGGAACCGAAATCATGAATAGAGCAAAAATAAATTTCGATTTGACACATTTCAAGTCCATTCGAAAAATCCGAAATTTTTTCGTTTCGGCTCGGAAAACTTTTCGGATCTGTCGGTTTTCGGGTCCGACCCGATTCGGAAATTCGGCAGAATCCGAAGACACGAATTGGGAAATTTCGTGAAAATTCAGAAATTCCGAAACCCGAAACGCACATCCCTAATTGAGGCAGTCAGCGAGTTTGCCAAGGTCGTCTCCATATACACGAGTTACCCTGCAGTGTTGGCATCGGGAAGCGACCCAATCTGGCCTTACATCATACCCCTCCCCAATGACGCCAATCACGTATTGCGATGGGTTTCTGTCACACATGGGCCCGAGGGCGCTGGTGTCCTTAACAACCGCCCCTATACCTAGAGTCCACCACTTCCTTACTAACACGGGCTTGGTACTAGGGATGAGCTGTTCAGTTCGATATGTTCAGAGTTCGATTCGAACATCGCCCGTTCGGCTGTTCGCGAACTCCGAACATTTCCGCGTGTTCGCCGCATGTTTCGCCCAAAATGCACCACAATGGACCACAATGCACTTTTCCACTGGCCTGAAGCTTGTAATTGGCTACAGCCTGCACCTGACCACAGTTAAGGTGCAAGACAGGTGCAAGACTATGCCAATCACGGCACAGAGTCCTGATTGGGGAAATTTTGCCCAATCATGGGCTCACAGAGCTAAGTCCCCCAGCATACTATATAAGGCTTCACACAGCCCCCAGCTCATGTTTTTTGAGAGGATATTGTTGTGTTAGGGTGTGTTCTCACTGCCACCAGCTATTGGGGGGTCTCACTTCAACAAAATATCTGGGAATTGTTGTAATCTGTGTATTCTCACTGCCAGCAACTATTTTGGGGGTCTCATTTCTACAAAATAACTGAATTGTTCTAATCTTTGTGTTTTCACTGCCAACAGCTATTGTGTGGGTCTCACTTCTAGAAGATATCTGGGAATTGTTGTAATCTGTGTGTTCTCACTGCCACCCATCAGGGGATCTTACTGATTTATAGGAGGTTCCTGGGAATTGTAATTTGTGTCTTGTCACTGCCACCCATCAGGGGGTCTCACTGATTTATAGGAGGTTTCTGGGAAATGTAATCGGTGTCCTCGCACTGCCAGCTATCAGGGGGTCTCACTAATTTATAGGAGGTTAATGGGAATTGTAATTTGAGCCTTGTCACTGCCACCCATCAGGGGGTCTCACAGATTTATAGGAGGTTTCTGGGAATTTTAATCTGTGTCTTGTCACTGGCTGCCAGCTATCAAGGTGTCTCACTGAGTTATACCAGAGTTCTGGAAATCTTTAATCTAGCTAACACAGTTGAATCAGAGTTCTGCATATCTCCAATTTTTATAACATAGTTGAATCAGAGTTCTGTATATCTTTAATCTATATATCACTCACCATTTCAGAAAGACCAAAAAGGACAGGCAGACGCTCCCAGATACAGATAAGAGGGCAAGCAGCCTCTGTGTCGGGAGGCTGTGCCTCTGGTCGTCATGGACGTGGTGCATCCTCTGCAGGGGCACGCTTGTCCTTTCTAACTGGTGCTGGCCTTCTTAAGCAGCAGCAACATACAGAGGATTTGGAGGATTGGCTAACCAGGCCATCCGAGTCCTCCGAGTCCTCTGCCAGCCAGGCTTGTAGTGCTTTACAGTCCACCTCAGCTCAGTGGTGTATTTAGGTTTTTGCTGCCCTAGGCCTGACTAAACTCGTGCACCCCCTAATTTAAATTTGATGCACCCCTTCCTGTCAAAGGCACACCTCTTCCTGGTTAATCCCCACCCTTCCTCTTTAAGCTCCACCTTTTCCTCTTAGAGCTCCGCCTTTTCCTCTATTTATATTAAAAGTGGATACCAAGTGCCTACTTGTATATTTTGTATAACATTTCAAATGGATCTATTGAGATAAATAAAATTATGAAATGTTTGAATTCAAGCATTTTTACAAAGAACAGCCACGCATGTCAAGTATACTGGATCACAGCCACTCTAATTAGTTGAACGATAAAATCCACAGAAACGTGCACTGCATATGAGCGTATCACAGAGCTGCACAGCAATAAAACCCACAGAAATGTGCACTGTGTATGAGCATATCACAGAACTGCACAGCAATAAAACGCACAGTAATGTGCAGTGTGTATGAGCGTATCCCAGAGCACCAGGGCAATAAAACTCACAGTAATATGCATTATGTATCACAGAATCCACAGCAATAAAACTCCCAGCAATGCAATGTTTGGTGTGTGTCAGCGTATCAGAATCCACAGCAATAAAACTCCCAGCAATGCAATGTGCGGTGTGTATGAGCGCATCAGAATCCACTGCAATAAAACTCCCAGCAAACCAAGTGAATATGACCACACAGCAATTATTTATTCTATATTTACCAGCCTCCATCCGTGGTAAGGCTGTGTGCAGAGTCAGCAGGGACTGTGTACAGACTAAGCAGGAGGTCCCTCCAGGCCACGTTAGGATCGTGGCTGTGCCTGTGCGTGGAGCCATCTTGTCAGCAGTGGGGTGCCACTGCCAGAGGGTGCACCGTGGCTTTGATTCCCTTCCCAGTGGGTGTTCAGTCCAGAATAGAGTGAAAGTCGTGTTAGCGAAAGGGCGGGCAGATGCGTGCGTGTCATGTGGTTCAGCCAGTCAGGTGGTACTGAGACTCAGTCCCTGACTGGCCGGACCACGTGACCTGCACGCATGCAGCCTCACCAGGTGCCAGGCAGCTCAATGACAAATTTCTATCACTGCAGTGCTAGTTAAGGAAAGGTCCACTTTAAACAGCAGTAAGCAGACAGGGCTTCGTATTCTGCTGATATACCCCCCATTTACCTGCAGTTTACTGTCATCTTCTCTCTCTGCACACAAATCACATCCCCTCCCCTCTCCTAGAGCTGCTGCGGGGCAGGGGAGGAGCTATGGAGGGTGGAGAGGGGGATTTTTATGCTATTCGATTTTATTCCCTGAAGTGCAGGGAACTACAGACCACCAAAATGTTGGCGTCATTTCCGTGCTCTGTGAGTAACACATATAGTGGTGAGGATTTTTGCTGCCCCCTGGAAAGTGAAAGCCTAGGCCTTGCCTACCCAGGACATACTTGAAAATTAGTGAAATCGCAATGTATCCTTCCTGGTAAAATACATTGCAAAAGAAAAAAATTAATAAAAAAGGTTTTTTTTTTAGGGGTGGGGCCACCCGGTGTGGGCCGCCGCCACCTGGAAAGTGCCACCCTAGGCCTAGGCCTTGCCGGCCTAGGCAAAAATACACCACTGCCTCAGCTGCCAAAGCATCTAATGCAGCTTCCATGTCCACAGCCACTCCTGCTGTAGCCTCACTATCACACACGGAGGAGTCAGCTGAATTGTTTGACTACAATGACAGTGACATGCTGCTTGAGGATGCTCAGCAACTCCAGTGCTCTGATTCAATCTCTGAGGTCGAGGAAGGGAGTATAATCAACCTAGAGGAAGGGGGTGCCAGTGACACACAAATAACTGGCACTCATGTCCCCCCAGGAGCTGCAGCATATTGCGAGGTTGGCTCCAGTGACGAGGAGATAGGGGGTGATGACGATGATGAGGTCACTGACTCCACCTGGGTGCCTGATTGGACAGAGGAGTCAAGTGAGGAGGAGGAGGCACAACAAACACGAGGCACAACGTCCTCTATGACCAACCTTAGCCAGTCCAAGGCATCAGATGTCAGAGCTGCTCAGGTGCAGAGCGCTGTTGTCTCAAAGCACACATCCAGGAACTCTGCTGTCTGGGAGCTCTTTAAGAAATGTGCAGCAGACCGCACCGTTGCTATTTGTAATCTATGTCAGATGAGGATCAAGCGTGGGAAAGACCATCCCACACTTGGGTACCACGTGCTTGAGGCAACATATGACCACCTGCCACGCATCCCGTTGGCACAACACTTTGCATAGGTCCTCCTCATCTGTCTCTACCCCCACTATATGTCCTGCCATATCATTGCCTGCTACAACCCCCACTGACAGGGATGATGCTACAGTAATGGGTGTACCAGGTCCTTCCTCACAATGTGACAGCATCCCATCATCTGAAGATTTACGCAGTCAGATTACTTTGCCCCAGCTGCTGCAGCGTAAGAAAAAATGTAGTCCCAGCCATCCCCAAGCTCAGGGTCTAAATGCCAGTTTAGCAAAATTACTCGTATTACAGCTGCTGCCTTTCCAGCTGGTGGACTCTGCTTCCTTCCGTGAATTTGCTGAATGTGCTGTACCACAGTGGTAGGTTCCAAAACGCCATTTCTTTTCACGGAAGGCCATTCCAGCACTATACCAGCACGTGGAACACAATGTTATGGAGTCATTGGGAAAGGCAGTCAGCAGCAAGGTGCACAAGACTTTAGACACGTGGTCCAGCAAGCATGGACAGGGCCGTTACATTTCCTTCACAGCACACTGGGTAACTCTGATTGCAGCTAGGAGGGATCCAAGACGGGGCTCTATGCTGGAGCTTGTTCATCCACCACGCCTCCAGAAAGCTGCTTGTATGAGGTCTGTCTGCTCCACCACCACCTCTTCCTCCTTCTCCTCATCCTCCTCCTCCTTCTGTGTCTCTGGCAAAGTGGCAGTTAAACCAACACGTGACAGGGGCTACGCAATGGCTCAAGCAAAAAGATGCCATACTGTGCTTGAGCTGCTTTGTTTAGGGGACAGGAGCCACACCGGGCCAGAATTTCTGTCAGCTCTGCAGGGGCTGGTGCAGAGATGGTTAATACCACGCCGGCTTCAGCTGGGAATGGTTGTCTATGATAATGGCAGCAACCTCCTCTCCGCCCTACGCCTGGGTAAGTTGATGCATGTACCATGCCTAGCACACGTCCTAAATCTGGTGGTACAGCGTTTCCTAACCAGGTACCCAAGGCTGGCAGAGCTTCTCAGCCAGGCCAGAAAAGTCTGCAGCCACTTCAGACGGTCTTTCCCAGCAAGTGTTCACCTTGCAGAAATTCAAAGAAAATTCCACCTTCCCTAAAACCGTCTGATCTGTGACATGCCCACCAGGTGGAACTCGACATTAGCAATGCTGCAGCATCTGCACAAGCAGCAGAGGGCCATCAACAAGTACCTGTGTGAGTATGGCACAAGGACATTTTCAGGTCAACTTGGTTTCCGCCCCCTGCAGTGGCTGATGATCAAGGATGCATGCACTGTACTGTCACCATTTGAGGAGGCAATGAGGATGGTGAGCAGGGACAGTGCATGCATTAGTGACACAATTCCTTTAGTGTTCCTGCTGGAGCACACTCTGGGGGGAATTATAGATGTGGCAGTAGAGGCAGAGCAGCAGGAGGAAGAGGAGGCCTTCCCTAGCTCTCAAGGCCCCAGTCTTTACGCAGACAGCATTCCTGCAGGTCCTCATATCAGACAGGAGGAGGATGAGGAGGAGGAGGAATATTTAAGTAGTGGTGGCATTGAAGGTGGGGATTCCTCTAGGGAGGGTTTTGTGTGCCCAGAAACCCAAGGACTAGTACGTGGCTGGGATGAGGAAGTGCACGATGGGGTCATCCTCATTGACCAGGAAGACTCAGAAGGTAATGCCACCTCCAACCTACGCTGCATGGGCTCCCTTATTCTGCAAAGCCTGGTAAAGGACCCCAGGATTCATGCTATCAAGGAGAGGGATCATTACTGGTTGGAAAGCCTTCTTGACCCACGATACAAGGGTAAAGTTGCAGAGCTCGTCCTGCCCGCACAGAGGGAGGACAGGATGAAACAACTTGATGACGCTCTAAAGCGACACTTGTGTAACACCTTTCCAGGCACTGGTAGGTTACCAAGTGATGACACAGGTGCTTCTGAGGCTGCGAATGATCAGAGGAAGAGCGGTGAAGGCCAGGGCCGCTTGACTGATGCCGTGTTAAATTTTTTTAGTCCACGACGCCCAGGGACGTCAAATGTAGGCACCCATTGCAAGCGTCTTCACCATATGGTGCAGGACTACCTAGGGGCAAGGGCAGACCTGGATACCTTTACAGCAGATGATCCACTGGCTTACTGGGTGTTGAGATTGGATCACTGGCCAGAACTTAGTCAATATGCTATGCAGCTACTAGGTTGCCCTTCATCGAGCTTGCTTTCTGAAAGGACGTTCAGTGCCGCTGGAGGTTTTGTCACAGACAAAAGAGTGCGTCTGTCCACCGACTCTGTAGACCGGCTGACATTTATAAAAATTAATCAGTCCTGGAACTGCAGCTATCAATCCCCTGATGCTGACGTAACTGAATTGATCGGGGATCTCTTCTGTATTCACAAATCCTCCACCACTGCACTCATCCACAATACCACAAAGGGGTTACGGTGTGAAGGCACTTGCTGCCACCAAAGGCCCAATATTTGGGTGCACTGCCACTGACGCCTATATTACCAGATTTATATCATTTTAATATTGGACCGCAGGGTCCAACCCTGCACTCTTCCACAATACCACAGAGGGGTCACTTACGGTGTGAAGGCACTTGCTGCCACCAAAGGCACAATATTTGGGTGCACTGACGCCTGTACCAGATTCATATCATTTTAATATTGGACCGCAGAGTCCAACCCTGCTCTTTTCCACAATACCACAGAGGGGTTACGGTGTGACGGCACTGTTGCCGACGCTAAAGGCCCAATTTTAAAGAACCTATTGTTACTTTCATCCAAAGACTGCATAAGTTTAACCATAAGTTAACCAAAAAATCACTAAACTTGTTCTGCGTGTCCTCTTTTCATACAGACTGCTGCTCTAAGCAGTTGTTTATGAATAGATTAAAGGAAAACCATTTACCTTAATTTGAAATGTAATTTTTTTGTTTTTAAATGTTTCTATACATCCTACAAATCCGCCACTTCACGGGCAGGTTATGGGGACCTCCTAGGCACGATATTTGAAGGAATTCTTAGTTTTTTTCTTAACATTTATTTCATGGAAAACTCACTGTTCCTTTAAAAACGTTTTTTTTTTACTTTTTGTCCTTGTTTCCTGTCCCCCAGGGCACTACCCGGAGCCCCATACACATTTTATGGCAAATATCTTGCATATATGCCCTCTTGGAGGGCACTCTAAAATTCTAACTTTCGAGTCCCATTGACTTGCATTGAGTTTGGTTCGTGTTCGCGCTTGAACTCAAACTTTTGAAATTGTTCGAGTTCGAATGCGAACCGAACACGGGGGTGTTCGGCTCATCCCTACTTGGTACCTCTCAGCACCTTACTGGGGGACAGGCCCCCAACCTTCTTACAAATACTGCCGTGTTACTAACTGCCTTCGGACAGCGCAGCGACCACATACGCTCACACGCCCACTCACTCAGCTGGAACGCCAGTGTGCCTCACCCGTTCCCTTCACCAACGGATTGTCATTCATGTACTCCCTTCTTCGGGATGCGGCCTCGGTTATCCCGCCCCCGTTTATGGGTAAATGGGAAACGATGCTGAACTGTACCTTTACGGATGAACAATGGCTAGATATCTGTGATTTAACACATCGCTGCTCCATAGCCAGCAAAACCCAGGAAACAGCGTACAAATTGTTAACACTTTGGTATTACACCCCTCTCCGCTTACACAAGATCTCCCCCGACAACTCCCTAGATTGTTGGCAATGCTTTGTGTCCCAGGTTCTGTCCTCCATTTGTAGTGGGAATGTCTACTGATTCGTCCATACTGGTCGAGCCTACATTCGATGGCTAGTGAACTCCTTGGCTTCCCCCCCTTTCACGCCTGCCTCCATGCTACTGCATCATACCTCAATGTCGGTGTTGGCCTATAAGAAATCGATCTTGTCACGCATTCTTAATGTTGCCAAGGGCCTGATCTCCCTGTACTGGAGACAGACCTCCCCTCCCCCTCTCCGAGTGTGGTTTCAAAGAATGGAGAAGCTCAGAGCGGTGGAGCGTTTTCACTTGTCATCCGCTGACCAACTTCCCCGTTATGTGTTGATTTAGTCTCAATGGGATTCAGTAGCATCAGCCCCTGCCTTCCTCACTCGCCTGGGCCCTGACCCACCCCCCGTCACCCCCCCTTGCATAAATCACCTGCCCCTGTCCCCCTCTATAGGATGGTCGGGGAAATGTGCGCTTGTCTGCTGGACTCTTGGATTCAAGTCCTTCTCTTTTTTTGTCAGTGTGTATTTCTGTGTTTTAGTGAGCTAAATTTAATGTTGATACCTGATTTTCATTAGTTGGACCTGCGAGTCCATATGTCCTTTCATGCTTATTTTTGAAATTTAATAAAAAGATATTTAGAAAAAATAAATAAATAAATAATAGGACATATACTAATTGCAGCAGCAAAGATCATTCCAAGTCATTGGAAATCTACCACGACACCTACATGTGATGAAGTCATCCAAATGATACTTGAAAATAAGGCTTATGAGCTGGCATTAAGGCTAATGTCAGACGATCGCAGTCAGAGCACACTCTGCGTGCGTGCACAATGGGCGGACGTACTGACGGAACATACTGTAGACACCAGACGGTCCATTTTTGTTGACGGACGTAGAAAAAAAAGGGAACTATGGGAAATAAAATTAATATGAAAATTTATAGAAATCGGAAAATGATATGAAAAGCCATTTTGTGTGACAAGCTGCTGGACGTCGCAAATGCGCTCCGACTGACTTTGTGTCATCATGCACACAGGACGCTACGCGGACGTGGCGCACTCTGCGCGTCCGTCTTAGGCTAGGGTCAAACGAAAGCATTTTTACACGCGAACGTAAAAAAGTGCGTCCGAACGCATTGATGTATTTTTTCACGGAATATACGAAACCGGTCATACGATGCGCATTTTCGTGCGTGATGTTTTACGAATCCAAACCAGGAAACTTTTTGCGTCTGGACGTTATGTTGGCCGGACATGAGCAGGGTCTGATGTCTCCAAATCACACACACACACCGCTAGCTGACGCAGCGCACTCTGTACGTCCGTACTAGCGGTTCTGCGTTCTCGAAAAAATGCGTTCGTTTTCCACTTGCGTTGCACGGCCGGACTTTCGTGCGACCGTACTTCGTATATTGGCCGTCATTGCCCGTCATTTGCTGCTTGTGCGGCCGTGATTAAGTGCGCCACAACGCACGTTAAATATGCGCTGGTCTGACCCCAGCCTTAGCGGTTTTACGCTCTTGCCTAACTTCCGTCCATTTGCCACGTGCATTTTGCATGCGCAGTTCAGTGCGCACGTACTTCGTGTGTGGATCTCTATTGATCATGATTCTATGCTATGACGGACGTTAAACTATGCGCCGACATGGACGTGATCACTGCGTTCGTCTGACACCGGCCTAAGACAGCCATCTCCGTTTAACACGAATGAAGTTGAAATATTTTTGGAACATATGGGAAGATAATACTGTAGGTGATATTAATGGCCTCACTTTACAGGTTTGATTTGACCTTTTCAGTTTATGTGTGTGCTTATGGAACTAACTACAATGGTTATTGTCGCTGTATACTTATTTGTACTCATTGTTGTACTGCTTGAATATTATATTTTAAACATGTTTAGTATGAGATGGATGGAATTATTCCCTCTCCCTCCTTTTCTTCCCTTTTTTCTGTCTTTCTGTATCCTTAATTAGTTGACTGCTATTGTTGTGAATATTTCTCTTTGCAAATAGAAAGAAAAAAAATGTAAGCTTTTAATAAATATCGATTTGAAGAGAAATCAGTTTGTAGCCTTTCCTGGGAGTCCCCATGAGACATATATCCTGGCTAATTCCTCGGTGATACGTGATTTATAGGACAGGAGATTAGAGATGTGCAATTCATTTCGTTCCGAATCAAAATTCTGACGAAATTCACCATTTTCGTATTTCGGGAGCATTTCCCGAAAACGAAGAATCGACCATCCGAAAATTTTGGATCGATCTGAGAATTTCGGATCGATTTGATGATTCGGATCATTTTGCCGCTTCGGATCAATTTGGCGATTCGGTTCATTTCGGTGATTCGGATCATTTCGGGTGATTCGGATCAGTTGTTTTTTAGTTTTTCTATGAGTTATTTCGTTTTTTATTGCTGATATAAGAATGGGAAGAAGATTACTACCAATAGAATGAAAGTTTCTTTACTTATTTAGTCTTTTGGGATTTTTTTAGGCATTTTTTGGGTGAAATTTTAGGTTTCCTAACTTTTTTTTAAAGAAACAAGGCTTTTTAACCTATAGGTTTCAATGCAGCATATGAATCCGCACACTGCAGAACAGCACTTCTCTGCAGTATAATTCAGCATCTGAATCCGCAAACTGCAGGGCAGCATCTCTCTGCAGTATAATTATTGCAGCATATGAATCCGCACACTGCTGGGCAGCACCTCTCTGAAGTATAATCCAGCATAAAAATCTGCACACTGCCGGGCAGCATCTCTCTGCAGTATAATTAATGCAGCATATGAAACCGCACAATGCCGGGAACTTGCCAGTAGGGATGAGCCAAACACCCCTGTGTTCGGTTCGCATTCAAACTCGAACAATTTCAAAAGTTCGAGTTCGAACACAAACCGAACTCAATGCAAGTCAATGGGACACGAAAGTTCGAATTTTAGAGTGCCCTAGATATTTGCCAAAAAAAGGTGTATGGGGGTCCAGGTAGTGCCCTGGGGGACAGGAAACAAGGACAAAAAGTTTTAAAAAAACATTTTTAAAGGAACAGTGAGTTTTCCATGAAATAAGGGTTAAAAATAAAAATGAAAAATTCCTTCAAATATCGTGCCTAGGAGGTCCCCATAACCTGCCCGTGAAGTGGCGGATTTTTCGGATGTATAGAAATATGTAAAAACCAAAAAAATACATTTCAAATGACGGTAAATGGTTTTCCTTTAATCTATCCATAAACAACTGCTTGGGGCGGCAGTCTGTATGAAAAGAGGAGACATTTTAGGACATGCAGAACAAGTTTAGTGATTTTTTGGCTAAATTATGGTGAAACTTATGCAGGCTTTGGATGAAAGTAACAATAGGTGCTTTAAAATTGGGCCTTTAGAGTCGGCAACAGTGCCGTCACACAGTAACCCCTCTGAGGATATGAATCTGGTACAGGCGTCAGTGGCAGTGCACCCAAATATTGTGCCTTTGGTGGCAGGCCAGCAAGTGCAATCATACAGTAACCCTTTTGTGGTATTGTGGAAGAGTGCAGGGGTGGACCATGCGATCCTATATTAAAAAGATGTGAATCTGGTACAGGCGTCAGTGGCAGTGCACCCAAATATTGTGCCATATTTTATAAATATTCATTTTTAGAAATGTCAGCCTGTCTACAGAGTCGGTGGACAGACGCACTCTTTTGTCTGTGACAAAACCTCCAGCGGCACTGAACGTCCTTTCAGAAAGCACGCTAGATGAAGGGCAACCTAGTAGCTGCATAGCATATTGCTTGGGGCAATATTGCTTGGGGCAATATAAATGAAAAATTCCTTCAAATATCATGCCTAGGAGGTCCCCATAACCTGCCCGTGAAGTGGCGGATTTTTCGGATGTATAGAAATATGTAAAAACCCAAAAATTACATTTCAAATGACGGTAAATGGTTTTCCTTTAATCTATCCATAAACAACTGCTTGGGGCGGCAGTCTGTATGAAAAGAGGAGAGATTTTAGGACACGCAGAACAAGTTTAGTGATTTCTTGGCTAAATTATGGTGAAACTTATGCAGGCTTTGGATGAAAGTAACAATAGGTGCTTTAAAATTGGGCCTTTAGTGTCGGCAACAGTGCCGTCACACCGTAACCCCTCTGTGGTATTGTGGAAGAGTGCAGGGTTGAACCCTGCGGTCCGATATTAAAATGATATAAATCTGGTAATATAGGCATCAGTGGCAGTGCACCCAAATATTGTGCCTTTGGTGCAGCAAGTGCCTTCACACCGTAACCTTTTGTGGTATTGTGGAAGAGTGCAGGGGTAGACCATTCGGTCCTATAATAAAAAGATATGAATCTGGTAAAGGCGTCAGTGCACCCAAATATTGTGCCTTTGGTGCCAGGCCAGCAAGTGCCATTATACAGTAACCCTTTTGTGGTATTGTGGAAGAGTACAGGGTTGGACCCTGCGGTCCAATATTAAAATGATATTAATCTGGTAATATAGGCGTCAGTGGCAGTGCACCCAAATATTGTACCTTTGGTGGCAGCAAGTGCATTCACACCGTAACCCTTTTGTGGTATTGTGGAAGAGTGCAGGGTTGGACCATGCGGTCCGATATTAAAAAGATACGAATCTGGTAAAGGCGTCAGTGCACCCAAATATTGTGCCTTTGGTGGCAGAAAATGCCATCATACAGTAACCCCTCTGTGGTATTGTGGAAGAGTGCAGGGGTGGACCATGCGGTCCTATATTAAAAAGATATGAATCTGGTAAAGGCGTCAGTGCACCCAAATATTGTGCCTTTGGTGGCAGAAAGTGCCATTATACAGTAACCCCTCTGTGGTATTGTGGAAGAGTGCAGGGTTGGACCCTGCGGTCCAATATTAAAATTAAATAAATCTGGTAATATAGGCGTCAGTGGCAGTGCACCCAAATATTGTGCCTTTGGTGGCATCAAGTGCCTTCACACCGTAACCCCTTTGTGGTATTGTGGAAGAGTGCAGTGGTGGAGGTTTTGTGAATGCAGAAGAGATCCCCGATCTATTCAGTTACGTCAGCATCAGGGGATTGATAGCTGCTGATCCAAGACTGATTCATTTTTATAAATGTCAGCCGATCTACAGAGTCGGTGGACAGATGCACTCTTTTGTCTGTGACAAAACCTCCAGCAGCACTGAACGTCCTTTCAGAAAGCATGCTGGATGTAGGGCAACCTAGTAGCTGCATAGCATATTGGCTAAGTTCTGGCCAGTGATACAATCTCAACACCTAGTAAGCCAGTGAATCATCTGCTGTAAAGGTATCCAGGTCTGCCCTTGCCCCTAGGTAGTCCTGCACCATATGGTGAAGACGCTGGCAATGGGTGCCTACATTTGACGTCCCTGGGCATCGTGGACTAAAAAAATTGGAAAAGGCATCAGTCAAGCGGCTGCTCTTCCTCTGATCAACCGCAGCCTCAGAAGCACCTGTGTCATCACTTGGTAACCTACCAGTGCCTGTAAAGATGTTACACAAGGGTCGCTTTAGAGCATCCTCAAGTTTTTCATCCTGTCCTCCCTCTGAGGGCAGGATGAGCTCTGCAACTTTACCCTTGTATCGTGGATCAAGAAGGCTTGCCAACCAGTAATGATCCCTCTCCTTGATAGCATGAATCCTGGGGTCCTTTACGAGGCTTTGCAGGATAAGGGAACCCATGCAGCGTAGGTTGGAGGTGGCATCAGCTTCTGAGTCTTCCTGGTCAATGAGGATGACCCCATAGTGCACTTCCTCCTCCC
The DNA here is from genome assembly GCA_009667805.1 of Leptobrachium leishanense. Lineage (NCBI taxonomy): Eukaryota > Metazoa > Chordata > Amphibia > Anura > Megophryidae > Leptobrachium > Leptobrachium leishanense. Next base: position 108,113,105 of record CM019071.1, read on the forward strand.
TCCACGTACTAGTCCTTGGGTTTCTGGGCACACAAAACCCTCCCTTGAGGAATTCCCACCTTCAATGCCCCCACTACTTAAATATTCCACCTCCTCCTCATCCTCCTCCTGTCTGATCTGAGTAGGACCCGCTGGAATGCTGTCTGCGTAAAGACTGGGGCCTTGAGAGCTAGGAAGGCCTCCTCTACCTCCTGCTGCTCTGCCTCTAGTGCCACATCTATAATTCCCCGCAGAATGTGCTCCAGCAGGAACACTAAATTAATTGTGTCACTGATGCATGCACTGTCCCTGCTTACCATCCTCGTTGCCTCCTCAAATGGTGACAGTAAAGTGCATGCATCTTGATAGTCAGCCACTGCGGGGGAAAAAAAAACAAGTTGACCTGAACCTGTCCTTGTGCCATACTCACACAGGTACTATTTGATGGCCCTCTGTTGCTTGTGTAGATGCTGCAGCATTGCTAATGTCGAGTTCAACCTGGTGGGCATGTCACAGATCAGACGGTTTGTGGGAAGGTGGTATTCTCTTTGAATTTCTGCCAGGCGAACACTTGCTGGGAATGACCGTCTGAAGTGGCTGCAGACTTTTCTGGCCTGGCTGAGAAGCTCTGCCAGCCCTGAGTACCTGGTTAGGAAACGCTGTACCACCAGATTTAGGATGTGTGCTAGGCATGCTACACGCGTCAATTTACCCTTGCGTAGGGCGGAGAGAAGGTTGCTGCCATTATCACAGACGACCATTCCCAGCTGACGCTGGCGTGGTGTTAAACCATCTCTGCTAGGCTTGTGCGCCGATTTTTTTTTTCGGTTCGATTCGATTTTTCGCATTTTTAAACTTTTCGATTCGGCTCGTTTCGACCGATTTCGGTTTCGATTCGGTTCGGCTCGACTCGTTTTTTGTGTACATTTTTTTTATTTCGGAATTTCGACCATTTTTCGTATTTTCGTGTCACTTAGCTCGGTTTTTGTATTGACTTTTCGTATTTTCGGAAATTTTCGTTTTTTCGGAACGTCTGTTCTCCTCGTTTCAAAGCAATAAATTTCGATTTGACACATTTCAAGTACATTCGAAAATTCCGAAAATATTTCGTTTCGGCTAGGGAAAACTTTTCGGATCTGCCATTTTCGGATCTAAAAATTTTCGGAAAATCGGCCGCATCCGAAAACACGAATCGGGAAATTTCGTGAAAATTCCGAAATTCCGAAACCGGAAACGCACATCCCTAATCTCTGCACCTGCCCCTGCAGAACTGACAGAATTTCTGGCCCGGTGTGGCTCCCGTCCCCTAAACAAACCAGCTCAAGCACAGTATGGCATCTTTTTGCTTGAGCCATTGCGAAGCCCCTGTCATGCGTCGGTTTAAATGCCACTTCGCCAGAGACAGAGAAGGAGGAGGAGTAGGAGGAAGAGGGAGTGGTGGTGGTGGAGCAGACAGACCTCATACCAGCAGCTTTCTGGAGTCGTGGTGGATGAACAAGCTCCAGCACAGAGCCCCGTCTTGGATCCCTCCCAGCTGCAATTAGAGTTACCCAGTGTGCCGTGAAGGAAATGTAACGGCCCTGTCCATGCTTGCTGGACCACATGTCTAAAGTCATGTGCACCTTGCTGCTGACTGCCTTTCCCAATGACTCCATAACATTGTCTTCCACATGCTAGTATAGTGCTGGAATGGCCTTCCGTGAAAAGAAGTGGCGTTTTGGAACCTGCCACTGTGGTACAGGACATTCAGTAAATTCACAGAAGGAAGCAGAGTCCACCAGCTGGAAAGGCAGCAGCTGCAATGCGAGTAATTTTGCTAAGCTGGCATTTAGACACTGTGCTTGGGGATGGTTGGGACTATATTTTTTCTTACACTGCAGCAGCTGGGGCAACGTAATCTGACTGCATAAATCTTCAGCTGATGGGATGCTGTCACATTGTGAGGAAGGACCTGCTACATCCATTACTGTAGCATCATCCCTGTCAGTGGGGGTTGTAGCAGGCAATGATATGGCAGGACATATAGTGGGGGTAGAGACAGATGAGGAGGACCTATGCAAAGTGTTGTGCCAATGGGATGCGTGGCAGGTGGTCATATGTCGCCTCAAGCACGTGGTACCCAAGCGTGGGATGTCTTTCCCACGCTTGATCCTCATCTGACATAGATTACAAATAGCAACGGTGCGGTCTGCTGCACATTTCTTAAAGAACTCCCAGACCGCAGTGTTCCTGGATGTGTGCTTTTAGACAACAGCGCTATGCACCTGAGCAGCTCTGACATCTGATGCCTTGGACTGGCTATGGTTGGTCATAGAGGACGTTGTGCCTCGTGTTTATTGTGCCTTATCGTCCTCCTCTTCCTCCTCCTCACTTGACTCCTCTGTTTGGTCTGGCACCCAGGTGGAGTCAGTGACCTCATCATCATTGTCATCACCCCCTATTGCCTCGTCACTGGAGCCAACTTGGCAGTATGCTGCAGCTGCTGGGGCAACATGAGTGCCAGATATTTGTGTGTCACTGGCACCCCCTTCCTCTAGGTTGATTATACTCCCTTCCTAACCTCAGAGATTGAATCAGAGCACTGTAGTTGCTGCGTATCCTCAAGCAGCATGTCACTGTCATTGTAGTCAAACAATTCAGCTGACTCCTCCGTGTGTGATAGTTAGGCTACGTCAGGAGTAGCTGTGGACATAGAGGCTGCATTAGATGCTTTGGCAGCTGAGGTGGACTGTAAAGCACTACAAGCCTGGCTGGCAGAGGACTCGGAGGATGAGGATGGCCTGGTTAGCCAATCCACCAAATCCTCTGTATTTGGCTGCTGCTTAAGACGGCCAGCACCAGTTAGAAAGGACAAGCTTGCCCCTGCAGAAGATGCACCACGTCCACGATGACCAGAGGCACAGCCTCCCGACAAAGAGGCTGCTTGCCCTCTTATCTGTGTCTGGGAGCGGCTGCATGTCCTTTTTGGTCTTTCTGACATGGTGAGTGATATATAGATTAAAGATATATAGAACTCTGATTCAACATACTTGAAAACAAGAGAAATCTTAATATATCCTTCCTGGTAAAATCCTTTCTAAAAAAAACCAAAAAACTCTGTTATAAAAATTGGAGATAGGCTGCAGAACTCTGATTCAACTCTGGTATAAAGATTAAAGATTTCCAGAACTCTGGTGTAACTCAGTGAGACCCCCTTATAGCTGGCAGTGACAAGACACAGATTACAATTCCCAGAAACCTCCTATAAATCAGTGAGACCCCCTGATGGGTGGCAGTGACAAGGCACAAATTACAATTCCCAGAAGCCACCTACAAGTCAGTGAGACCCCCTGATAGGACCCCCTGATAGCTGGCAACAGTGACAAGACACATATTACAATTCACAGAAATCTGCTAGAAGTATGTGGGACCTCCTGATAGCTGGCAGTGAGAAGACACAGATTACAGTTCCCAGAAACCTCCTATAAATCAGTGACGCCCCCTCATGGGTGGCAGTGAGCACAGATTAGAACAATTCCCAGATATTTTGTAGAAATGAGATCCCCACAATTGCTGGTGGCAGTGAGAACACAAAGATTAGAACAATTTCCAGATATTTTGTATAAATGACTGACCCACAAAATTGCTGGTGGCAGTGAGAACACAAAGATTAGAACAATTCCCAGATATTTTGTAGAAATGAGACCCCCACAATAGTTGCTGGCAGTGAGAACACAAAGATTACAACAATTCCCAGATATTTTGGAGAAATGAGACCCCACAATAGCTGCTGGCAGACTGGCAGTGAGAACTCCTCTCAAAAAACACGTGCTGGGGCTGCAAGGGACGCCTTATATAGTGTGCTGCGGGACTTAGCTCTGTGAGCCCATGATTGGGCAAACCCCCGATGATCGTTTCGGCCTTTTTAGGCCTCGTCTGGAGGGTATAGTTTACACCCCTCTAGGCACATAAAGCAAGGGGTCCACGTTTGGAGGATAACCCTGTAAACTTAGTAAGGAAACAATCGTCCGGGGTTGCTGCACCTCTCGTGCAGGGATGACGTCCTTGGCAATCAGTACTGGCCACCAGGGGTCAAGTCCTGGGAAAAAAAGTGAGGGAACTCACCCACGAATTCCACAACCCCCATTACCTTAAGAAAATATATATATATATCACGAGTATAGCCGGACGAGCCGGTGATACCATTTTTATTGGGTTAACTTTACATTTAAAAGACAAACTTTCAAGAGTGTAAACTGGAAACTATACTGATCAGTGAAAGGTATCACTACGTACAGGTATACTCGTGATTTTGGCAACTGGACTAACGCATTATATATATATATATCTCCAGGCACAGACCCCCAGAATAATATACACAGCACTGAGCCCCCAGAATAACATACACAGCACTGAGCCCCCAGAATAACATACACAGCACTGAGCCCCCAGAATAATATACACAGCGCTGAGCCCCCAGAATAACATACACAGCACTGAGCCCCCAGAATAATATACACAGTGCTGAACCCCCAGAATAATATACACAGCACTGAGCCTCCAGAATAATATACACAGCACTGAGCCTCCAGAATAATATACACAGCACTGAGCCTCCAGTATAATATACACAGCACTGAGCCCCAACAATAACATAATAACATGCACAGCACAGAGCCCCCATAATAATATACACAGCGCTCAGCCCCAGAATAATATACACAGCACTGAGCCCCCAGAATAACATACACAGCGCTGAGCCCCCAGAATAACATACACAGCGCTGAGCCCCCAGAATAATATACACAGCACTGAGCCTCCAGTATAATATACACAGCACTGAGCCCCAACAATAACATAATAACATGCACAGCACAGAGCCCCCATAATAATATACACAGCACTGAACCCCAAGAATAATATGCACAGCACTGAACCCCAAGAATAATATGCACAGCACTGGTTATATGGATATATTTTCCCCAGTTCACATGGATATAATTGCCCCCCAGCTCTCATGGATATAAATGCCCCAGGTCTCATGGATAATGCCCCAACTCTCATGGATAATGCCCCCTGGTCTCATGGATACTGCCCCCTGGTCTCATGGATATGCCCCTGGTCTCATGGATATGCCCCTGGTCTCATGGATAATGCCCCTGGTCTCATGGATAATGCCCCCTGGTCTCATGGATAATGCCCCCTGGTCTCATGGATATGCCCCTGGTCTCATGGATACTGCCCCTGGTCTCATGGATACTGCCCCTGGTCTCATGGATAATGCCCCCAGGTCTCATGGATAATGCCCCTGGTCTCATGGATACTGCCCCTGGTCTCATGGATAATGCCCCTGGTCTCATGGATAATGCCCCAACTCTCATGGATACTGCCCCCTGGTCTCATGGATAGTGCCCCCAGGTCTCATGGATAATGCCCCAACTCTCATGGATAATGCCCCAACTCTCATGGATAATGCCCCCTGGTCTCATGGATATGCCCCTGGTCTCATGGATATGCCCCTGGTCTCATGGATACTGCCCCTGGTCTCATGGATAATGCCCCCAGGTCTCATGGATAATGCCCCAACTCTCATGGATAATGCCCCCTGGTCTCATGGATATGCCCCTGGTCTCATGGATATGCCCCTGGTCTCATGGATACTGCCCCTGGTCTCATGGATACTGCCCCTGGTCTCATGGATATGCCCCCAGGTCTCATGGATTATGCCCCTGGTCTCATGGATATGCCCCTGGTCTCATGGATATGCCCCTGGTCTCATGGATACTGCCCCTGGTCTCATGGATATGCCCCCAGGTCTCATGGATAATGCCCCTGGTCTCATGGATATGCCCCTGGTCTCATGGATATGCCCCCTGGTCTCATGGATATGCCCCCTGGTCTCATGGATACTGCCCCCTGGTCTCATGGATACTGCCCCCTGGTCTCATGGATATGCCCCCAGGTCTCATGGATATGCCCCCAGGTCTCATGGATAATGCCCCTGGTCTCATGGATATGCCCCTGGTCTCATGGATATGCCCCTGGTCTCATGGATATGCCCCCTGGTCTCATGGATATGCCCCCTGGTCTCATGGATAGTGCCCCCTGGTCTCATGGATAATGCCCCCAACCCAACTTACCACTGCTGCTGCTGCTGCTGCCGCCGCCGCACACTGCCGGCGGCCACGTGTTTCCTGCTCAGCGGCCGCTGACAGGAAGTGCAGCCGCTCGCCTGGGATCTAGGAAACAGCCAGGCGAGCGGCTCCACTTCCGGTCACCGGCCGCTAGAATAGGAAGCACGCGGCCACCGCCAATGTGCGGCGGCCGCCTGTTAAGCGTTCGGGCTCGGGCCACAGCGGGAACGCTGCGTTCCCACAGCGTTCCCGCTGTCGGAGAAGTGCGGGAACGCCGTTCCCGCGCGTTCCCGCTCGACTCGAGCCCTGCTGGCCACCCTCTTTGGGTGAGAGCAGGCTTATTTGCATATGGAGCATTCATCCCTGTAATGTCACAAGGAAGCTAAAACCTTGTGAGACCTGAGCGGGCATCCACCGTAGAGCAAGCCACTAGTGCTGTTGCTCGTTCTCAGGACCCTCACAAACCCCCCCTTTCCCTCACATCCCTACAGGAGATTCCCTGATGGATGGTTGTACAGTGGATATACGTCTTTTTTTTAACAAATGTATCTTAACTGGAAAATATTGAAATGTCAAAGATTAATGTGTGTAGTGTACCTTGTATTAGGTGATTCGGTATATCCACTGAGGCCATGGCTAATGATGCCTTTCCGTAGGATAGCTGGACCTGCGAAGGAGGCCTACAATAATGCTCACCAAAAGACTTTAGGTGTCTAGCCAGGTCCGGAGGAGCACTGCAGTATCAGCCAGAAAAAAAGTGGTCCTCGTTATAGTGGCATGTGCTTTATGGCACTGATTGGACATTGGTGGAGGAGGAATAGGATGCTGCTGTGGCCGGTTATGGTGTCCCAAGAATCCACCCAGATGAATCTGTGGATGTTGGAAAATATGTCTGGCACTGGATTGTACAGCAGTATTTTGCAGGCAAGATGCACGTGCATATCACCCTTGCGTTTACATTTTGTGTAAATATATACAGTCATGTCCAGAAATATTGGGACATCGACACAATTCTAACATCTTTGGCTCTATACACCACCACAATGGAGTTGGAATGAAACAAACACAGTGTGCTTTAACTACAGACTGTCAGCTTTAATTTGAGGGTATGTACATCCAACTCAGGTGAACGGTGTAGGACTTACAGCAGTTTGCTAATGTGCTTCCCACTTGTTAAGGGACCAAAGGTAATGGGACAGAATAATAATCATAAATCAAACTTTCCCTTCTTAATACTTGGTTGCAAATCCTTTGCAGTCAATCACAGCCTGAAGTCTGGAACGCATAGACATCACCAGACGCTGGGTTTCATCCCTGGTGATGCTCTGCCAGGCCTCTACTGCAACTGTCTTCAGTTCCTGCTTGTTCTTCGGGTATTTTCCCTTCATTTTTGTCTTCAGCAAGTGAAATGCATGCTCAATGGGATTCAAGTCAGGTGATTGACTTGGCCATTGCATAACATTCCACTTCTGTCCCTTCGAAAACTCTTTGGTTGCTTTTGCAGTATGCTTTGGGTCATTGTCCATCTGCACTGTGAAGCGCCATCCAATGAGTTCTGCAGCATTTGGCTGAATGTGAGCAGATAATATTGCCTGAAACACTTCAGAATTCATCCTGCTGCTTTTGTCAGCAGTCACATCATCAATAAATACAAGAGAACCAGTTCCATTGGCAGCCATACATGCCCACGCCATGACACTACCACCATCATGCTTCACTGATGAGGTGGTATGCTTAGGATCATGAGCAGTTCCCTTCCTTCTCCATACTCTTCTCTTCCCATCACTCTTTTACAAGTTGATCTTGGTCTCATCTGTCCATAGGATCTTGTTCCAGAACTGTGAAGGCTTTGTTAGGTATTGTTTGGCAAACTCTAATCTGGCCTTCCTGTTTTTGAGGCTCACTTATGGTTTACATCTTGTGGTGAACCCTCTGTATTCACTCTGGTGAAGTCTTCTCTTGATTGTTGACTTTGACACATACACCTACCTCCTGGAGAGTGTTCTTGATCTAGCCAACTGTTGTGAAGGGTGTTTTCTTCACCAGAAAAAGGATTCTTCAGTCATCCACCACAGTTGTTTTCTGTGGTCTCCCGGGTCTTTTGGTGTTGCTGAGCTCACTAGTGCATTCCTTCTTTTTGAGAATGTTCCAAACAGTTGTTTTGGCCACGCCTAATGTTCTTGCTATCTCTCTGATGGGTTTGTTTTGTTTCTTCAGCCTAATGATGGCTTGCTTCACTGATAGTGACAGCAACAGATTCCAAATGCAAATAGCACACTTGAAATGAACTCTGGGCCTTTTATCTGCACATTGTAATTGGGGTAATGATGAAATATCACACACCTGGCCATGGAACAGCTGAGAAGCCAATTGTCCCATTACCTTTGGTCCCTTAACAAGTGGGAGGCAAACACCGTTCACCTGAGTTGGATGTACATACCCTCAAATTAAATCTGACAGTCTGCAGTTAAAGCACATTGTGTTTGTTTCATTCAAACTCCATTGTGGTGGTGTATAGAGCCAAAGATGTTAGAATTGTGTCAATGTCCCAATATTTCTGGACCTGACTGTATATATATATTTCACATATCGGGGTGCCAGGTACGCCAAGTGGCAAGGCAGCTGTAGTTGATGGAATCCTATCTGAAATCTGGAAGAATGGGGACCCAAAATTACACACAAAACTTCAGGAGCTTTTTGTCTGCTGCTGGGAGCAAGGCAAGCTACCACAGGACCTCCGTGATGCAGTTATCATCACCTTGTAGAAGAACAAGGGAGAAAAGTCTGACTGCTTTAACTACTGGAGGATAACTCTGATCTTCATTGCAGCAAAAACCCTTGCCAGAGTACGTTTCGTTTGCATTAGTACCCACCATGGCAGAACAACTTCTTCCAAAGAGCCAATATGGCTTCTGAGCCAACAGGAGCACCAGTGACATGGTATTTGTCCTCAGACAACTGCAAGAGAAATGTCAGAAACAGAACAAGGGGTTATACTGTATGTGCCATTCACTGATCTCACCAAAGCATTTGACACTGTAAGCAGAAAAGGTTTGTGGCAAACCTTGGAACGCCTAGGATGTCCTGAAATTTCCTCAACATGATCATCAAACTACATGATGTCACGGTTCCCAGATCCCACCACGCAGTACTTAACGCCCCACACTCCACAGAGCCCAGAAGCTACCAACAGAGTAGCCGTGAAAGATCTCTAACTGTCTGGTCCTTAGAATTGGCCAGGTAAACTAGCTAGACAGAAAGGGTTAACAACACGGGGAGTAGTCAGCCGAGCCAGAATCAGGAATATAGAGTTCAGAATGGTCAAATGGAATAGCCGGGTCGATATCAGAGCAGTAGCGTAGTACAAGAAAATGGTCTAGGGCAACAGAAGGCAGAATAGTCAGAAACAAGCAGAGGTCAATAACGGGTTAATTCAATATAGCAGTCAGGTACAAGGAGCTCAGGTATGGATAACCACGATCTGGCAACTGCTGAGAATACACTGAGGGTTTTTAAAGACCTTCACCAGGCCACGCCCCCCACTCAAGCCGCGCCTCATGCAACCACCTCCCTGCCTGTCTCCATTTAAACCGGGCTTTGGTCAGCGAGCAGCATCAGACATGCTGCCCTCAAGCACACAGGTAGGGCTGGAAGCTCCCAACGTTACACATGAAGATCAACATGGCAAAGTCAGACAGGGCAACAACCTCTCAATCTCCTTCCCAATAGGCAATGGCATCAAACAAAGCTGCTTCCTCGCATCAACTCTTCACATTTTTCTTCAGTATGATGCTTCAAAAAGGCCACTGCAGACCTTGATGAGGAGGATGGTAGTTATATTCGATATCGGAATGATGGCTGCTATTTAATTTGAGGAGACTAAGGGGCATGAGATCAACTAATCCGTGATTTCTCCTACCCAAGGTTGTGCTGTATGGCGAACTCTCCACCACTGGTCACCGCAACAGAGGGGCGCCAAAGAAGAGGCACAAGGACTCTCTGAAGAAATTCCTATGTGCCTGATACATTGACCAGCAGCAATGGTCTGCTCTAGCCTCCGACCGTAAGACCTGGAGACAAACCATCACACCGTCTCTTCCTTTGAGAACGCACTTAAAGCAGTTCTGGAGGATAAAAGGAAAAAGAGGAAGGACTGCAACATCATGGCATCAAATATAATTTCAGACCAGACTTTCATGGATACAAAGTAATACAATACAGCTGTGGTTTTAGTTCAATTAGTAGAGCTTGTAGATTCCCATCTTACTAGAAATAAACTTATATCGTGGTCAAAATATCATGGGGGTAACCCTGGTCCTAGGAAACAGCTTAGAAGCACGATATCTTGGATATAATTAAAACCTAACTTTTAATAATTTGCCACTAAAAGAACCTACTGCCTTAACTCAGGCAGACACAAGCTGACAAACAGAAAGGACACATTACAAATAAAAAACTCAAAAGGTAACCCTATGGCTAGGCAGTATGCAGTGGCGACTCTAGGAACAATATTTAGGGGGGGCACAGAAGATACCGCAGTCAAAACTGGGGGGGCACTAATAATTTTCACCACTAAATCATATCACTGAATAAAACTAAGGGCCCAATCACCTGTGTGAGCTAAAACACCATCGCTAAAGGAAACATTTAGCGCGAGTTGCTAAAACATAGTGCCTGACGACCCACGAACAGATCACCTTGTCTGCAGTAGTCCATGAACAAGGTCGTTTAGCGCACGCTAGGAAAACTCTAAGACCCGGGCTGAGACCCAGCGCTAATGAGGTTGTGTACAGGATAGAACGTTTTTTTTCCAGTGCCGGGCCATACCTATCCCCCGCCCTCACAAGCTTGAATATGAACACATCCAGTGAATAACCTCACACCCCTGCATTATTAAAATCATCCAAGGTGGCCGTATCATCCTTGGTTTGATGCACACATATATTAAGGCTGATGGGCATTGCATGATAAATGCCACCCAACAGCAGGTAGAATCATTACACTGCATTTAATAGATCCAAAAGGAAGGCCAGGTGAGCGACAAAAATTTCCCTGCTGCAGCATATAAATAATACATGTTTCAGGGCAAGACTTATTCACATGTCCCTTTAAACATGGTCCACACAGTCACCCTAATAATCAACCGCTTCCATACTATGAATAACCCCCAGCATAAAATGTTTAAAATTAGGCAATATATTAGAATTAGGATATATGTGGATAAAGGATACTTTTATAATAGAGCCGACTGCAACAGCAATGACAATGCGGACCAGATCCATTGCTATAGTGTACGGGGCCAAGAGAACACCTGTGCTGCATTCCTTTCAATTGCCTTTTAATTTTTGGGCTAAGATCTGTTTTTTTTGGAGTTAGCACCAGGGTTAAGCAGTAGGTAAAATGGTGCAATTAGCGCCCCTCAAAAAATTAGCGCTGTCACCAACTGATCTGCTAGCTGCAAAAGCGCTAGTGATCTCTGGCGCTCCCCATGTTAAGTAAAGGACGCGGAAAGTACAGTAAGCTCGAGCTACAAATCGCTAATAGCAATGCGCTAAGTAATTTTTCCCGTTTGTAGCGAGAGGCAAAAGATCTGTTGGTCAGGCGCTAGACTCGATTAGTTGATTGATAGACAACTGATTAATATTGAATAAAATGTAAAGTTAGAAATAAATAAAAGTGTCCTTTAAAAATGCCAAATGAAAAAGGGTAAAAATGTGCAAAAAATACGAATATAGGTCAATTAGTGCAAATGAGTATTCAAAAGTGCAGCAATTCAATACTCAAAAGAGTGTTATTGATAGAAGACAAGTGTGTCAATCTTCTCTGTGGTATGTATACCAGATCTTCTCTTTAAGGTGTCCCTCAAAAGGAATAAAACATAAGAGCAATAATAGTGCAGATGGTCGTACTAAAAATGGAGTAATTCAATAGAATCGATGTACCACTCACATTTATTGGAGCCTAAGGGAATCCAGGCTCAAGGAAGATAACTTGCGGCCAAATATAGGGTGGCACGTCCCTCCTTTCGTTTATGGTGGTTACTAGATAAAGCAGAAAGAATCGGGAGACGGCACTCCCATGGCGTAACTCTGTGCGTATATTTGGAAAATTGAAATAAAGTTAGTCACACTCACCGAGTATAGAGCCTCTCAATACCAGGCTCAAGGAATACCGCCTTGGGCTCTCTTAAGGTGGAGGCCCAAACCCCTTTGGTGTAGCAGCAGTTGATCCAGATGTCCAAAAAAGTAGGGAGATGGAGAAAAAGTGGCGAATGCAAGATATAAAATAATAAATTTATTGGAAATAATAAAATCCTGGACAAGTTATACCGAGACGCGTTTCGGCTAAAAAGCCTTCCTCAGTCGGTGTGTTTAGTGTCCATAAAGTGCAATAAAAAGGTAGAAGTGAAAGTGAAAGTGTCCTCTTATATAGTATAGCATACTAATAGCATTTCCTGCCACATTGGATTGTTAACTCCCTATTTCCTGTTGGTCGATTTCCGTTCGTTCGGATTTACCCAGAAATGCTTTGCGGTCGTTTCGGAATAAAAACGAAAATAAATGCAATGCATGGACGATCGCGGCAATTACGAATCTTTAAAACAATTATTTTATGGGAAGAGATTTAAAACGAAGCTTGAAACCAAATTATAACTTATATGAAGTACAGGGATTCGAAAAACGAACAACTTTTCGCATCGGAAGTAAACAAAAGGATCGACCAATAGAGTTATACGCATATTCGTGAAAGTTATATCGTAATCGGAATGCACACATAGTTCTTACATGTTGAAATTAGGTGAAATGCAGGTCAAATAATTTATATACGATGCGAAAAAATAAAGCAATAGAAATTTCTTTCTTTAATTTTCACCGTACATGAGCCGGAAAAGGCACTTTTTACCCAGAAGTGCTTTGCGAAAATTCTCTTAGTTTCATTTTCGTTCGTATCCATAGTCTGGGATTTTACCCAGAGAGACCTTGCGAAAACTTTATAGTTCCGTTTTCGTTCGTATGTGGAACTTAGCTGTTTACCTAAAGCTTATTCGGTTTTGGGACTTAGTAATTAATAGCGTTTCTCTTACGTATATAAGAAACGAAAGGATGTATGTAGCGTTTTTCTTTCGTATAAAGGAAACGAAACGAAAAAATGTATATGAACCAAAAAACAGGGATATATTGTTGGATGCATGTTTTCTTTAGTTTTCACCGTACATGAACCGGAAAAGCCTTTTTACCCAGAAGTGCTTTGCGAAAATTCTCTTGGTTTCATTTTCGTTCGTATCCATAGTCTGGGTTTTACCCAGAGAGACCTTGCGAAAACTTTTCAGTTTCGTTTTCGTTCGTATATGGAACTTAGCTGTTAACCTAAAACTTATTCGGTTTTGGGACTTAATAGTTAATAACGTTTTTCTTTCGTATATAAGAAACGAAAAGATGTATATAGCGTTCTTCTTTCGTATAAAGGAACGAAAAAACAAATATAGATGAGGGATATATTGTTGGATACATATATAAATAGGGTGGAGGAATTTTATCTTGATATCTTATCGTGGTCATCTCGTGCCTAGATTTTCTGTTCTAATGCAAAATAATTATAAGGAAGTTTATTAAAATCGTATGAAGGTTGGCTCGAAATGTGCATAAAAGAATTGTTATATGCGAACTTAAGAGCAATGGGAACCTTAAAATGGAGAGGTGAGAGTCATAAAAGTTAATATTAAAAGATATAAAATTATAAAATATATATATAATGGAAGGGGAATTGGTGATTTTATGATGGCAGCAGGAGTATAGAAACGTCATCGGAAAGGGGGGGAGAGGGGGAATAAGAGAAGACCATCTTCTCTTATTCCCCCTCTCCCCCCTTTCCGATGACGTTTCTATACTCCTGCTGCCATCATAAAATCACCAATTCCCCTTCCATTATATATATATTTTATAATTTTATATCTTTTAATATTAACTTTTATGACTCTCACCTCTCCATTTTAAGGTTCCCATTGCTCTTAAGTTCGCATATAACAATTCTTTTATGCACATTTCGAGCCAACCTTCATACGATTTTAATAAACTTCCTTATAATTATTTTGCATTAGAACAGAAAATCTAGGCACGAGATGACCACGATAAGATATCAAGATAAAATTCCTCCACCCTATTTATATATGTATCCAACAATATATCCCTCATCTATATTTGTTTTTTCGTTCCTTTATACGAAAGAAGAACGCTATATACATCTTTTCGTTTCTTATATACGAAAGAAAAACGTTATTAACTATTAAGTCCCAAAACCGAATAAGTTTTAGGTTAACAGCTAAGTTCCATATACGAACGAAAACGAAACTGAAAAGTTTTCGCAAGGTCTCTCTGGGTAAAACCCAGACTATGGATACGAACGAAAATGAAACCAAGAGAATTTTCGCAAAGCACTTCTGGGTAAAAAGGGCTTTTCCGGTTCATGTACGGTGAAAACTAAAGAAAACATGCATCCAACAATATATCCCTGTTTTTTGGTTCATATACATTTTTTCGTTTCGTTTCCTTTATACGAAAGAAAAACGCTACATACATCCTTTCGTTTCTTATATACGTAAGAGAAACGCTATTAATTACTAAGTCCCAAAACCGAATAAGCTTTAGGTAAACAGCTAAGTTCCACATATGAACGAAAACGGAACTATAAAGTTTTCGCAAGGTCTCTCTGGGTAAAATCCCAGACTATGGATACGAACGAAAATGAAACTAAGAGAATTTTCGCAAAGCACTTCTGGGTAAAAAGTGCCTTTTCCGGCTCATGTACGGTGAAAATTAAAGAAAGAAATTTCTATTGCTTTATTTTTTCGCATCGTATATAAATTATTTGACCTGCATTTCACCTAATTTCAACATGTAAGAACTATGTGTGCATTCCGATTACGATATAACTTTCACGAATATGCGTATAACTCTATTGGTCGATCCTTTTGTTTACTTCCGATGCGAAAAGTTGTTCGTTTTTCGAATCCCTGTACTTCATATAAGTTATAATTTGGTTTCAAGCTTCGTTTTAAATCTTCCCCATAAAATAATTGTTTTAAAGATTCGTAATTGCCGCGATCGTCCATGCATTGCATTTATTTTCGTTTTTATTCCGAAACGACCGCAAAGCATTTCTGGGTAAATCCGAACGAACGGAAATCGACCAACAGGAAATAGGGAGTTAACAATCCCAATGTGGCAGGAAATGCTATTAGTATGCTATACTATATAAGAGGACACTTTCACTTTCACTTCTACCTTTTTATTGCACTTTATGGACACTAAACACACCGACTGAGGAAGGCTTTTTAGCCGAAACGCGTCTCGGTATAACTTGTCCAGGATTTTATTATTTCCAATAAATTTATTATTTTATATCTTGCATTCGCCACTTTTTCTCCATCTCCCTACTTTTTTGGACATCTGGATCAACTGCTGCTACACCAAAGGGGTTTGGGCCTCCACCTTAAGAGAGCCCAAGGCGGTATTCCTTGAGCCTGGTATTGAGAGGCTCTATACTCGGTGAGTGTGACTAACTTTATTTCAATTTTCCAAATATACGCACAGAGTTACGCCATGGGAGTGCCGTCTCCCGATTCTTTCTGCTTTATCTAGTAACCACCATAAACGAAAGGAGGGACGTGCCACCCTATATTTGGCCGCAAGTTATCTTCCTTGAGCCTGGATTCCCTTAGGCTCCAATAAATGTGAGTGGTACATCGATTCTATTGAATTACTCCATTTTTAGTACGACCATCTGCACTATTATTGCTCTTATGTTTTATTCCTTTTGAGGGACACCTTAAAGAGAAGATCTGGTATACATACCACAGAGAAGATTGACACACTTGTCTTCTATCAACAACACTCTTTTGAGTATTGAATTGCTGCACTTTTGAATACTCATTTGCACTAATTGACCTATATTCGTATTTTTTGCACTTTTTTACCCTTTTCCATTTGGCATTTTTAAAGGACACTTTTATTTATTTCTAACTTTACATTTTATTCAATATTAATCAGTTGTCTATCAATCAACTGTTCACTATTGCTATACCATTTATGCGCCGTATGGTGTTGTTTATCTCTTTGTCTTAGTCTTGACACATATTTTGGTTGTTTTTTATGTGTTTTTACCATACCTTAGGCTGCACTTAACTATTTATTAGTGATCCACATAGCACTTTAATCAATTTTCTGAACCAATAAGCGCCCACACTGTATAGTGTATATCCGTATACACATTTTCTAATCAGCTAGACTCGATTAACCTGGCGCTAACGCAAAACCATGCCGACGCAAGGGTTAACTCACACCAGGTAATAGTGCCCTAAATAAGTATATATAAATAAGATTCCAAAACCCCAGAGTAATGTGATGCAATGATGCCTTTTTATTGTACTAACATGATACTTTATTTGCCACAGTTCGGCAGTTTTCGCTGAATGTCTGATAGCTCCTTCAGCGACTCCACTTTTAGCAAATTACAGTGACCATTCGCTAAATAGGGAATTCACTTTATTTTCGGCGAAATAAATTCCCCGAAATGTGACAAAAAGCAGAGGATCTAAAGATGATTAGACCCTTTAGATTCTAACTTCCATAATAACCCCTGAAATGCCATAAACCCAGGGAAATACAATAAAAATAATAAACAATGTGGCATTTAGCCTTCTCATTAACCCCTAAAATGCCATTTATCAAGGTAAAACATGAAATGAATACACTGTGAGGCATATAGCTAACACATTAACCCCTAAAATGCCATTAATCAAGGAAAAAATAAAATGTATAATGTGTAGTATGTATGGATGTTAGGCATGACATCCATATATCACTGAATGCACTTTTATTTTGCAGATGAGGACATAGAGTAGCATCTATCAATCACTTGATCAACCATTAACCCCTGTTTAATTTCTTTTGGGCACATCACTATACATGTGAAGAAACTAACAAGACTGTTTTGAAGAGTAAAACATTTTCTACAAAATTAAAAATATTTGAGCACAACAACCTGTCTTTGTAATTGCTGTAATAGTGTCAGGTTGATTAATATGCATTAATATGAGTGGAGATACAATAGATCTTGTTTTGGACCTATTGAGAGGTAACATTAGGCATACATTGTGGGGATGATGTGCATAATAGTTTAATTAATCTAATAGTCATACCGTGATGGAGGTATAAAGCTGGGGTCCACAGGGGAATATAATGGCATCAAGATCTGTCATGCGGATGTCCCCCACATGTCAATTTACCTCAAGATATGCCAGACATGTAATGTAAAATACACATGGACTATTAAAAATGTATTTTGCAATGGTCATGTCGTAATGGGACAGATCGTGTATATATATATATATATATATATATAATTTTGAATTTAAATCCAGTGGTATTCAATGTGTAATGAAAATACTATCCAATTGTCTCATTGGTCTCGCAGCATGTTGGAGATCTGTCTGCATGCAGGGATTAGACATAATTATATACAGTTGTGTTCAAAATTATTCAACCCCCACTGAAATTGAGTGTTTTGGCCAGTTTGACATTGATTTTGATCATTCAGTCATCTTGCTTACAATTAAATCAAAGAGGCACGTGTAGGTCAGACAAATATAACATAACATTTATAATGAAATAACCACAAATGTCTTTTCTGTGCTCACATCATTATCAGTTTTATTCAACCCCCAAGTGACATTCAATCTTAGTACTTAGTACAACATCCTTTTACAGTTATAACAGCTTTTAAACGTGAAGCATAGCTTGACACAAGTGTCTTGCAGCGATCTACGGGTATCTTCGCCCATTCGTCATGGGCAAAAGCCTCCAGTTCAGTCACATTCTTAGGCTTGCGCACTGCAACTGCTTTCTTTAAGTCCCACCAGAGGTTCTCAATCGGATTTAAGTCAGGTGACTGCGATGGCCACTCCAAAATGTTCCAGCCTTTAATCTGCAACCATGCTCTAGTGGACTTGGAGGTATGCTTGGGATCATTGTCCTGTTGAAAGGTCCAACGTCTCCCAAGCCACAGGTTTGTGACGGACTGCATCACATTGTCATCCAATATCTCCTGGTACTGAAGAGAATTCATGGTACCTTGCACACACTGAAGCTTCCCTGTACCTGCAGAAGCAAAACAGCCCCAAAGCATGATTGACCCCCCGCCATGCTTCACAGTAGGCAAGGTGTTCTTTTCTTCATAGGCCTTGTTCTTCCTCCTCCAAACATAGTGTTGATCCATGGGCCCAAACAGTTCTAATTTTGTTCTAATTTCAGTCCACAGAACACTATCCCAAAACTTCTGTGGTTTGACCACATGACTTTTGGCATACTGCAGTCGACTCTTCTTATTCTTTGGAGACAGCAAGGGGGTGCACCTGGGAGTTCTGGCATGGAGGCCTTCATTACGCAGTGTGCGCCGTATTGTCTGAGCTGAAACTTCAGTACCCACATCTGACAAATCTTTTCTCAGTTCCTCAGCAGTCACACGGGGACTTTTCTCCACTCTACGCTTCAGGTAGCGCACAGCAGTCGAAGTCAGCATCTTCTTTCTGCCACGACCAGGTAGCGTTTCAACAGTGCCCTTTGCCTTGAATTTGCGAATGATGCTTCCTATGGTCTCTCTTGGTATGTTTAACATCTTTGCAATCTTCTTATAGCCATTGCCCTTCCTGTGAAGAGTAATCACCTCTTCTCTTGTCTTCCTGGACCATTCTCTTGACTTCACCATGTTTGTAACCACACCAGTAAATGTCTAGAAGGAGCTGAGTATCACAGTCATTTTAAAGCTGCCTAATTGGTGCTTATTATGCTTTATTGCTGCTCCGTGACATCCACAGGTGTTTTCAATACCTGATTGAAAACACTTGAATGAACCTCTGTTCTTCAGAGTGGTAGTCTTTAACCCCTTAAGGGCCGCTGACGTACCCTGTACGTCCTGTCCTCGGGTCTCCCTTAGACCCGCGGACGTACAGGGTACGTCAGCGGTGCCCAATCCCCCTCCCGCCCGATACTCACCTCCCTCGCCGGATCCCACGGTGATCTGGCAGGGAGGAAGCCTGCCGATGTGATTTACATGGGCAGGCGAGGCTGATGACGTTGCCACGCTGCGTGGTGACGTCATCTGCAGGCGTCCCCATGCATTTCAATGGAGGGGAGGGGGGGCTCCTTCAGAGCCCTCTATCTCCCCAACCATTGAAGGTAGGGAGATGCCGTTTGCACCGCTGGAGAGGGGAGAGCCTCCCCTTTTCAGCGGTGTATGGCATTAACCATTTTGCCACCGGATCACGTTGCGGCGCCAATTGGCGCCAAAACGCGATTCAAACCTGGAGGGGGGCTGACATCTTGGATGTCAGCCAAGCCTCCAGGTCCCCCCCCCACCCACTGATAACCTCACCATATGTTTATATAAAGGCCTGATTATGGCCTTTCAAATGATACCAAACATGACCAGGTTTGGTTTTAAAAAAAATAAAAAAAATAATAAAAAAATTAAATAAAATAAAAAAATGTTTTTTTTTTAAAAGTTTTTTTTGTCTGGGGGGGGTTAATTAAATAGGACCTAGGCTGTCATCTAAAAATAATTAGCACAAAATGGTCAGAATGAGCGCAGCGCACATAGGTGAACTGTCTCAGCAGTGAAGGGGTTAAAAAGCAAACGCATGTAAAAATTGGGTATTTCTAGTCTCGGGACAAAATTTTGAACCTATTTAGCCGGGGTCGTTTTTGGTGGTTGTAGATTTTGGGGATTAAATTATGAAAAAGTGTGTTTTTACCATTTTTTTCCTCATATTTCATATTTTTTTTTATAGTAAATTATTCGATATGATGGAAATAATGGTATTTCTAGAAAGTCCATTTAATGGCGGGAAAAAGGGTGTATAATATGTGTGGGTCGAATAAACGAGTAAGAGGAAAATTTGACCTAAACACTAACAGCGCAGAAACGTAAAAACAGCAGCGGTCACTAAAAGACGGATTTGTGTAAAACCGCCCGGTCACTAAGGGGTTAAGGGGTTGAATAATTGTGTCAATGAAGAATTCACAAAAGAAACATTTACTACTGTATTACAAAACCAATTGATGTCATTTTAGTTGCATATGGTTCTTTAAAAAGTCCTTGTAGGATTTCATTCTGAATACAATTACAAATGTACACTAAATTCCCTAAAACCCTTTACAGCATTGGGGGTTGAATAATTTTGAACACAACTGTATATATGTGACAATCTACCTACTCAGCTGTTATTTTAGGTGGCCGGATTACTTAATTTAGAATAGACAGACAATGCCAGAGGTCAATGCCAAATTGGATAGTCACTCAGATGCCAGGGGTTAGTAGCCAGTGGGATTATCAGACAAGCCAGCGTCATACACAGGAGAGCAGTGAATGAGGTTCTTAAGGAACCCACTGAGCGATATTGAACCATGTCAGGGCAAATGATCTGATTCAAGTGCCTGTTTTTCAATCCAGTGGATGCCGAATCATCAAGCCGCACCACACCCACGTCACCGACCCGTGATTGGCGGCTACTTCACTCGGTGGCCAACCAGTGAGCAGCGAGGATGGTGCTGCCCGCCAACGTGACCCAGGTACATTTGCAAGGCTCATGACACTACCCCCACACCCTCTATGGGAGGCCACTGGACGACCACCAGGAGACAGAGGATGAGCAGCAGGAAAGGCACGTACAAGCCTGGTGCATGAACTTCTGCGGCAGGAAGCCAGGACCTGTCCTCTGGACCATATCCCGTCCATGACATCCGTCTAGTCCACCAAATAATGTAGATATCTGTCGGATATAATCTCTGCACGTGAATACACCACGTTTATATATATTGGACTTATCAGCCAAGCCTCCAATATGTCTATATTGGACTTACTGGACCTACCTCGGCAGTCGCCTCCAATATATCAGGGATTATTATTTCATAAGAAATTTATACGAGACACAAATATCAATCGTCTATATCTCTTAGAAATGATCCTGAATTCTTTTAATTGTCTGTGTTTTGCTTTAAAAAATACAATAATCAATAATCGGATAAAAATATATATATATTTATTACGTATACAAAAAAGTTTCAAATCTCATATCATGAACAAAAATTTATAAACCACAATCCAGCATATAAAAACTAGCTTCACAATATATGTAACTCCGGTTAGTAACTGCATATATGATTAATATCATTTACCTTATCAGTTAGTAACTAATACACAAATGGTTAATAAACATTTCTTCTTAATACAACATGCATTTCCCAGCAAACAATGTTTAACCAGCCAGCTCTTATAGATATATATATATATCTATGCTACATGGATCAACAAAAGATGAGCTAATTTAATGATAAGTAATAAAAACTTATTTAGTGAATCCTCCCCTAATCTCGAGAATTAAACTTCTAATCTTTTGCTTTTTATTTTGTAGTTATATAATTCCTTGCTTATTAATTTTAATCACAGTAATTTCCAAATTCAATATATATATATTGGTATCATTCTTACAATATTTCTTTTAGGAATAAATCCTTATATCCACTTCTTCATATTTCTATCGGCAGAATAGAAATTACTTAGAATTTGGATTTAACCGTATCCGAGAAGTCTCAGTCTACGTTGCAAGAATCTCTACAAATATATTTTTACATTAATTCCTTATTTCATACATTACCTGTCCAATTTGGATGTTGATAAGTCTGCCTTGGAATTCCTGATGTAGTAATTCTTGGAATGTGTGAAAATTATCGATCAGATAATCAATGCATGTGAGTTAGAGAGTTGGTGAGAGTCACAAATTTAGTGAGAATCTTGATTGCCTCATGTCTTGGGATCTGCTTGCATCGTGGTGTGAGTCTGAGTGTTGGAATCTTGGACTCTCAGAGGGTCATGTGTGATGCATTGCGATGTGAGTCTGTCTGCTGGAATCTCCGACTTCTCAGTGTCATGTATAATGAACGTCTGAGTGCATTGCGAGGTGAGCCTGACTGCTGGAATCTCCGACTTCCTCACAAAGAGCCTTGCCGCTTATTATAGCCAATTTGACATCATGGTTAATATTAATGGTAATATGAATCATTATTTTTACTATCCTCTAGAGGGCAGTATTGCACTTCTTTTATTAATTCCAATTAATTCGACCATTTCTTTTTTTTTAATTCTTATCTCGGGTCAACAAGGTCAGACTGACTTAACAAAGACCTTCTCTTCTCAGTCACTTTAAACACAGTGTCTCCGTCTGATTTATAGCTCTCCTCCCTTTTGGTTGCTTTTATACTTTCTACAATATTTATTGGAGCATATATTTCATACTGTAATTATAATAAAATATACCTTGATTATAAACATATATTTTGTGAATATAATTCTATATGACAGAATATTTAACTCTTATTCCTATACCCAAAGACAAAATCTCTTTTGTTTTAAAAACTTAAGACAGACCAATAAATTTACTTATGACACGTCTTAGCATTATCTCACACAACATTCATTCTAGGTTCCTTCATGTCTGGAAAGACTTCACACAGGAATAAACTCTGTAAAAAAAAATCTCGTTCATTTCTAAACGTAGAGAAATTTTGAAAGAAAAACTGTCTTTAAAAACAAAATGGCTACAAGCATCCATTTTAAATCCTTTGTCTCTCTAATATACCCGACATATCCCCTGGATAATCTAGAGTCTTGGATGGCTTGGACATTGTACTCCACCTTCAACCATGACAGGAGGAGGTGAATTGGTCTTGGTATACCTGGTGCATAACAGGGCCTTCAACAAGCTCACATGAAAGACATTGGGAATTTGTAAATGTGGTAATGAAAGGGCATAGGAAGCTGGACTGATACGGCACACGACCTTATATGGGCCAATATACCTGGGAGCCATTTTCATTGAAGGGACAAGAAGTCAGATGTTACGAGGGGATAACTATCCCCTATCCCTTACATTGTATATAGGTTCTTTAAGTCTATGCCTTTCTGTTTCTGAACTTTGATGTACCTCTCCATAATGGTTTTAACTTTACTCCACTTTCACCATAATGATACCAAATGTTCATCCAAGGTGGGTAGACTGGATGTGGGGAATTGGGAAGGGAGTGCTGGTCCTGGAGGGTCAAACCCATACACCATATAGAACGGAGAGTGACGCATAGTCTCACTAGTAGCATTGTTGTGGGCGTACTCTGCCCAAGGCAATAGTTTGGACCAATTGTCCGGCTGTTGTGAGGCAAAGCAGACTGTATAGACTGTAATGGTTCTGGTAAGTTTACAACAGCTCTGGTTAAGTTAACACTAACCTTGGAATAGGGCCCTATATCGGTAAAATGCAGTAAAATGCAGTCACAAAGAAGATATAAATATTTGCAAATCAGTGTCTAACAACACTTAAATCACCCAAAAGATCTCTCCAGGATGTATTGAGAGCTTAAACTTTTAAAGCAGCAAGCACATCTACCCAAATCAGCTCTGAAGTAGAATTTGAAGCTTTTAACAATTAACTCTGACTCTGAACACAGCCCCTTTAATCGACCACCACTATTCTCTTTAACTATTAGTTGTTGATTAATCATTTAGTTGTTTCAGCCCTGAATGGAACATAGGAAAATGAATGCTTTAAAATGTGAATTGCTCAAAAAGCGCTAGAATGTCCATTTAAGATAATTTTCTTATTTCTCAACCATTGTTTCAAATGTAACAAAAATATACAGTGGCAAGAAAAAGTATGTGAACCCTTTGGGATTACGTGGAGTTTTGCATGAATTGGTCATAAAATGTGCTCTGATCTTCATCTAAGTCACAACAATTTGAAAAACACAGTCTGCTTAAAATAATACAACACAAACATTATATGTTTTCATGTGTTTATTAAACATAACATGTAAACATTCACAGTGCAGGGTGGAAAAAGTATGTCAACCCCTAGCTTAATGACTTTTCCAAGAGCTAATTGGAGCCAGGAGTGAGCCAACCTTGAGTCCAATCAGTTTGATATTATTGGATGTGTTGCTGAAAGCTGTCATGCCCTTTAAAAACACACACCAGTTTTGGGTTTACTGGTTTCAAGAAGCACTACCTGATGTGAACCATGCCTCACAGAAAAGAGCTCTCAGAAGACCTACGATCAAAAATTGTTGACTTGCATTAAGCTGGAAAGGGTTACAAAAGTATCTCCAAAAGCCTTGATGTTCATGTGTCCACGGTAAAACAGACTGTCTACAAATGGAGAAAGTTCAGCACTGTTGCTACTCTCCCTAGGCGTGGTCGTCCTGTAAAGATGACTGCAAGAGCACAGCGCAGAATGCTTAATGAGGTAGAGAAGAATCCTAGAGTGTCAGCTAAAGACTTACAGAAATCTCTGGCACATGCTAACATTTTTGTTGACACATCTACAATAAGGAAAACATTAAACAAGAATGGAGTACATGGGAGGACACCACGGAGGAAGCCATTGCTGTCCAAAAAGAATATTGCAGCACGTTTGAAGTTTGCAAAAGAGCACCTGGATGTTCCACAGCACTACTGGCAAAATATTCTGTGGACAGATGAAACCAAAATTGAGTTGTTTGGAAAAAACACACAACACTATGTGTGGAGAAAAAAAGGCACAGCACACCAACATCAAAACCTCATCCCCACTGTAAAACATGGCGGAGGGAGCATCATGCTTTGGGGCTGCTTTGCTGCCTCAGGGCCTGGACAGATTGTTGTCATTGATGGAAAAATGAATTCCAGAGTTTATCAAGACATTTTGCAGGAAAACGTAAGACCATCTGTCCGCCAACTGAAGCTCCGCAGAGGATGGGTGATGCAACAGGACAATGACCCAAAGCATACGAGTAATTCAACAAAATAATGGCTTCAACAAAACAAAATACACCTTCTGGAGTGGCCCAGTCAGAGTCCTGATCTCAACCCGATTGAAATGCTGTGGCATGACCTTAAGAAAGCGATTCACACCAGACATCCCAAGAATATTGCTACACTGAAACAGTTTTGTGAAGAGGAGTGGCCGCCCAAAATTACTCCAGATCATTGTGCAGGTCTGATCTGCAACTACAGGAAACGTTTGGTTGAGGTTATTGCTGCCAAAGGAGGGTCAACCAGTTATTAAGTCTAAAGGTTCACATTATTTTTCCACCCTGCACTGTGAATGTTTACATGTTCTGTTCAATAAAAACATGGAAACATATAATGTTTGTGTTGTATTATTTTAAGCAGACTGTGTTTTTCAAATTGTTGTGACTTAGATGAAGATCAGAGCACATTTTATGACCAATTCATGCAAAACTCTGTGTAATCCCAAAGGGTTCACATACTTTTTCTTGCCACTGTACCCTGTGGAGAAATGAAATCCTTTGGTTTATGTCTCTCCCAGCACCCTGTAGAGACATAAAACCATCTGCAAATAGAGCCCCAGTCCTCACTGTAACAAAACGTTCAAATAGATTACTGCTGCATTACAGCTGCCAGGGAGAGGGCAGAATACAGGAAGTGCTCTGGGATCACTGACTGCAGTACAGAGATAAGATTCAGGGGGTTATTATAATGAGAGAAGCTTCCTGTACAGTACAGATACAAGGTGTTACTGTAATTTCAATATACAGGCATTATGACACATACAGATCATATTTTTATATTATATTGGATTTTTTCGAAGCTGCATTGCTAATGATCATGATGATCATTATGATCATTACAAATCCCCAGAAACAGGAGACCTGTCCATTTTTTAAATTTATCTTTATCAAAGTTACTGTATCTAACACAAAGGTCTTTTCTGCCTGTATGATAATAATGCAGTCCCTGTTTGAAATTTTGGAAGATAAGGGACACCATCTAGAGCTCAGAATCTTACATTTCAACAATATTTCTGTAAAGGATAAATGAATACATGAAAAATGAGCAAATTAACAGCATTACAATTTTTTAACTATCTTAAAATAACAATGTCTGTGCAAAACTTGCTTGGTAGTGAAGGCGTTAATGGCTCGTGTGTAATTTGGGCCCTGGTATTGAGGCAGTGTTGCACTATTATGCAATATTCCTTTTTTGAGAATTTCCCACCATGAGGATAAACTATACTGTTTCCCATACACTGAATGGCCATTAAACCTTGATATGAGGAGATTAAGTTTTGATGGCATTATTGAGGCATTTATACCAAATCAGAAGTCAATTTCAGGCTCAGTTCCACATGAGGGAATTTCCACTTACTGTATTTTGTGTGGCTCCTCAGATATACGATCTCCACTATGTTTTCTTCTTTTCCGGTTGAGGTCCTGATTTTCTCCTTGTTTTGGGACTATATGAAGAACTGCATCATTGTTTTCAAGAGAAACAGATTTTGTACCATCTAAATGCAATTCCTATGAATGTGTCTGTACAAATTCTGATGTATACAGTGTACCACCTTAGGGTGACATCTGTGAATTTATCCTGGAATGTGAATGAATTTATTTACATTTAACCAAGTGCCAGGGTCCTCAAAACCAATGTATACATAAATGTAACATTGCGAGGTGCGCTTCAGGGATTTCATAAAAACATCATTGCTTTATTTCCATAGTGATTAAAAAGATCAATGTCTCGAAACATGTTAAATGTGTCAAAATGTTGATCTTTTCAATTACTATGGAAATAAAGTGTTACTGAATCTACTGAAATCCCTAATGCATCCTTGTTACATTATATTTATCTATACAGCGTGTGTGGTGTATATATATATATATATATACTATATATATATATATATATATACACACACACATACAAATGTTTCCCTTTGCAATACTGTGTTAAAAAACAAAGGGCCCTATTCCTATGTTCACGCTAAAATGGGGGTGCTGACGAGGAAAACCTGCACCTACAGGTTTCCCCGAAACATCCCCATTTTAGCATGAGATTCCGGTGCAGGCTCTACCTCGGCATCTTGCCCTGGAACTACACTCTACCCTTGGTGAAAATCGCAGTAGCATTGCTGCAAGTATCACCTCCCGGATTTTTATGGACTCCATTGAGTGCTGTGCTGCCAGGCCGTGAGCCCTGCGCGATCTCGCTCTTGTGAGATCATGCAGGGCCAAGGAGTGTTTGTAGAGGGAGACTGGGGACTATTTGTCCCAGTCTCACTCTTCTCCCGGCAGCGGATTGGGCCGCCGTTCTCACCTTAGGTGAGTATCTGATTTATTGGGGGGGGGGGGTTTTAGCTGATTCCATAAGAGCGGAATCAGTTAGCACCAGCTTCTAGATGACTGTAAGATTTTCGTTACCGCATCGGTGCGGTAATTAGTGTTAGGATAAGTAAGGTATTACAAAGTCCTAACACTAAGTATAGGATGTGCAAATTAGAGTAAGCTCGCACAGTCACCAATGCGCTGATTTTTTCCCTGTTTAGCATTAGGGATGTAATAGCGTGTGTTAAAATCACTTATCCTCACATTAGCACTTACTTACCCAAACACTACAGTTAGCGTTCTCTTGGGAATAGGGCCCAAAGTTAGGTGAGCAAGCAGATCCTGTGTACATTCAATTTCCCACAAATTTTCACATTGATACTGAGAAGCCATGTGTAGGGGTTACGGCTACCATCTTTGTTTCTCTTATAGCCAAATTATCCTGCACATGTATGAAATGGCAGTCTATAACAGACAGCATGTCCTATGTGTATAATACTCTGTACTGCATTTACATAGTTACACTATAATATTGGATAGGAATTTTCTTACACATGTCAAGTGCATTCTTCTAAATAACTAAACAGAAGCTATTAGCTAGACTAATAATAATACATTATTGTATTTCCCAATTGTGCCACAAAAGAGGACACAGACTCTAATACATATTAAACATTAGAGCAGATATTACATTATCTACAGAACTCCAACCTCTCTAAGGAATGAATACCACATTTCTTTATTGTTCTCATTATCAACACAGCTTTTATTTTATACAGATAAAATTAAGTTTATTAATTCTACATATAGCTGTGCCTTTTTTGTATTACAAAAGCTAAACGCTGGCTAACATTGCACGTTGTTGCTTAGTACAATATTTATGATTCCTTGCCCATCAAAGTTTAGTAAGTTTTGTTTGGCAACTCCTCTCATAATAAATAACTTACAATCCAGAGGCGGACTGACAAGACTTGGGACACCTGGGCAATAGGAGATCATGAGGCCCACAATTTTGGGGTTCTGGCACATAAGGGAACCCTTCACTTCACATGCAGGAGCTGAGTGCCAGCGTGGGGCTCCACCTAAAGCCATCCAACTGTTACATTCATTTGGCGCAATGGATATTACAGATATACTCTTAATGTGGTGTGACACAATTCAGAATCAATCATCAGTTGTATATACCATACATATTACGAGTTTGATACAAAGTGCAAATGCAGATTCCAAAATGTAAAAGTGCTAGTGCAGCAGTTTAAGGTATGCGACAGCACAAAGTGCAAATGCGACGACAAGGTGCAAGTCAATGCAGAACATATCGATAATATAGTCAAAAGTAAAGTTCAGGTGAACTTCAGCCAGACCCCAGGGCCCAGCCTGGACCCAGCTAAGGCCCAGCCAGACCCCAGGTCCCAGCCAGACCCCAGTTCCCAGCCAGACCCCAGGGCCAGCCAGACCCCAGGGCTCAGCCAGACCCCAGGGCTCAGCCAGACCACAGGCCCAGCCAGACCCCAAGGCTGAGCCAGACCCAGGGGCCCAGCCAGACCCCAAGGCACAGCCAATGCCCAGCCAGGGCCCAGCCAGACCCCAAGGCACAGCCAATGCCCAGCCAGACCCCAGGGCCCAGCCTGACCCCAGACCCAAAGACCCAGCCAGACCCCAGGCAAGGCCCAGCCAGACCCCAGGGCCCAGCCAGACCCCAAGTCCCAGCCAGACCCCAGGGCCCAGCCTGACCCCAGGTCCCAGCCAGACCCCAGGGCCCAGCCTGACCCCAGGTCCCAGCCAAGGCTCAGCCAGACACCAGGTCCCAGCCAAGGCCCAGCCAGACCTCAGGGCCAAGGCAGACCCCAAGGCCCAGTCAGACCCCAGGTCCCAGCCACGGCCCAGCCAGACCCCAGGTCACAGCCAGACCCCAGGGCCCAGCCAGACCCAAAGGCCCAGCCAGACCCCAGGGCCCAGCCTGGACCCAGCCAAGGCCCAGACAGACTCCAGGTCCCAGCCAGACCCCAGGGCCCAGCCTGGACCCAGCCAAGGCCCAGCCAGACCCCAGGTCACAGCCAGACCCCAGGTCCCAGCTAGACCCAAAGGCCTAGCCAGACCCCAGGGCCCAGCCTCAACCCAGCCAAGGCCCAGCCAGACCCCAGGTCCCAGCCAGACCCCAGGGCCCAGCCTTGACCCAGCCATACCCCAGGGCCCAGCCAGACCCTAGGGCCCAGCCAGACCATGGGCCCAGCCAGACCCTAGGCCCAGCCAGACCCCTTGGCCCAGCCAGACCCCTTGGCCCAGCCAGACACCTTGGCCCAGCCAGACCCCAGGCCCAGCCAGACCCCAGGCCCAGCCAGACCCCAGGGCCCAGGCTGGACCCAGCCAAGGCCCAACCTGGACCCAGCCAAGGCACAGCCAGGCCCCAGGTCCCAGCCAGACCCCAGGGCCCAGCCTGGACCCAGCCAAGGCCCAGTCAGACCCCAGGTCCCAGCCAGACCCTGGGACCCAGCCAGACCCCAGGGCCCAGCCTGGACCCAGCTAAGGCCCCGCCAGACCCCAGGTCCCAGACAGACCCAGTTCCCAGCCAGACCCCAGTTCCCAGCCAGACCCCAGGGCCAGCCAGACCCCAGAGCTCAGCCAGACCACAGGCCCAGACAGACCCCAAGGTCGAGCCAGACCCAGGGGCCCAGCCAGGCCTCAGCTCCCAGCCAGATCCCAAGGCCCAGCCAGACCCCAGGTCCCAGCCAAGGCTCAGCCAGACCCCAGGTCCCAGCCAAGGCCCAGCCAGACCCCAGGTCCCAGCCAGACCCCAGGGCCCAGCCAAGGCCCAGCCAGACCCCAGGTCTCAGCCAGACCCCATGGTCCAGCCAGACCCCAGGTCCCAGCCAAGGCTCAACCAGACCCCAGGGCCTAGCCAGACCCCAGCTAGACCCCAGGTCCCAGCCAAGGCCCAGCCAGACTCCAGGGCCAAGGCAGGCACCATGTCCCAGCCAAGGCCCATTGTCATGGAACTGACATAGGGCCCCCGCTTCAAACCTCAAGACTTTTATTTTCCTGGCGAAAAACCCCAAAAGACACAGACATTCACTTTGGGAAAGACTTTATGTTCATTTATATTGCGTGGTGTGATTTTAAATGTATTGTAAATTGCTTGGTTTTAGTTTAAATTTAAATGTGAACTTAGAGATGTGTTTTGAAGGTGCAGACCTTTCTTTTGTGTAGAATGTAAACAAGTTTGAGTAATGTGTGATTATGCAAGAGGGCTTTTCTTTTTGTCTATTCTGTTATCTGTATGAGAAGTCATGAGTCTGGGGCAGTGTTCCACTGAAAAGGAAATCTGATCTATTGGACCAATAGATTATGTAAATGATGTGTGATAACTGAATGCTAAGGAATGTTTGCTGTAAATATCTAACTGACCTAAAGTAATTAGAGTTTTAGTAAGTCAATAAGGTGTTTTGATATGTAAATGATCCCTGTTGGACCTAAGTGAAGCCTGAAGAGGACCTAAAGGAAGCCTGCAGTGGTCCTGGAACCAACCAATCAGAATTGTTGGGGTGGACGGGAAGTTTGAATGTGCATTGCTGTATTTTGTATAAATAACCCTGTGAAACCTTCCATAAAGCAGACCTTCCCTGTTTGTACATTCAGCTTGTCTGCTGTTTCATTCAGCTACGCTGCCTACACTACACTCACCATCAGAAGGCACCAAGCGGCCATCTGAAAGACTGACCTAACATCGAGGCTACAGGTCAGGAGATCGAAAGCCTGCAGATCCCCAGAAGCTGCTGCAAACTTCGGCCCAGCACTAGCACAGATCTCTGCCAGCCATCCTAGGTCTCCCAGCAGTCAGAAGCAAGTGGGTCAAGCTGCCCGAGGCGCTGTGGACCACGTTCCCAGTAGCTGGGATGACCGCACCTAGGGGGTGTCCGGAGTGCCAGGACAGGCGGAAGAGAGTGGGTTTCCGTCACACCCAGCCAGACCCCAGGTCCCAGCCAAGGCCCAGCCCGACCCCACGGCCCATGCAGATCCCAGGGCCCAGCCAGACCCCAGCCAATGCCCAGCCAGACCCCAGGGCCCAGGCAGACCCCAGGTCCCAGTCAAGGCCCAGCCAGACCCCAGGTCCCGGCCAGGGCCCAGCAAAGACCCAGGGCCCAGCCAAGCCCAAAGGCCATCATACACAGCACATTTCAGTGAGTTTTAATGCTTTGGAACTCTGTGATACTCATACACACCACACATTACTGTGAGTTTTCTTGCTGTGGAGCTCTGTGATACGCTCATACACACTGCACATTACTGTGAGTTTTATTGCTGTGGAGCTCTGTGATACGCTCACACACGCTGCACAGTACTGTGAGTTTTATTGCTGTGGAGCTAGGTTATGTCCTTTTTTTGTTTTGGAAGAGGGAGAAAAGCTGTTAGAGCTGGAGGGAGTGCCGGGGGGGCCCATCGTGAGGTTCAGTAAGGGACCCCATCATTTATTATGGCTGCCCTGCTGACCATCATAAAACTACTATGACCACTATGGTGCTCTTAACCTATTTCCTCTCATCCCGTTTGGTTTCTGTTCTTCTTCAACTTGCATTCTCCAGAAAGAACAGCACCTGCAAATCTTCACTGTTAATGGAAACTCTATCCACCTTACATGATACATGTTCACAGAGATACAAAAAATATATATATATGTATATATTTATAAACAGTATAGGCAGCTTTAGAAAGTGATAGAGGCTTACTTAAGGTATTTGGCACCCGGGGCACATACCCCCCCCCACTACTTAACAAAAAAGTCTCACTAACAGAGGCGCTCTCAGTGCCCTTTAACCCCTTAAGGACGGGAGTAATTTTACAACTTCGGCGCTGTTTCGGAAGTAGAAGTTTGCTGAGCTCATTTTGACCATTTTTAAGTCACGTATTTTTATAACACCCAGACAAATTATATGTCGTTCTTTCCGGCAGACTCGGCAGATTAATAATATATCATTATTATATGTATATGTCATGCCCTGCCAAAATGCTATAACAAAAAATGTAAAAAAATGTGAATTTTCAATAAAATTTCAATCTTCCACAGTGTGTAAAGTGTTTTTTTTTTTAATTTTATTATCCAAGGCTCTGCGGTCATATTCTATGGGGTAGATTTGTTAAAAAAATTAGAACGGGGAACCCATTTATTTTTTGGGGAGAAATTGCGTGATTTTAGCTAAACCCCCCAAAAAAAAATCATTAGTGAAGCATCATTGTTCACATTATAATTGAAATGTGAACAATAGTGCTGCATTAAAAAAAATAATAATAATTTTTATTATTATATTTATTATTTTTTTATTATTTAATTTATTATTTTGTTATTATTTTTATTTTTACTTTTTTGCACTTTTATTTTACTTATAATATGGTCATGTTTGATATCATTGGAAAGGCCATGCTCTGGCCTTTCCAGCAATATCATAAATGACCCCCTAGCTGCCACCGATCAGGAGATAAAGGGGTTCAAAGAACCCCCCTATCTCCTCTAAGGGATTTCCATAGGAAATCCCTTTGCAGCTAGGGGGTTCCCCGGTTAACTGACATCATCGCGCATGGCGCAAAGAGTCAGTTGACCGGGGGGACCCAGAGGTGGGGGCTGCCATCCAAGATGGCGGCCCCCACCTGAAATAGGCCGCGATTGGGCACAAATTAGTGCCCGGTCGCGACCTGGCAACTAAGGGGTTAACCCCCATACATCGCTGGAAAGGTCAGGCTGTGACCCTTCCAGCAATGCTGGCCACAGCCGCCTGGTCCCCGGCGATGGGGAGATAGAGGGATCCAAAGGATCCCCCCCTCCCCTTCAGGCGCTTCCCCTGCTCCGGCGGGGGGGGGACGCCTGAAACTGAGGTCATCGCGCCACCGGCGCGATGACGTCACTGCGCCGGAGGAGGGATTCACACTGATCTGACCCCGCGGGAGTCAGAGCAGCGTGGGAGTGACCGGAGGAGGTGAGTATTAACGAAGGGGGGCTGTAAACGCCGAGGACGTACATTTACGTCCTGCGGTGTCAAAGCCCGCCTAATGCAGGGCGTAAATGTACATCCTGCGGTGTTAAGGGGTTAAGATATTAGATAGAGACCCCTCCAGGCCCCATTATAGACTACATTAATGGAGTGTAATGGGTCTGGGAGGGGGTCTCAGAGGTGCTCCCAATGTTTTACGCTGTCTTTTAAGAGCATCTCCCTGTTAGAGAGACCCTTCTTTAAGGACCAAAACCCATTCAAAATATAACATAGCCCATGTAACTCCATATACAGGTGAAACTTGAAAAATTAGAATATCATGCAAAAGTTCATTTATTTCAGTAATGCAACTTAAAAGGTGAAACTAATATTACATGCAAAACAAGATAGTTCAAGCTGTGATTTGTCATAATTGTGATGATTATGGCTTACAGCTCATGAAAACCCCAAATCCACAATCTCAGAAAATTAGAATATTACATGCAATCAATAAAACAAGGATTGTACATAGAACAATATGGGACCTCTGAAAAGTATAAGCATGCATATGTACTCAGTACTTGGTTTGGGGCGCTTTTGCAGCAATTACTGCCTCAATGCGGTGTGGCATGGAAGCTATCAGCCTGTGGCACTGCTGAGGTGTTATGGAAGACCAGGATGCTTCAATAGCGGCCTTCAGCTTTTCTGCATTGTTCGGTCTCATGTCTTTCTCTTGGCAATGTCCCATAGATTCTCTATGGGGTTCAGGTCAGGCGAGTTTGCTGGCCAGCCAAGCACAGTAATCCCACGGTCATTAAACCAGGTTTTGGAGCTTTTGGCAGTGTGGGCAGGTGCCAAGTCCTGCTGGAAAATGAAGTCAGCATCCCCATAAAGCTCGTCTGCGGAAGGAAGCATGAAGTGTAGACGGCTGTGTTGACCCTGGACTTAATGAAGCATAGTGGACCAACACCAGCAGATGACATGGCTCCCCAAATCAACAGACTGTGGAAACTTCACACTGGACTTCAAGCATCTTGCAAAGTGTGCCTCTCCATTCTTCCTCCATACTCTGAGTCCTTGGTTTCCAAATGAGATGCAAAAGTTGCTCTCATCAGAAAAAAGGACATTGGATCACTGAGCAACAGACCAGGTCTGGTTTTCTTTAGCCCAGGTAAGACGCTTCTGATGTTGTTTGTTGTTCAGGAGCGGCTTGACAAGAGGAATACGACATTTGAAGCCCATGTCAAGGATCCGTCTGTGGGTGGTGGCTCTTGATGCACTGACTCCAGCCTCAGTCCACTCCTTGTGAAAGTCCCCAACACTTTTGAATGGCCTTTCCTGACAATTCTCTCCAGGCTGCGGTTATCCCTGCTGCTTGTGCACCTTTTTCTTCCACACTTTTCCCTTCCACATAACTTTCTATTGATGTGCTTTGATACAGCACTTTGGAAACATCCATCTTCTTTTGCAGTTACCTTATGAGGCTTTCCCTCCTTATGGAGGGTGTCAATGATGGTTTTTTGCACAACTATCAGGTCAGCAGTCTTTCCCATGATTGTGATTCCTACCGAACCAGACTGAGAGACCATTTAAAGGCTCAGGAACCCTTTGCAGGTGTTACGGCTGAATTAGCTGATTAGAGTGGGACACTTTGAGCCTAGAATATGGCACCTTTTCACAATATTCAAATTTTCTGAGATTGTGGATTTGGGGTTTTCATGAGCTGTAAGCCATAATCATCACAATTATGACAAATCACGGCTTGAACTATCTCATATATTAGTGTCACATCTCGGCCCTGCCCCCTGCTGGTTGTAGCAGGGATTCATGTTTTTTGGTTTTCAGGTTCTACAGACCATCTGTTGGGCTGGTTGGTCTGCGGTCACATGACCTTATCAGCCCTATATATAGGTCCAGTAAGTCTCTTTCTCCCTGGGTCTGGATAGGTTACACCTATTAAGGTCCTGCTGTTGATTTATATTACTCACTGTTCTTGATTATATATTGTATTCCTGATTACTCGTGTATGACTTCTGGTTCTGGCCCTTGGATTACTCTTACGTCTGTCCCCTATAGATATTCTGACTGGATTTCTCGTGTATGACCTGGCTTATGTTTTTGGACCACTCTCGTGTATGTGTTTAGTTAATGTGTATTGCTCGGTAGATCTTTTGGTCATGAAATCAATAGCTACTGAGCAGTATCTAGTGTTCTCTTGTTGTTCTGATCTCCCTGGAGGGAGTGCCAGGATCAGCAGTTCTGTTCACAGTATTTTTCTGGTACCAACGAGTTCTGCCCTGCACTCCGTTGAATCCATTCAAACCTTAGTCTGTCCTATAGAGAATTACTGTGTGTGTATATTACGCTGTTTCACTTGTTTTAGTGATTTAACCACCTCTGGTTGCTGGGTTGATCACTCACTGTTTGGGTTCTGTCCCTTCACGTTTAGGGGTATTGTTTGTAACCCTCCGGGGTCCCTTTACCTAGGCTACGACTCATGTTTATGTTTTTGCAAAGAGCACGATCACAAACTATTGTTCATTTCTGTTTTATGTTATTTCTTATCGCATCTGACTGCCCTGCATCTTGAATACTTCACGGACTGTCATTCCAAGTATGGTGTTTCTGATTGTGTCCTAGGTAATCTGTTGGTCTCGAAACCTTCAGAGCTTAGAGACAATTCAAATTAGTCCTTGTACCAAAACGATTGGTTTCTGCATTCTGTCTACCCTTGCCCTGAATCTGTATTTAGAGTGAGAAATTATACCAGTGCAGGGCTTCCTCTTGTGCCCGTCACCTGCACTATCACCTCTATCTCTGTTTCTGTTTATGTTAGTGTGTGCTGGATTAAACATTATGAGACCAACCACAAACCTGCCTCAAGGGCTCAAATATATGCGCAATGAAGGGCCTTCCCTGGCATCTGCCCGGGACCCCCGTGACAATTAGTTTCACCTTTTAAGTTGCATTACTGAAATAAATGAACTTTTGCACGATATTCTAATTTTTCGAGTTTCACCTGTATATCGTCTGATATGACACTTTCAGCACACTGCCTACAACTACTATCAGTCTCAGGCAGCCCCCCATATACTCTAGGAATGCCTTTGAGTGATAGGAGTTATAAACAGTGTGCTGCAAGTGTCAAACAATATTACAGCTGCTTTTGAAGCTCAACAGCAATAAAACTCAGTCATGTGCAGTGTGTATAAACATATCACAGAGATCCACGATAATAAAACTCAAAGTATTGTGTGCTGTGTATGAACGTATCACAGAGCCCACACATCAACATACCCCACCATACAGCCACACATCCATATAACCACAAATTCATTCATACACTCACACACACAGTCACTCATATGCACATTCACCCTGAACAGGGTTGCCGAGGCCCAGGCAGCTGCCGGGCCTCTTCGGGGCCCGGTCGCCCGCCGGGCCTATTCGGGGCACCCCTGCGACCCCTGTCATCCAGGACGGTCTGCCTCCCTCCCCCTTTTATACATTAAATATGAATTTCACAGTTTGAACAGTTGAAAGTGTGCCAATGTGAAAAATAAAGGTAAACTGTTGATCATTTATGTGTATGCTTTAAATTTAAATCGAGGCATCTGCAGGCGTGACTCAACACCCAGCAGCAAAGGGTGGACATGCTAGATTATAGCTGGATAAGGGGCTAAAGCTAGGATTAGCCCTACCAGACCGCTGGAAAGATGTTACCCCCTCCTCTTAGGCATAGAGTCCTCTATATCATCGAGGATGGCAAGCAGATCTACAAACTTATATCCTGTTAACATAATGCCATGATGGCCTATATTCAAAATTTGTGAACCAGGAGGTTTTTGGCTCATAGTATGACCTCCTTTATTTGAACATATGGGTGGTCTTGCAGAGGTTGAGTTATCTAATTGACTGTTGACTGCAGACAATGTCAGAAATTAGTACAGTGTTACAAAACAACTTCCACCTCCAAGTTGTACATTGACTTTCTCTGTCCGTCTAAGTGGGTAATGATAAACCGTGGAAGCGGAACACTTCTTGTAGAAATATATCAACCGCTAGTTCTGCTCCAGGTAGACTCAATAGAGAAGTGCTCTATCCCTGAGGAAGCCAATATGATGAAAGGCAATGACTATGGTGGTGCTTTTTATAATTTTATTTTATTCAATAACTATCCATTTTCTCAACAGATCCAGATGTGTGGCAAGAAATTCATCAAACAGAGGTTTTTCTCACTACATAGAGGATATGGAGAATACGAGTTGGTGCAATATTACACTTCAAGGTGATTTAACAGAGAATCATAAGAGACATAGGTGTGGAAAAACACGTTTTAAAAAAGGTGATAGTGAAGCTCTGCATAATAGGGAGGGGGTGGGCAATCAACCCTCCTAAAATAGCCCAATACGTACAAGCAACAACAGAGAAAACACCCAAAAGCGCAACACAAAATGGCCCTGATCAGAAATATCGATATACCGACTTGGCTGATTCCAAATTTTCGGAATCCAAAATTTTTGAATTCCCATAAAATTCCAAACTGAAATTTTTTTATTTTTTTTTACCTGTGCACATGTCTGGTGTGCTTACTTCTTAAAGTGAAAGAATATTGGATAAAATCATTGAGATATACAAAGGTTACCAGAAATGCGTATGAAGGAATCAATCACCACAGGTCCCACACAGCAGGGTATAGCTATTAGTCCCCATATGTTCGCAGCCAAAAAAAAGGAAATGCTCGTCTCACTGCAGGATTTGATATGGCTACTTTAATATGGGCATTGAAATATAATGTTGAGGCTCTATACACAAGCCTTTATCTAGAGTATCGAGCCAGAATATTGTATTTCCTTGCTCATATTAAAACATTTATATCAAAACCTGTCTGGCTGGGTGGAGTAGAGGTAAACATCACTGCTCTGCGTGGAGAGAGACTGTGGAGACACAGGTTCAATCCCAGCAAGAGCATGTCTCCAGTAAGTGTCCTTGGGCAAGACACCCAACGGTACATACTCGCCACCCAGGACATACTTGAAAACAAGAGAAATCTCAATGTATCCTTCCTGGTAAAAATCCTTTCTCGAAGAAAAAAAACCCTGTAGTGTGACAGCCATTTCTTTTTCTAAGGATACAATCATTGACAAGATTACAGTTAATACAGACACTGACAGAGGAGAGAAGAAAGAACGGGAGAAAGACACATTTTGCATTATTTTATGATTTTAAGAAAAAGAGATAAATCAGATCTATATTACACAAATTCACTCTCATCTTCAAGATCGCTAATTATCATTTAGCCAACCTGATGATCATACTGTTAATTTAATATTCCTTGATTGCCTTGTAGTCTCGCTGTTCTAAAGCTATTTAAGACCAAAATGGAAGGAATGTAACAATTATTTTTTTAATTCAAATTTACCAATTATAGTTATGGAAATTAAGTAATGTAAATTTTCAAAAGCATTGTTTCTAACATTATTTTAAATAACACATTCTTATTCATACCATAGAATAAATTATATCATGTTACAAATTACAATCTGTTGGTATTTTATACAGAGATCCCATTGTTATACTGTTGTGTCTGACCTACTTGCATAATGTAATGATCTTTTTTATTGGTGTGTTTATTCAGAAGGCTTTATATGATGTGAGATCTTGAGAAATGGAATTCACCTCTACAGACTACAGATTATTCCACATCATCTCACCAAATTCCTTGTAATCTGCATGCAAATGTTCAATGTGATAATGAATTACCAGCTTCAGGATTCAAAGAGGAACTGTCGCTTCCCCAGAAATCATACCCACACATCAAGCATTAAAAAATGAACACTAGCTCTGTTTACTTAAAACTATCAGTGTTAGTCAGAGAGCACTGAAATGTCACCAATAGGAATGAGCTGTTCGGGTTTGGACAATTCGGGGGTTCGACCCGAACTAAGCCTGTTCGAGTAGATCGCGAACACCGAACATTTCCGGGTGTTCGCCGCATGTTCGACCACAATGGACCACAATGCATTTTCCCACTGGCCTGAAGCTCGTAATTGGCTACAGCCTTGCACCTGACCACAGGTCTGGTGCAAGACTGGTTCAGCACTATGCCAATCACTGCTCAGAGTCCTGATTGGGCAAATTTTGCCCAATCATGGGCTCACAGAGCTAAGTCCCGCAGCACACTATATAACGTTTCCACGCACCGATTCTGCAAGCATTTCAGAGGAGATTTCAAAGGAGATAGTTGTGTCTTGTTACTGCCGGTCTGCCACGCTACTGGAGGAGTCTGGGGGGTCTCATTTCTACCAAATATCAGGGAATTTATGTGATGTGTGTCTTGTCACTGTGCCAGCAAGTTTTTTTGGGGTTTACAACTTTCTTTAAAACATTTGTGAATTAAGGTGATCTTCTGGGTCTTGTCACTGTGCCAGCAAATCTTTTTTGGGTCTCATTTCTACCAAATATCAGGGAATTTATGTGATGTGTGTCTTGTCACTGTGCCAGCAAGTTTTTTTGGGGTTTACAACTTTCTTTAAAACATTTGTGAATTAAGGTGATCTTCTGGGTCTTGTCACTGTGCCAGCAAATCATTTTTGGGTCTCATTTCTACCAAATATCAGGGAATTTATGTGATGTGTGTCTTGTCACTGTGCCAGCAAGTTTTTTGGGGGTTTACAACTTTATTTAAAACATTTGTGAATTGAGGTGATCTTCTGGGTCTTGTGACTGTGCCAGCAAATCTTTTTGGGGCTCACTAATTTCTTTAAAACATTTGTGAATTAAGGTGATCTGTGTCTTGTCACACAACCAGTACCACGCAGTATTTTGGGGCTCACTAATTTATTTAAAACATTTGTGAATTGAGGTGATCTTCTGTGTCTCGTCACACAGCCAGCAAGTTTTTTTGGGGCTCACTAATTTCTTTAAAACATTTGTGAATTGGGGCGTGGCCTAACCGCAGCACATGGAGGACGTGTGAGAGCAGAGCTCCTGCACCGGATCCTCTAAATCAGCGGACTACGTAAGCGAATCGGCTCCCACTCGCTCGATTTCGGGGGGGAACAAGTACTGCCCACCATGGCTACCTCCAAAGGGGGAAAAAAAGCAGGAAAATCGGAGTTTTTTACGCCGCGCGCCACAAAACTGAAGGACTCTGCGGCCTCCCAAGATGGCGGCAGCTCCTCTCCAGCTTCCCCGAGCGCGATGGAGACAGGGAGCGCCGCAACACCAGCTAATCCAAATCTGGAAGCACTTATGTCCCGTATGGCTGACATGCTTGGAGACCTCTCCGCAACTCTAACAGCTAGGCTGGATGCAGTGGCGACAGCTATCCGCAGCGACATTAAGGAAATTGGTGAGAGAACAGACAGACTGGAAACGAAGATGTCTGAGTTTGCAGATGCCCACAATACCATGGCTGAACAAGTTGAAACTCTGGAGGAAAAACTTAAGGTGACTTTGTTAAAATTGGCAGATATGGAAGACCGCTCGCGACGCCATAATTTAAAAATACGCGGCGTCCCGGATTCTGTTACCTCATCCCAACTTACTTCCTACGTGACAGATTTGTTTCAGAGTTTACTCCCAGATGCTACGCCAGATTCGTTGTTATTTGACCGCATACACCGCCTGCCGAAACCTCCATCAGCCCCGGTGAAAGCTCCTCGTGACGTTCTCCTGCGCCTCCATTATTTTAAACCACGTGAGGATATACTGAGAGCTTTACGGGACCCAGGGGCGCTACAACCCGAATACGACCACATATCTGTATACCCTGACCTGTCCAAGGCTACTCTTCAGCAGCGGAGGGATTTTAAACACATCACGGCGATACTTCGAAATAATAACACCGGCTATAGATGGGGTTTCCCGACTAAACTGCTGATCTCACGCAATGGCACTGTCCATGTGGCGGTTTCTGTGGAGGAAGGTGACAAGCTGCTTCGTGACTGGGGTTTGGGAGATCATCCTCCCCAGCCTAGGAGACAAACAGCGCCTCGTCGGTTGGATCCGGAGTGGCACAAACGCTGACTTGTTGACCCTGGGTCATGTTGCCCCTTTCCAAATTCCAAAGTCTGGCTCCTCCAATAATATTTTACCTGGTCTCTGCAAGATCTCCGAGACTATGTTGCTTTACCTGCCAGAGGACCATTCAACCCCCCTCCCCCCGGGTTGGTGAGTGGGCCAAAATGCCAAGGGGACCGCTTGGTGTGCAGTGTGCGGGTCTGGCCCTCCGTACCCAACTCTCCCTCCTCGGCTGAGGAGTCTGAGAAGTGTACCCGAATTTCGGGACTTCTCACAGGAGCTGTACCCTTCTGGGTTTGTATATAATGTTTTGTTTACTTGTTCTTTGTTTCTGAGCTACAATGGTACAACACGATGGTTGTTCTTTATTCTTGGAATGTTATTTATTTGTTTTTGCTCCCTTTTTCAATCTCAGGACTTATGTTTTCAATGTGACTGGTTCTTCTATCCCGCCCACACGTTGCAATGCCCCATAAATACGAAGCCCCCTGGCCTAGTCAATCCCCGTTCCATGACGCACTTAATGGAAAATCTATGAAAGTATTAACCTTTAATGTTAAGGGCTTAAATATGCCCGTAAAAAGGCACTCTTTATATCGAGATCTCCGAGCTCATGATGCAGATATTGTATGTCTTCAAGAGACGCATTTTCGCCGTCTGGATCATCCCAAGCTATATACCCCAATACCTAACACAGTATCACTCCACGTTCAAAACTAAAGCAAGAGGGGTCACCCTGTTGATTCACAATAGAGTGGCATTCCAAATGCACCGTATCCTTAAAGACCCGAAAGGTCGTTACATAATATTAGTCTGTACGATAAACTCGAGAATTTATACTCTGGTGTCCATTTATGCTCCCAACGCTGCCCAATCTCAGTTTCTGTCCCAGGTCTTGCAAAAGGTAACAGATATTCAATCGGGCACTCTGGTAATCTGTGGAGATTTAAACATGGGACTAGATCCCTTAAAAGACCGTTCGTCCACGGTTACTTGTAGACAGCATGGGACCTCCTCCCAGAGATTTCGCCAATTGTTGAATAGATACAATCTTTACGACGCGTGGCGTCTCCTACACCCCACCGAACGGGATTATACATTTCGATCAAGAGTCCACAATAGCTATTCTAGAATAGATTATTTTCTGATAGCGGGCTCAGCCCTTCCATACACAATAGACTGCACTATACTGCCCCTTACTTGGTCTGACCATTCTCCAGTGATATTGACGTTAGGCGACGCTTATCAGACTTCTGCCAGGCCCCCTTGGCGACTTCGAGACGACCTTTTACTTCATGAACCGGCGCGAATAGCTATACAAGCAGCCTTAGATAACTATTTTAAAGAAAACGTGACGCCTGATGTCAACCGCCTTACTATCTGGCAAGCCCATAAGGCTGTAATAAGAGGGGAATGTATAAAATGGGCGACTCCTCTTAGGAAGCAATATGTATCACGCAGACTAGACCTACTTACTAAATTACAAGATCTAGACACGCGCAATAAAACAGCCCCGTCTCAAGAAATAATAGAAACTATAGATTCCACTATGGGTCTGTTGAGAGATTTGGAGGCGGAGAGCTATTTCAAGGCATTGACCAAGCGCAATGCTATGTATTACGCTCTTCGAAACAAACCTGGTAGATTCTTAGCTCGCAAACTTCAACCAGTTAACACGCCCCGTAAACAAATTACCCTTAAATCCCCCACTGGACTTATTTATGACCCCAAAATTATAGCGAATGAATTTGCCACCTATTATGAAAGTCTATATAATTTGGATGCGAAACAGACAGTCCATTGCCCTACAGTGGCAGATATAGATACCTACCTGGAGCGGGTTCATCTTCCTTCGTTGTCCCAGACACATATTGCAAGTTTATCCTCACCCATAATGACAGACGACATTTTGAAGGCTATTAAAAACCTCCCAAAACGTAAGGCCCCGGGCCCTGATGGACTGACGGGATTGTATTACTCCACCTTCGCTTCCCAACTCGTACCACATTTAAGTGCGAGCTTTGACGAAGCGTGGGAGGGTGGCTCCTTCCCAGTAGACATGTTAAGAGCACACATTATTACCTTGCCCAAACCGGGTAAAATTCCTGACCGTTGTCCTAAACTACGCCCTATCTCTTTGCTTAATATAGATGTTAAAATATTCAGCAAAATACTAGCCAACCGACTTCAACATATTCTTCCCACTCTAATAGGTCTAGATCAGGTAGGGTTTATATCGAGGCGCCAGGGAGCTGACAGCACTAAAAAACTGGTTAATTTACTTGGCCTGATGGGACGTGGGGACTCTTCAAGCTTGATTCTGTCATTGGACGCAGAAAAAGCCTTTGACAGGGTTCACTGGAACTTTCTGTATCGAGTTTTACACAAGTTCGGATTTCCACCCTCCTTTATAACTGCGATACAAGCTCTGTATGATTCTCCCTCTGCTAAGGTACTCTGCAGCGGGTTTGTGTCGGAGGAATTTGTAATAACTAATGGGACAAGACAGGGATGCCCACTTTCCCCACTATTATATGCCCTGGTTTTGGAGCCTTTGGCGCAGGCCATACGACAAAATGATTCCATTTGTGGAATACAGGCAGGCCCGGTGACTTATAAACTCAACCTATACGCGGACGATATCCTTTTAACCTTGACTGACCCGGATCGTTCTCTCCCTTCCCTCCAACAAGAATTAGACTTGTATAGTCAGGTTTCATATCATTTGGTGAACATATTAAAAACCCAAGCACTCCCGATTAATATATCCCACCACCACCTGGAAGCCCTTCGAGCCAGTTATAAGTTTGACTGGCGAACTGATTATATTGTGTACCTAGGTCTTAAAATAGCTAGAACTCCAGAAAAACTGTTTAATTATAATTATGATAGATTACTGTCAGAGGTGAAATCACAGTTATATCACTGGAGACTTCGGGAGATCTCATGGTTGGGCAGGATGGCGGCGGTGAAGATGATGGTGTTACCAAAAATTTTATACGTTTTTCGTACTCTCCCCTTGCAGCTGCCCACGTCCTTCCTAGATACCTTACAATCTATCATAATGAGATATATTTGGAATCATAAAAGGCCCAGAATACCGAAAAAACTATTGTATTACCGCCATAGGGATGGAGGCCTTAACGTTACCCATATACATAACTATT
The DNA here is from genome assembly GCA_009667805.1 of Leptobrachium leishanense. Taxonomy (NCBI): domain Eukaryota; kingdom Metazoa; phylum Chordata; class Amphibia; order Anura; family Megophryidae; genus Leptobrachium; species Leptobrachium leishanense. The sequence continues at coordinate 108,157,555 of CM019071.1, forward strand.
ATTGGGCCACATGTTTGGCATCACTAGCAGAACTGGTTCACACCCACCCTATGCCTCAATGGCTGGTAGTGGAATATACTTTTATTCCCGGACACACTTTGGCCGACCTATTATTCGTGCCTTGTACAAAGAGACCACGTCTGCCGGAGATCCTACCCTCCACGATTTTGTATGTTAAGGCGTGGGACCGTTATGCCCACTTATTTCAAAACTACAATCCAGTATCCATGGCCACACCTCTCACATCTATGTCATACTTGCTGCCTCACTTTAGAGCAGGGCCCTGGATTCAGTCTGGGGTCACGCACCTACACCATCTGTTTTCGCTGCCGGACATCTTGTCCTTCCAAACTTTACAAACGAAATTTAAGATACCATCCTCAATGTTTTTGTCATACATGCAACTCTATTCCTATTTTAAATCCAATGCAGTAATATCTAATTTACGTACCACATTGCCGCTCCTCTCGGACACTGAACTATTTTGGCTAGACCCGCACACCACCACGAAACCCATCTCGTTGTTTTATCGATTGCTTAATACCCCGACTGGAATAACATCGTGGAAGTTTCACAACACTTGGGAAAAAGACCTTTCTATGCAATTTACCCCCTCGCAATGGGCCATGGCACATTTGTTTTCGTCTGGAGCCTCAACGGTGTGCAACGCTGATTGAAACACAACGAAAAGTTCTATACTGTTGGTATCTTACGCCCTCAAGGATTAGCCGTTTTGCCCCAAACACTTCGGACGTCTGCTAGAGATGTTTGTCTGCCCCGGGTACGATGGGTCATATCTGGTGGCACTGTCCACTGATAGCACCATTATGGAAAGATATATCTCTTCTTGCATCGGAAGTCTTGGGCAGTCAGATACAGTGCGCACCGGAGATCTTAATGCTGGGAATGGTCCACCTTCCTCGATCACACCTCAAAATGTTATTTATAATTGTCTCTACAACAATGTTGCTTATTGCCCGGAACTGGAAATCGACCGCTGTCCCAACACAAAGACAGATAGCTACGTTACTAACACAATATCGTTCCTTCGACTCCAAAGCTACCTCGGCGTGGGGTTTTCGCCCCACTAAACAGGACCCATGGGCTATCTGGGACGTTCATAAGATTTATGAGGCGTGTGGTTTGTGATAACAGTGTTGATAGAATTCTGGTTCTAGGTCACTTTTATGCGAGGTTTAAGGAGAACTCCTGGTGCACTCTCTGCCTCAGAGAAATTGCCTTCTCCTGCTGATCCTGAGATCCCCTTCCCTGTTTTTTTAAGGTCATTTTTTTTTTTTATGGATTTATTTTATTTTTATGTTATTTTATTATAGTTTATATGTCATTACAAAAATGTTTGAGAGATACCGCTGCAATCATACTAGATTATTTCATACGATGGTTGAATGTTATTTACAGTGATTATGTTGTAAACACCTCTCAATAAAAATATTTTGAAAATAAAAAATAAAAAAAACATTTGTGAATTAAGGTGATCTGTGTCTCGTCACACATCCAGTACCACGCTGTATTTTGGGGCTCACTAATTTCTTTAAAACATTTGTGAATTGAGGTGATCTCTGTCCCGTCACTGGCTGCCAGCTATCAGTGTGTCTCACTGAGTTATACCAGAGTTCTTTAAATCTTTAAACCAGAGTTGAATCAGAGTTCTGTATATATTAATCTATATATCACTCACCATGTGTGAAAGAACAAAAAGGACAGGCAGACGCTCCCAGACACAGATAAGAGGGCAAGCAGCCCCTGTGTCGGGAGGCTGTGTCCCTGGTCGTGGTGGACGTGGTGCATCCTCTGCAGGGGCACGCTTGTCCTTTCTAACTGGTGCTGGCCGTCTTAAGCAGCAGCAACAAACAGAGGACTTGGTGGATTGGCTAACCAGGCCATCCTCATCCTCCGAGTCCTCTGTCAGCCAGGCTTCTAGTGCTTTACAGTCCACCTCAGCTGCCAAAGCATCTAATGCAGCCTCCATGTCCACAGCTACTCCTGCCGTAGCCTCGCTATCACACACGGAGGAGTCAGCTGAATTGTTTGACTACAATGAGAGTGACATGCTGCTTGAAGATGCGCAGCAAGTACAGTGCTCTGATTCAATCTCTGAGGTTGAGCAAGGGAGTATAATCAACCTAGAGGAAGGGGTTGCCAGTGATGACACACAAATAACTGGCACTCCTGTTGCCCCAGCAGCTGCAGCATACTGCCAAGTTGGCTCCAGTGACGAGGAGATAGGGGGTGAAGATGACATTGATGATGAGGTCACTGACTCCACCTGGATGCCAGATCGAACTGAGGAATCAAGTGAGGAGGAGGGGAGGAGGAGGCAAATACGAGGCACAACATCCTCTGTGACGTGGTACCCAAATGTCCGGTGTTTATCCCACGCTTCAGCCTCATCTGACATAGATTACAAATAGCAACAGTGGGGTCTGCTGCACATTTCTTAAAGAACTCCCAGACAGCAGAATTCCTGCATATGTTCTTTGAGACAACAGCGCTCTGCAACGGAGCAGCTCTGACATGTGATGCCTTGGACTGTAGCACTAGCCAGTCCAAGGCATCACATGTCAGAGCTGCTCCGTTGCAGAGCGCTGTTGTCTCAAAGAACACATGCAGGAACTCTGCTGTCTGGGAGTTCTTTAAGAAATGTGCAGCAGACCCCACTGTTGCTATTTGTAATCTATGTCAGATGAGGCTGAAGCGTGGGATAAACACCGGACATTTGGGTACCACGTGCTTGAGGCAACATATGAACAAGTGCCACACATCCCGTTGGCGCAAAACTTTGTGTAGGTCCTCCTCCTCCTCATCTGTCTCTACCCACACTGTATGTCCTGCCATGTCATTGCCTACAACCTCCGACAGGGATAATGCTACAGTAATGGATGTACCAGCAGGTCCTTCCTCACAATGTGACATCATCCCAGTAGCTGAAGATTTACGCAGTCAGATTACGTTGCCGCAGCTGCTGCAGCGAAAGAAAAAATATAGTCCCAACCATCCCCAAGCACAGCGTCTAAATGCCAGCTTAGCAAAATTACTCGCATTGCAGCTGCTGCCTTTCCAGCTGGTGGACTCTGTTCCCTTCAGTGAATTTTCTGAATGTGCTGTACCACAGTGGCAGGTTCCAAAACGCCATTACTTTTCACGTAAGGCCATTCCAGCACTATACCAGCACGTGGAAGACAATGTTATCCAGTCATTGGGAAAGGCAGTCAGCAGCAAGGTGCATGTCACTTTAGACACGTGGTCCAGCAAGCATGGACAGGGTCGTTACATTTCCTTCACGGCACACTGGGTAACTCTGATTGCAGCTGGGGGGATCCAAGACGGGGCTCTGTGCTGGAGCTTGTTCATCCACCATGCCTCCAGAAAGCTGCTTGTATGAGGTCTGTCTGCTCCACCACCACCACCTCTTCCTCCTCCTCCTCCTCCTCCTTCTCTGTCTCTGGCGAAGTGGCAGTTAAACCGACGCCTGACAGGGTCTACGCAATGGCTCAAGCAAAAAGATGCCATACTGTGCTTGAGCTGGTTTGTTTAGGGGACAGGAGCCACACCGGGTCAGAAATTTTGTCAGCTCTGCAGGGGCAGGTGCAGAGATGGTTAACACCATGCCAGCTTGAGCTGGGAATGATCGTCTGCGATAATGGCAGCAACCTTCTCTCCGCCCTACGCGAGGGTAAATTGACGCATGTACCATGCCTAGCACACTTCCTAAATCTGGTGGTACAGCGTTTCCTAACCAAGTACCCAGGGCTGCCAGAGCTTCTCATCCAGGCCAGAAAAGTCTGCAGCCACTTCAGATGGTCATTCCCAGCAAGCGTTCGCCTGGCAGAAATTCAAAGAGAATTCCACCTTCCCACAAACCGTCTGATCTGTGACATGCCCACCAGGTGGAACTCGACATTAGCAATGCTGCAGTGTCTGCACAAGCAGCAGAGGGCCATCAACGAGTACCTGTGTGAGTATGGCACAAGGACAGGTTCAGGTCAACTTGGTTTTTTTCCCCCCCGCAGTGGCTGATGATCAAGGATGCATGCACTGTACTGTCACCATTTGAGGAGGCAACGAGGATGGTGAGCAGGGACAGTGCATGCATCAGTGACACAATTCCTTTAGTATTCCTGCTGGAGCACACTCTACGGGGAATTATAGATGTGGCTCTAGAGGCAGAGCAGCGGGAGGAAGAGGAGGCCTTCCCTAGCTCTCAAGGCCCCAGTCTTTCCACAGACAGCATTCCAGCGGGTCCTACTCAGATTAGACAGGAGGAGGAGGAGGAGGACTATTTAAGTAGTGGGGGCATTGAAGGTGGGGATTCCTCAAGGGAGGGTTTTGTGTGCCCAGAAACAGAAGGGCTTGTGCGTGGCTGGGAGGAGGAAGTGCACGATACGTTCATCCTCATTGACCAGGAAGACTCGGCAGCTAATGCCACCTCCAACCTACGCTGCATGGGCTCCCTAATGATGCAAAGCCTGCTAAAGTACCCCAGGATTCGTGCTATCAAGGAGAGGGATCATTACTGGTTGGCAACCCTTCTTGATCCACGATACAAGGGGAAAGTTGCAGAGCTCATCCTGCCCGCACAGAGGGAGCACAGGATGAAAAAACTTGAGGACGCTCTAAAGCGACACTTGTGTAACACCTTTCCAGGCACCGGTAGATTACCAAGTGCTGACACACATGCTTCTGAGGCTGCAGGTGATCAGAGGAATAGCGGTGAAGGCCAGGGCCGCTTGACTGATTTTTTAATTTTTTTTAGTCCACGACGCCCAAGGACTTCAAATGTAGGCACCCATTGCCAGCGTCTTCACCATATGGTGCAGGACTACCTAGGGGCAAGGGCAGACCTGGATACCTTTCCAGCAGATGATCCACTGGCTTACTGGGTGTTGAGATTGGATCACTGGCCAGAACTTAGCCAATATGCTATGCAGCTACTAGGTTGCCCTTCATCTAGCGTGCTTTCCGAAAGGATGTTTAGTGCCGCTGGAGGTTTTGTCACAGACAAAAGAGTGTGTCTGTCCACCGACTCTGTAGACCGGCTGACATTTATAAAAATGAATCAGTCCTGGATCAGCAGCTATCAATCCCCTGATGCTGAAGTAATGGAATAGATAGGGGATGTCCTCTTCTGCATAGACAAAACCTCCAGCACTGAACTCTTCCACAATACCACAGAGGGGTTACTGTATGATGATACTTGCTGGCCTGGCAGTCTTGCACCAAAGGCAGAATATCTGGGTGCACTGACGCCTTAACCAGATGCATATCTTTTTAATATAGGACCGCAAGGTTCACCCCTGCACTCTTCCACAATAACACAGAGGGGTTACTGTATGATGATACTTGCTGGCCTGGCACCAAAGGCACAATATCTGGGTGCACTGACGCCCATTACCAGATCAAAAACTTTTCAATATAGGACCACATGGTCCACCCCTGCATTCTTCCACAATACTACAGAGGGGTTACTGTATGATGATACTTGCTGGCCTGGCATTAAAGGCACAATATCTGGGTGCACTGACGCCTATTACCAGATAAAAAACCTTTCAATATAGGACCACATGGTCCACCCCTGCACTCTTCCACAATACCACAGAGGGGTTAGGCTAGGGTCAGATGAGCGCATTTTCTACGGACTGTGCGTCCGTGCAGTACGGACGTACTTACTGACTGATGACAAGGTAGTGGCCACACAGTCGGTTTTTTTCACTGACATATTTTTTGACTGATGTAGCAGGGAAAATAAATTATAATGAAAGAACATTCTGTCCGTCAAAAATGCTGGACGTATAAATGCAGTCCGTCTGACCTTGTTGCATCACTCACACACAAAGCTATGCGGACGTTGTGGACATGGCACACTCTGCACGTCCGTTCTAGCAGTATTACGTTCTTGCCTAACCTGCGTCCATTTGCAGCGTCCGTCAGCCCCCGCACTTCTGTGCGGATGTACTTCGTGTGTGGGGCTCCATTTAATACAATATTATGCTATCACGGACGTACTTATGTGCGGGCAACACGGACGTTAACACTGCGTTCGTCTGACCCCAGCCTTACTGTATGATGATACTTGCTGGCCTGGCAGTCTTGCCCCAAAGGCAGAATATCTGGGTGCACTGACGCCTTAACCAGATGCATATCTTTTTAATATAGGACCGCAAGGTTCACCCCTGCACTCTTCCACAATAACACAGAGGGGTTACTGTATGATGATACTTGCTGGCCTGGCATTAAAGGCACAATATCTGGGTGCACTGACTCCCATTACCAGATCAAAAACTTTTCAATATAGGACCACATGGTCCACCCCTGCATTCTTCCACAATACTACAGAGGGGTTACTGTATGATGATACTTGCTGCCCTGGCAGTCTTGCACCAAAGGCAGAATATCTGGGTGCGCTGACACCCATTCCCAGATTCATATGTTTTTAATATAGGACCGCATGGTCCACCCCTGCATTCTTCCACAATACCACAGAGGGGTTACTGTATGATAGTACTTGCAGGCCTGGCACTTAAGGCACAATATCTGGGTGCACTGCCACTGTCGCCTGTATCAGATTCATATCCTCAGAGGGGTTACGGTGTGACGGTACTGTTGCCGACGCTAAAAGCCCAATTTTAAAGCACCTATTGTTACTTTCATCCAAAGCCTGCATAAGTTTCACAATAATTTAGCCAAAAAAAATCACTAAGCTTATTCTGCGCGTCCTAAAATGTCTTTTCATACAGGCTGCCGCCCCAAGCAGTTGTTTATGGATAGATTAAAGGAAAAGCATTTACCGTCATATGAAACGTCATTTTTTTTGTTTTTAAGTGTTTCTATACATCCTAGAAATCCGCCACTTCACGGGCAGGTTATGGGGACCTCCTAGGCACAATATTTGTTTTTTATTTTTAACCCTTATTGCATGGAAAACTCACTGTCCCTTTAAAAACGTTTTTTTTTTACTTTTTGTCCTTGTTTCCTGTCCCCCAGGGCACTACCCGGACCCCCATACACCTTTTATGGCAAATATGTAGCATATATGCCCTCTTGGAGGGCACTCTAAAAAAACGAATTTTCAGCCCCATTGACTTGCATGGGGTTCGAGTTCGGGTTCGGTCCCAAACAAATGGGAAGTTCGGGTTCGGGCTCGAACCGAACTCAGGGAGTGTTCGGCTCATCCCTAGTCACCAATATTTCAGTGCTCTCCCATTCGACACTCTTCGGTGAATTCGTTTCGCTGACCCTGCGGTGACTTCAGTATTAACCGCAGGGTCCCTTGAAGTGGGACGAATTGACCCACCGAATGAATAGAAAAACCGCTGCAAAACCACTGAATCAATCTGAAAAACACACCGAATGTATCCAATGATCCGCTCCAAACCGCCGAATTGATTCAAGAAAAGCTGATGACCCGCGGAACTGACCAGTCGCCAGAAAAAGCCGCCAAGTTGTCGAACAAGGGCAAAAAACAAAAGCAAAAACTGTACAAGCAGCATGTGCAGGTCCCAGTATCAGCTCTCTGTGACAAAATCCGAACCTTCCCCAGGCCCTGCAGGTAGGAAGCACAGCCTAACTCTGCCGGCGGATTTGTAGGATGTATAGAAACATTTAAAAAGAAAAAAATGACATTTCAAATGACAGTAAATGGTTTTCCTTCAATCTATTCATAAACAACTGCTTGGGGAGGCAGCCTGTATGAAGAGAGGAGACATTTTAGGACACACAAAATAAGTTTAGTGATTTATTGGCTAAATTATGGTGAAACCTATGCAGGCTTTGGATGAAAGTAACAACAGGTGCATTAAAATTGGACCTTTGGTGCCAGCTAGTGCCTTCACACCGTAACCCCTCTGAGGTATTGTGGAAGAGTGCAGGGGTGGACTCTGCATTCAAATATTAAAATGATAGGAAAATCTGGTACACTCGTCAGTGCACCCAAATATTGGGCCTTTGGTGACAGCTAGTGCCTTCACAACGTAACCCCTCTGAGGTATTGTGGAAGAGTGCAGTGGTGGAGGTTTTGAGAATGCAGAAGAGATCCCCGATCTATTCAGTTACATCAGCATCAGGGGAGTGATAGCTGCTGATCCAGGACTGATTCATTTTTATAAATGTCAGCCGGTCTACAGAGTCGGTGGACAGACGCACTCTTTTGTCTGTGACAAAACCTCCAGCGGCACTGAACGTCCTTTCAGAAAGCACGCTGGATGAAGGGCAACCTAGTAGCTGCATAGCATATTGGCTAAGTTCTGGCCAGTGATCCAATCTCAACTCCCATTAAGCCAGTGGATCATCTGCTATAAAGGTATCAAGGTCTGCCCTTGCCCCTAGGTAGTAGACTAAAAAAATTGGAAAAGGCATCAGTCAAGCGACCCCCTTCACCGCTCTTCCTCTGATCAACCGCAGCCTCACAAACACCTGTGTCATCACTTGGTAACCTACCAGTGCCTGGAAAGGTGTTCCACAAGTGTCGCTTTAGAGCATCCTCAAGTTGTTTCATCCTGTCCTCCCTGTATCGTGGATCAAGAAGCCAACGAGTAATGCCAACGAGTAATGATCTCGCTCCTTGATAGCATGAATCCTGGGGTCCTTTAGCAGGCTTTGCAGGATAAGGGAGCCCATACAGCGTAGGTTGGAGGTGGCATTATCTTCCGAGTGTTCCTGGTCGCTGAGGATGACCGTATCGTGCACTACCTCCTCCCAGCCACATACTAGTCCTTGGGTTTCTGTGGACACAAAACCCTCCCTTGAGGAATCCCCACCTTCAATGCCCCACAACTTAAATATTCCTCCTCCTCATCCTCCTCCTGTCTGATCTGAGGACCTGCAAGAATGCTGTCTGCGTAAAGACTGGGGCCTTGAGAGCTAGGGAAGTCCTCCTCTTCCTCCCGCTTTCTGCCTCTATTTCCACATCTATACTTCCCCACAGAGTGCGCTCCAGCAGGAACACTAAAGGAATTGTGTCACTGATGCATGCACTGTCCCTGCTCACATCCTCGTTGCCTCCTCAAATGGTGACAGTACAGTGCATGCATCCTTGATCATCAGCCACTGCGGGGGGGGGAACCAAGTTGACCTGAATCTGTCCTTGTGCCATACTCACACAGGTACTCATTGATGGCCCTCTGCTGCTTGTGCAGATGCTGCAGCATTGCCAATGTCGAGTTCCACCTGGTGGGCATGTCACAGATCAGACGGTTTGTGGGAAGGTGGAATTCTCTTTGAATTTCTGCCAGGTGAACACTTGCTGGGAATGACCATCTAGAGTGGCTGCAGACCTTTCTGGTCTGGCTGAGAAGCTCTGCCAGCCCTGGGTACCTGGTTAGGAAATGCTGTGCCACCAGATTTAGGACGTGTGCTAGGCATGGTACATGCATCAACTTACCCAGGCATAGGGCGGAGAGAAGGTTGCTGCCATTATCGCAGACGACCATTCCCAGCTCAAGCTGGCGTGGTGTTAACCATCTCTGCACCTGCCCCTGCAGAGCTGACAGAATTTCTGGCCCGGTGTGGCTCCTGTCCCCTAAACAAACCAGCTCAAGCAAAGTATGGCATCTTTTTGCTTGAGCCATTGCGTAGCCCCTGCCATGAGTTGCTTTAACTGCAACTTCGCCAGAGACAGAGAAAGAGGAGGAGGAGGAGGAAGAGATTGTAGACAATGACATGGCAGGACATATAGTGGAGGTAGATACTTATGAGGAGGAGGACCTATGCAAAGTGTTGTGCCAACGGGATGCGTGGCATGTGGTCATATGTCTTATCAAGCACGTGGTACCCAAGTGTGTGATGTTTTTCCCATGCTTGATCCTCTTCAGACATAGCTTACAAATAGCAACGCTGCAGTCTGCCGCACATTTTGTGAAGAACTCCCAGACAGCAGAGTTCCTGCACGTGTGCTTTGAGACAACAGCGCTCTGCACCTGAGCAGCTCTGACATCTGATGCCTTGGACTGGCTACGGTTGCTCATAGAGGACATTGTGCCTCATTTTTGTTGGGCCTCCTCCTCCTCACTTGACTCCTCTGTTCGATCAGGCACCCAGGTGGAGTCAGTGACCTCATCATCATTGTCATCACTCGCTATCTCTTCGTCACTGGAGCCAACCTGGCAATATGCTGCAGCTGCTAGCGGAACATGAGTGCCAGTTCTTTGTGTGTCACTGGCACACCCTCCCTCTAGGCTATAGCAGGAGTAGCTGTGGACATGGAGGCTGAATTAGATGTTTTGGCAGCTCAGGTGGAACGTAAAGCACTACAAGCCTGGCTGGCAGAGAACTCGGAGGATGAGGATGGCCTGGTTAGCCAATCCTGCAAATACTCTGTATGTTGCTGCTGCTTAAGACGGTCAGCACCAGTTAGAAAGGACAAGCGTGCCCCTGCAGAGGATGCACCACGTCCATGACGACCAGGGGCACAGCCTTCCGAAACAGAGGCTGCTTGCCCTCTTATCTGTGTCTGGGATCGTCCGCCTGTCCTTTTTGGTCTTTCTGATATATAGATTAAAGATATACAGAACTCTGATTCTACGCTGTTATAAAAAATTGGAGATATGCAGAACTCTGATTCAACTGTGTTATCTAGATTAAAGATTTCACATCTGTAACATCTTTGGTTTTTGAAATATGGGTATACTGACAAAAGTATTCAACCCCCCTTTCCCCCCCCAAAGGATTTTTTAGAAAATGGTAAAATAAGTGTTGTTTAATTTTTCAAGACGAATGTAAATACCAATTTTTCAGGACTGTAACATGGTCTGTTTTGGAGATACAGGTATCCTGTTTAAAATATTTAAAATATTGAACCCCTTTTTTGCCCCCCACTTGGATTTTTGAAAAACGGTAAAATACTTGTTTTTTTATTTTTCGAAGAGGAATCTAAATACCGATTTTCACATCTGTAGCATCTTCTGTTTTTGAGCTATAGGTGGCCTGTGTAAAATATTCACCCCCCTTTTGCAACCCCTTATGGGTGGATTTTCCAAAAATAGTGGGTGCCCACATCATAAAAACAGTGCACCTTCAAAATTTCATGTTCCTAGTTTAAACGGTTTCAGCTGGGCGTTGATGAGTAGGGATGAGCTGTTCGGTTCAATCTGTTCAGAGTTCGCATCGAACATCGGCCATTCGGCTGTTCGCGAACTCTGAACATTTCCGCGTGTTCAGTTCGAGTTCGCCCACAATGCACCACAGTGGACCACAATGCACTTTTCAACTGGCACTTTTCCACAGGCTTGTAATTGGCTACAGCCTTGCACCTGACCACAGGTCAGGTGCAAGACAGGTGCAAGACTATGCCAATCATGGCTCAGAGTCCTAATTGGGCAAATTTTGCCCAATCATGGGCTCACAGAGCTAAGTCCCGCAGCACAGTATATAATGTAAGGCTTCACACAGCCACCAGCACATGTTTTTTGAGTGATTGTTGTGTTAGTGTGTTTTCTCACTGCCAGCAGCTATTGTGGGGTCTCACGTCTACAATGTATCTGGGAATTGTTGTAATCTGTGTGTTCTCACTGCCAGCAGCTATTGTGGGGGTCTCATTTCTACAAAATATCTGAGAATTGTTGTAATCTGTGTGTTCTCACTGCCAGCAGCTATTGTGGGGGTCTCACTTCAAGAAGATATCTAGGAATTGTTGTTATCTGTATGTTCTCAGTGCCAGCAGCTATTGTGGGGGTCTCACTTCTAGAAGATATCTGGGAAATGTTGTAATCTGTGTGTTCTCACTCACTGCCAGCAGCTATTGGGGGGTCTCACTTCTAGAAGATATCTGGGAATTGTAATCTGTGTCTTGTCACTGCCACCCATCAGGGGGTCTCACTGATTTATAGGAGGTTCCGGGAAATTGTAATCTGTGTCTTGTCACTGCCACCCATCAGGGGGTCTCACTGATTTATAGGAGGTTCCTGGGAATTGCAATTTGTGTCTTGTCACTGCCACCCATCAGGGGGTCTCACAGATTTATAGGAGGTTTCTGGGAATTTTAATCTGTGTCTTGTCACTGGCTGCCAGCTATCAGGGTGTCGCACTGAGTTATAGCAGTTATTCTGGAAATCTGTAATCTAGATAACACAGTTGAATCAGAGTTCTGCATATGTCCAATTTTTATAACAGAGTTGAATCAGAGTTCTGTATATCTTTAATCTATATATCACTCACCATGTCAGAAAGTCCAAAAAGGACAGGCAGATGCTCCCAGACACAGATAAGAGGGCAAGCCGCCTCTTTGTCGGGAGGCCGTGCCTCTGGTCGTCGTGGACGTGGTGCATCCTCTGCAGGGGCACGCTTGTCCTTTCTAACTGGTGCTGGCAGTCTTAAGCAGCAGCAACATACAGAGGATTTGGTGGATTGGCTAACCAGGCCATGCTCATTGTTACATCCTCAGCCCCCACTGTGCCCCCTGGGGGTCTGGGCAAGAAGGGGGACCGCTGACTAGTCGGGTGCCAGCACTTACTACTGGCAGATCGGCATCTGAGAGGGCAGGGTCAGGTGTGGTTACCAGGAGCCACAGGCTTTAAAACAGGGCTCTAGGAATGGCCTCATCGTCCTGTTGTGGTGCTATTTCACGCACCGCTACTTTTAATATATCTATTTGACTTTACTGTTGACGACCCTGCTTTGTATGAGATCCCTTCTCCTGTTATATGACCCGGCTTGGCTTAGACTACGCTCTCTCTATCGTGTTTATTACTCTGTATCACTTGTTTTAGTGATTCAACCCCCTGCTGTTTGCTGGGTTGATCACTCGCTGTTTTGGGTTCTATCCCTTTACGTTTAGGGGTATCGTTTGCAACACTCCGGCGTCCTTTTACCCAGGTTACTACTTATGTTTATGGTTTTGCTAAGACCACGATAACTAACTATTGTTTATTTCTGTTTTATGTTATTTCTGCATCTCTGAGTGCCCTGCACCTTGAATACTTCACGGACTGTCGATCCACGTATGGTGTTTCTGAGTGTGTCCTAGGTAATTTGTTGGTCTCGAAGCCTTCAGAGCTTAGAGACAATTCAGTTAGTCCTTGTATCTCCTTGTTACAGTCTGTAGTTTATAAACCTTTTGTATTATTCAAGCAGATACTTCTGTCCTCAAAGATCCCAAATACGCTACTCTTGGGTAAGCGATATAGCTCTGAGTCCTCTGCCAGCCAGGCTTGTAGTGGTTTACAGTCCACCTCAGCTGCCAAAGCATCTAATGCAGCCCTCCATGTTCACAGCTACTCCTGCCGCAGCCTCACTATCACACACGGAGGAGTCAGCTGAATTGTTTGACTACAATGACAGCGACATGCTGCTTGAGGATGGGCAGCAACTACAGTGCTCAGATTCAATCTCTGAGGTTGAGGAAGGGAGTATAATCAACCTAGAGGAAGGGGGTACCAGTGACACACAAATAACTGGCACTCATGTTGCCCCAGCAGCTGCAGCATACTGCCAAGTTGGCTCCAGCGACGAGGAGATAGGGGGTGATGACAATGATGATGAGGTCACTGACTCCACCTGGGTGCCTGATCAAGCAGAGGAGTCAAGTGAGGAGGAGGCACAACAAACACGAGGCACATCATCCTCTATGACCAACCATAGCCAGTCCAAGGCATCAGATGTCAGAGCTGCTCAGGTGCAGAGCACTGTTGTCTCACAGCACACGTCCAGGATCTCTGCTGTCTGGGAGTTCTTTTAGAAATGTGCAGCAGACCCCACCGTTGCTATTTGTAATCTATGTCAGATGAGGATCAAGCGAGGGAAAGACATCCCACGCTTGGGTACCACATGCTTGAGGCGACGTATGACCACCTGCCACGCATCACGATGGCACAACACTTTGCATATGTCCTCCTCCTCATCATCTGTCTCTACCTCCACTATATGTCCTGCCATGTCATTGCCTACAACCTCCACTGACAGGGATGATGCTACAGTAATGGGTGTACCAGGTCCTTCCTCAGTCTGTGACAGCATCCCATCAGTTGAAGATTTACGCAGTCAGATTATGTTGCCCCAGCTGCTGCAGCGTAAGAAAAAATATAGTCCCAACCATCCCCAAGCACAGCGTATAAATGCCAGCTTAGCAAAATTACTTGCATTACAGCTGCTGCCTTTCCAGCTGTTGGACTCTGCTTCCTTCCGTGAATTTGCTGAATGTGCTGTAATGTAAGGGACTCAGGCCAGAAATAGGCCACCATGATGTGCCAGGCGGCCATCTTACTCAGGACTTTGGTTCACGTAAATGTACATAGCAGATATTGGTTCAATTAGGACTAGCTTGCATAGTTTCTTTGGAATTTCTTAAACTAACAGGCAGAGCAATTAAATTAACAAGATCCGGGCAGACGCTGGCAAGAAGTGACAGGATAGAAATTAGTTACATCAAGGTCAGAGAGCTAGGGCTAGAACAATAATGGATGTGAAACCAGCTGGGGCCTTATCTGAAGTATACAATAAACAAGTTACAGAGAGATAGGCACAAGCAGGATCTGGGAGAGTGTTAAATTATCCAATTGTCAAAATACTGTGAAAGCTGCCAATTTACTGCCAATTTGTGGAATGTCTTTGTATTTTGAAAAGGGAAGGTACAGACCCACATGGGCTGGGATAGTGTCACCATGGAGTGGGCTAATTGGGATGTACCTGATTATCTATTCAAGGTATAAAATGTTATGTTTGAATGTAAATGGCACTCAGTCTTTGTGATTCAATCCTGGCTGAGTGGTGACGTCACAATAAAGTTCACCTTTCCTTAAGAGACTCGTGTCCAGTCAGTCTTTGTCCACGCCGGCCAGGTCTTCTCCTGAAAGAGCCAGGTGGATTCCGGTAACAGTACCACAGATGCAGGTTCCAAAATGCCATTTCTTTTCACGGAAGGCCATTCCAGCACTATACCAGCACGAGGAACACAATGTTATGGAGTCATTGGGAAAGGCAGTCAGCAGCAAGGTGCACATGGCTTTAGACACGTGGTTCAGCAAGCATGGACAGGGCCGTTACATTTCCTTCACGGCATACTGGGTAACTCTGATTGCAGCTGGGAGGGATCCAAGACAGGGCTCTGTGCTGGAGCTTGTTCATCCACCATGCCTCCAGAAAGCTGCTTGTATGAGGTCTGTCTGCTCCACCACCTCTTCCTCCTCCTCCTTCTCTGTCTCTGGCGAAGTGGCAGTTAAACCGTCGCGTGGCAGGGGCTACGCAATGGCTCAAGCAAAAAGATGCCATACTGTGCTTGAGCTGGTTTGTTTAGGGGACAGGAGCCACACCGGGCCAGAAATTCTGTCAGCTCTGCAGGGACAGGTGCAGAGATGTTTGAGCTTGAGCTGGGAATGGTCATCTGTGATAATGGCAGCAACCTTCTCTCCGCCCTACACCAGGGTAAGTTGACGCATGTACCATGCCTAGCACACATTCTAAATCTGGTGATACAGCGTTTCCTAATCAGGTACCCATGGCTGGCAGAGCTTCTCAGCCAGGCCAGAAAAGTCTGCAGCCACTTCAGACGGTCATTCCCAGCAAGTGTTCGCCTGGCAGAAATTCAAAGAGAATTCCACCTTCCCGCAAACCGTCTGATCTGTGACATGCCCACCAGGTGGAACTCGACATTAGCAATGCTGCAGCGTCTGCACAAGCAGCAGAGGGCCATCAACTAGTACCTGTATGAGTATGGCACAAGGACAGGTTCAGGTCAACTTGTTTTTTTTTCCCCCGCAGTAGCTGATGATCAAGGATGCATGCACTGTACTGTCACCATTTGAGGAGGCAACGAGGATGGTGAGTAGGGACAGTGCATGCATCAGTGACACAATTCCTTTAGTGTTCGTGCTGGAGCGCACTCTGCGGGGAATTATAGATGTGGCAGAGCAGCGGGAGGAAGAGGAGGCCTTCCCTAGCTCTCAAGGCCCCAGTCTTTACGCAGAAAGCATTCCTGCGGGTCCTCAGATCAGACAGGAGGAGGAGGAGGAGGAGGAATATTTAAGTACTGGGGGCATTGAAGGTGGGGATTCCTCAAGGGAGGGTTTTGTGTGCCTAGAAACCCAAGGACTAGTACGTGGCTGGGAGGAGGAAATGCACGATGAGGTCATCCTCATTGACCAGGAAGACTGGGAAGCTAATGCGACCTCCAACCATGCTGCATGGGCTCCCTTATTATGCAAAACCTGCTAAAGGACCACAGGATTCATGCTATCAAGGAGAGGGATCATTACTGGTTGGCAAACTTTCTTGATCCAGGGTAAAGTTGCAGAGATCATCCTGCCCGCACAGAGAGAGCATAGGATGAAACAACTTGAGGACGCTCTAAAGCGACACTTGTGTAACACCTTTCCAGGCACTGGTAGGTTACCAAGTGATGACACAGGTGCTTGGGAGGCTGCGGATGATCAGAGGAAGAGAGGTGAAGGCTGGGGCCGCTTGACTGATGCCTTTTTAAATTTTTTTAGTCCGCGATGCTCAGGGACGTCAAATGTAGGCACCCATTGCCAGCGTCTTCACCATATGGTGCAGGACTACCTAGGGGCAAGGGCAGACCTGAATACCTTTACAGCAGATGATCCACTGGCTTACTGGGTGTTGAGATTGGATCACTGGCCAGAACTTAGCCAATATGCTATGCAGCTACTAGGTTGCCCTTCATCCCGCGTGCTTTCTGAATGGACGTTCAGTGCCGCTGGAGGTTTTGTCACGGACCAAAGAGTGCGTCTGTTCACCGACTCTGTAGACCGGCTGACATTTATAAAAATGAAACAGTCCTGGATCAGCAACTATCAATCCCCTGATGCTGACGTAACTGAATAGATCGGGGATCTCTTCTGCATTCCCAAAACCTTCACCACTGCACTCTTCCACAATACCACAGAGGGGTTACGGTGTGACGGCACTGTTGCCGACACTAATGGCCCAATTTTAAAGCACCTATTGTTACTTTCATCCAAAGCCTGCATAAATTTCACCATAATTTAGCCAAAAAATCACTAAAATTGTTCTGTGTGTCCTAAAATGTCTCCTCTTTTCATCTAGACTGCCGTCCCAAGCAGTTGTTTATGAACAGATTAAAGGAAAATTACCTTAATTTGAAATGTCATTTTTTTGAGTTTTAAATGTTTCTATACATCCTACAAATCCGCCACTTTAAAGGCAGGTTATGGGGACCTCCTAGGCACGATATTTGAAGGCATCCCTATTGATGAGTCAATCAGTCAGTCAGTCAGGACTTTCGTGTTTATGATAAAAGTATTCAACCCCCCTTTTTGCCCCCCAAAGTATTTTCAGAAAATGGTAAAATGTGTTTTTTATTTGTCACGATGAATCTAAATACCGATTTTTCACGTCTGTAACATCTTCTGTTTTTAACATATAGTTATTCTGTTTAAAATATTTAAAATATTCAACCCCCTTTTGTTGCCCCCCCACTTGGATTTTTGAAAAATGGTAAAATACGTGTTTTTTTATTTTTCAAGACAAATCTAAATACTGATTTTCACATCTGTATCATCTTCTGTTTTTGAGCTATAGGTATCCTGTTTAAAATATTCAACCCCCTTTTCACCCCCTTATGGGTGGATTTCCAAATATCCTTCCTTAGTGGGTGCCTACATCATAAATACAGTGCACCTTCAAAATTTCACGTTCCTAGGTTAAACGGTTTCAGCTGGGCGTTGATGAGTCAGTCAGTCAGGACTTTCGCGTTTATATATAGATGTATTAACCCCCCATTTTGGCCCCCCATGGTATTTTCAGAAAATGGTAAAATGTGTTTTTTTATTTGTCACGATGAATCTAAATACCGATTTTTCACGTCTGTAACATCTTCTGTTTTTAACATATAGTTATTCTGTTTAAAATATTTAAAATATTCAACCCCCTTTTGTTGCCCCCCCACTTGGATTTTTGAAAAATGGTAAAATACGTGTTTTTTTATTTTTCAAGACAAATCTAAATACTGATTTTCACATCTGTATCATCTTCTGTTTTTGAGCTATAGGTATCCTGTTTAAAATATTCAACCCCCCTTTTCACCCCCTTATGGGTGGATTTTCCAAATATCCTTCCTTAGTGGGTGCCTACATCATAAATACAGTGCACCTTCAAAATTTCACGTTCCTAGGTTAAACGGTTTCAGCTGGGCGTTGATGAGTCAGTCAGTCAGGACTTTCACGTTTATATATAGATGTATTAACCCCCCATTTTGGCCCCCGCATGGTATTTTCAGAAAATGGTAAAATATGTGTTTTTTTTTAGCTTTCAAGACGAATCTAAATACCGATTTTCACTTCTGTAACATCTTCTGATTTTGAGCTATAGGTATCCTGTTTAAAATATGTAACCCCTTTTTCACCCCATTAGGGGCGGAGTTTCCAAAAATCCTTCCTTAGTGGGTGCCCACATCATAAAAACAGTGCACCTTCAAAATTTCACGTTCCTAGGTTAAACGGTTTCAGCTGGGCGTTGATCAGTCAGTCAGTCAGTCAGTCAGGACTTTCGCGTTTACATATATAGATTGCTTCCTTGGAAGTTGCTTTGTGGATTATTTTATTATCATCATAGCAAATCTCGATCTGTCCATTTTGTTTCACTATATTTATCACAATTACTGAATTTGACAACAAGGCCATTTTTGAATGTGTGCTAACAATGAAGGCCCCTTTTGAAATGGTTCACAATAAGGGAAGCCTTTTACAGTTTAGAACCTTTCATAGCAGCAATATTTCTGTTCAGTAAAAACATGAGAATTAAAAAAGCAAATCTACATTATTTTAATTATTTAAGTATTTCGAAATACATGTAAGTTGTAACTATGTATCCTGTGTTTTTAGGAAATAACTGTTGCTATGTTTTAAGTAAATGCTATGGGCTCTATTATGCTCTTCGCGTTAAAACGCGGGCGCAAGAGAGGAAAAACTGCGCCTGCAGTTTTCTCCCTTGCGCCCGCGTTTTAACACTGGATTACATTGCAGGCGCAAAAAATGCTGCCTGCATTGTTTCCGAGCGTAAAATTCTGGATGCTCGCGGCAGCGCTGAGTGCAGCCGCGAGCATCCACTCGATGCAGTCCATAGGACTCCATTGAGTTTCCCCCTGCCGGTCACGTGACCAGCAGGATCTCGCCTTGCGAGATCCGGCCGGTCGGCATACTGATACGCAGGGAGAGACTGGGGGGACTTTTTCCCCCAGTTTTTCCCTGCTCCCGCCGGCAGGAGGAGGCGAACAGAGCCGCAGTCCACGCCGCGGGACAGAGGGTGAGTATCTGATGCTTTTTAGTAATTTTAAGGCTGGTGTTAATGGATTCTGCAGAGGCGGAAACCGTTAACACCAAGTCGTGGCTCTTGTTAACTTTTCACTGACCAGAGCCAGGCGTTAATCAGCGCTGGGAAAGGGTTAAGCCTGTATTAGCTTCTTACATGTTATACAGCAGTATGAAAATATAGTGTTTTTGTATAATCCCTCTAGTTGTTAGCATTCTAATTAAAGCAAATAGGGATTACATACTTCAGCAATCTTAACCTTTTATTAAAATAAAATGACTGCATTGAGTATCATTCATTACTGTTGTGTTATTTCCCAAACGTATTGGATTTGAGAGATGCTCTTATTCCCTGCCAGGGACGGATTTGCACCCCAAGAGCCTCTAGGCACAGAAATGTGGAGCGCCCCTACCCCCTCCAAACAAAAAAAAGAAACATGCCAAAATTACTAGTTAAATTTAAAAAAAATACATTTTAAAAACCTAAAGAACTGTTTCTCTCCGTGCTCAAATCAAAAGAAGCAGAATCTGTTGCCTTAGTTGAATTAGTTACAGTTACAAGTATTTATAAAGCGCCAACAAATTCCTTAGCGCTGTTCAATGGGAGAAACAGAATAGCAAATATACATATATGTTACACACACTGAAAGAAGGAGGGAGGACCCTGCTCGAAAGCTTACAATCTAAGAGGAGAGGGGTGACACATTAGGTGAGGTTGAATAGGTATTTGAAGTAGCGGTTTGCATGTGGGCTGGGTGGGAAGATGTAGCAAGAAATGTGCAGTTGGGATCATGGAGTGAGCTGATAGGCTTTTCTAAAGTATTGCGTTTTTAGAGACATCTTGAAGGACTGTAGAGACGGGGAGAGTCTCATGTTGCGCGGGAGTGAGTTCCATAGAAAGGGGGCAGCTCGAGAGAAGTCCTGAAGGCAAAAGTTGGGGGGTGCGGGTACAAGGGACTGATAGCATCAGGTCATTGGCAGAGCGAAGTGGTCAGGATGGGATGTACCAAAGGGATGGATGCGAGCAATGTTTCTTAGGTGGAAGTAGCAGGAGTTGGTTAGAGACTGAATGTAAGGAGTAAAGGATAGATTGGAGTCCAAGAGGACCCTGAGGCAATGGAGCTTGAGAGGTAGAAGTAATGGTGGCACCATTCACCTGAAGAGAAATTGGCGCAGGAATGGAGGTTTTAGAGGGAGGGAAGATGAGAAGTTCAGTTTTACAGAGGTTGAGCTTTAGAAAACGGGAAGTAATCCAGTCGAAGACAGCCGATAGGCAGGCTGTAACACGGTCCAACACCAGAGGAGAGAGATCGAGAGGAAAGGTAGATTTGGGTGTCATCAGCATAGAGGTGATATTGGAATCCATAGGAAGAGATGAGGTTGTCCAAAGAGGCAGTATAGATCGAGAAGAGTAGGGGACCCAGAACAGAGCCTTAAGGTACCCCAACTGAAAGAGGAACAGGTGGTGAAGAGACACCAGCGAAGGAGATACTGAAGGAGTGAAAAGAGAGACAGGAAGAGGACCAACAGAAAGCGATGTCAGGAGAGGGTGATCACCAGTGTTGAATGCAGCGGAACGGTCAAGAAGAATAAGGAGGGAGCAGTGTGACCTTCAGTTTCTGTGGCAGCTAAATCATTAGTCACCTTGGTCAGCGCCGTCTCAGTGGACGCTGGGAGTGAAAGCCGGACTGGTGCGGATCAAGTAGAGAGTTAGCAGCAAGAAAACTGGTGAGCTGGTTATAGAGCAGACGTTCTACGATTTTGGAGGCAAAGGGGAGCAGAGAGATGGGACAGTAGAGGGATGGAAGTAGGATCAAGAGATGGCTTTATTAGAATGGGGTGATCAAAGCATGTTTGAATACAGAGGAGAAGATTCCAGAGGAGAGGTTAAAATTATGAGTCAAAGCAGGGACAGTGACTGGTAGTACAGGCCGAATAAGGTGTGAGGGGATAGTATCAAGTGGACAGGTGGTTGGGTAGGAGGACATAAGAAGTTCTGTTACATCCTCCTCCGAGACTGTAGAAAAGGAAGACATAGTAGAAGAGGCGCCTGTAGGCACATGCCTACTGTGCCTAATGGTAAATCCGGCCCTGCCGGTACTACGATCTTCTCAATATTCTGACATATTCTCTCTGCATGAAAATGAAAACGTGGTTCTCCTGTGCTATGGACGCGCTGAGCGCGTCCATGCACAGGAGGCAGCAATCCGCCGGATTCCGGCAGATGGCTGCGCCCCCCGGTGCGGGCTGACATCTTGGATGTCAGCCCAGCACTCCGGGACCCTGGCGGAGCAATTAGATGTCATCGCGGCAGCGTGATGACATCTAATTCAGGCGCCCCCCGCATGTGCGGAGGAAGCGCCTGAAAGGGAGGGGGGGAGGTCCTTCGGACCTCTCTCCCTCCCGATCGCCGGGGGGCAGGGGTTAATACATTCACCGTTTGGAAGGGCACAGCCTGCCCTTCCAAACGGTGGCTGTGATTAACCCCTGGGGAGCTGGATCACGAATCGGCGCTGAAAAGCGCCGGATCGTGATCCTCTCCTGGAGCTGGCCGACATCTTGGATGTCGGCCAAGCCTCCAGGAACTCCCCCTGAGGACTGGCGTCATCGTGCATAGCATACCAATGGTGGAGATAGGGGGTTCATTGGAACCCCCTATCTCCCGATCCGTGGCAGCTAGGGGTTAATATTTGATATCGTTGGATCAGCCAGAGCATGGCCGTTCCAACGATAACAAACATGAAAATGAAAAATAAAAAAAAAATAAAAAATATATTTTAAAAAAAATTTAAAATTTTTTTTGTTTTGTTAATGCAGCAATATTGTTCCCATTTCAATTATAATGTGCACAATAATGCTGCACTAACGATTTTTGTATGCGGTGCGTTTGTTAACCCTTTCGCTGCTGAGGCTTTTCACACCTCTGTGCTGAGGTCATTTTTACCGATTTCGCTCATCATGTTTAACCGCGTTTTGTAGCCATATTTTGATATATGACCCAGACATATTATATATCGTTCTTTCCGACAGACTCGGCAGATTCATAATATGTCATTATTATATGTATACGTTATGTCATGTCTGTATATTATAACAAAAAATGCAATAAAATTTGAATTTTCAATAATTTATTATGTGTAAAGTGTTTTTTTCACATTTTAACATGCGATCGTTTGCGGTTATATTTTGTATGGGCTGCGCATGTTCAAAAAATTAGAAATGGTGTCTCGTTACATTTTTTTTGGGGAAAATTTCGCTTTTTTTAACCACTTCCATGCTAAGGACGCATGTCACGTTCCATGCGGTGGACGCGCTGAGCTCGTCCTCTCTTTGGGGTCAGCGTTCGGCCGGGTTCCGGCCGATCGCTGGCCCCCCGGTGCGGGCTGACATCCTCGATGTCAGCCCAGCATTCGGAACCGCCGCCGGAGTAATTAGGTGTCATTGCGGCGGCGCGATGACACCTAATTCAGGTGCCCCCCCTTCGGACCTCTCTCCCTCCCGATCGGCGGCGTGCAGGGGGTTAACCCAGGCACCATTTGGAAGGGCACAGCCTGCCCTTCCAAATGGTACCTGGCATTAACCCCTGGGGAGCCGGATCACGAATCGGCGCTGAAAAGCGCCGGTTCGTGATCCTTTCCCGGAGCTGGCCGACATCTTGGATGTCAGCCAAGCCTCCAGGAACTCCCCCTGAGGACTGGCATCATCGTGCATAGCATGATGACGCCAGTCCTGGAGTTAACCCCTAGCTGCCACCAATGCTGGAGATAGGGGGTTACAATGAACCCCCTATCTCCCGATCCGTGGCAGCTAGGGGTTAAAGTTTGGTACTGTTGGATCGGCCAGAGCATGGCCGTTCCAATGATACCAAACACGACTGTGAAGAAAGTTTGTAAAAAAAAAAAATGAATAAATAAATAAATAAATAAATTAAAAAAAATTATAAAAAAAAATAAACAATTTTTTTTTCTTTTTTTTGGTTTGTTAATGCAGCAATATTGTTCCCATTTCAATTATAATGTGAACAATGATGCTGCACTAACGATTTTTGTATGCGGTGCGTTTGTTAAAAATCGTGTAATTTTCCCCAAAAAAAATGTAACGAGACCCCATCTCTAATTTTTTTAACAAGCGCACCCCATACAAAATATAACCGCAATTGCTCGCATGTTAAAATGTGAAAAAAAAAACACTTTACACGTTGTAAATTATTGAAAATTCATATTTTATTGCATTTTTTGTTATAATATACAGACAGGTCATGACGTATACATATAATAATGACATATTATGAATCTGCCGAGTGTGACGGAAAGAACGATATATAATATGTCTGGGTCATATACTGAAATAAGCCTTCAAAACACGTTTAAACATGATGAGCAAAACCGGTAAAAATGACCTCAGCACAGAGGCGGGAAAAGCCTCAGCAGCGAAAGGGTTAAAACTGTTGAATTGAAAAAAATGAAAATCAGGGCATTTCGCCGCAATTTCGATGCCACTCGGTAGCCTTCTGTGGGACACTTTCAGTGCCGCAGAATGGTTCTGAATTGCGACAAATTGCACCGTAGTTTGCAGTCAATTTGCCTTTATTTGGTGAATTGAAATCTTTTTGAATAGACAAATTGCCCTGAAATTGCACCTACGGTGAAATTCATCATTCAGTGCAATTTGAGGGCAATCCAGAGGTTAGTGAATAACCCCTTATGACTTTGTCCAAAGCTGTGGTTTCAGAGCTCTCTTGTGTATTCTCATTCATATTGACAGTAACTCAAAGAGAATATAGTGGGGAAAAATCATACAAGTGTTTGCATTAATCTAATAAATCTATTTTACAGAAAAGATATCGAAAGTACCTTCTACTATTGAGCTCATTCAGAAAATCAATGAGTATAAACAGCCTTTTGGCTGAATGCTTAAACATAACAATGTGCTAAGATAATGCGTACGGATGAGGCGAGATCACGATGGCTTACTAGCTAAGCACTTCCCAACTCTCTCAAATTCTTTTAATTGAATATAAACCATTTACTTCCAACGCCACAATTGAAATGCATGGCAAAAGCCCAAGAGATTAAAGATCCAAATCAGCTGCTTCTCATTATCTGAACTAGTTTTCACTTAACCCTCTACTATATATCTGCAAATGTCTTAGCTCCTGTACTTAATGGATTCTTTGGTAATATTTTAATGAGTGTTTCTGCTAGGATTGTAAAACACAATATGTTTCTTGAGCAAGGTAATATATGTTCTAACTCTGATGGGGAACACATAAGAGATTGATCTCCTGCACGTTAAAGAATTCACATGCTACAGTAGGCAGTGGATTAATATAACATTTTCTTTCCTATATAGTACAGTATGTATTTTGCATAATAAATTAGTTTTGATTACTGTGGCACATAACATTTCATGTAGATCCATAATCTTTCCTCTGCTTGTAGGTTTTGTGGCAGGACCTGGTCTCCCTTATTGACGGCTCCATGTTTCTTGCACGTGCTCTCGCATCCTTGTATTATTTCACGGCAGTGCGGATGAGAATTACAGAGCCACGCACAAGGGAACACAGGCCCTGCACCTAACCCTATAGCACAGCACTATTTTGAATTATAACAGCCCTACACAAAGGCAAGTCAAGTCATGAGGAATTAAGTAGAAGGTAATAGAGGAATGAGTACAAAAATGAAATGTGGGCAAACTGTAAAGAAATGAGGTAATGTGAACACAGTAAAATGAGGCAAACTGAAATGAAACAGGGCAAAGATGCCATAATAAATAAAATGGGGGTTAGGGGCAGAAATGAAATGGACAATGTGGGCATAATAAATAGAATGTGGGCAAAAATAAATGAAATGGGGGCATAAAGGAAAGTAGTTCTGACATTTCTGTCCATCTGTATATTGCAATCTGCCCAAGCCCTATATACCTGTCAGCTGTATATGCCAATCTCCCCAGCTGTATATTCCTGCCCATCTGATTATTAATAATTAGTAATTATCATGAAATAATATCAGGCTTACACTAGCATAAGCATTCAGTGCACTCATACTTTTGTAACAGAAATAGAAATTGCACAACATAATATTTCTGCACACACCAACTACTAAAAATTAGAGGGCTCACCTGCAATCTAGGTGTAGTTAATTTAGAAAGCTGGTCCTGCTGTCAAGGTCATTGTATTAATTTATTAGGGTGCCTAATTTGTCCCTTAAATGTATAAAGCAAAGTCATGGGAACTGGGTACACAGCTAGAATTGAAGTGCTAGATATGGCTGGGGAGATGTAAATAGTAGCAGTAGATAAATAGCATATAAACATATAAACCAACGGTTATCAATATTTTTGGAAATAAGTGCTAGCCATTAATGGGGTACTCCACCTTGACTTTTAGAACAGAGGACAGGACTACGTGATAAAGCGATAATTGAGTTTCTCATTTAACTCGTTCCCTTCTGCGACTGAACAAGATGTCTTTATGTTATTACGATCCTCTCATCAAACTACCTGCCCCCTCAACCCCGTACCCTCACATCTAACCAAAACACTTTCCGCTTCTCTTCTACCGTTCTTGACCCAAACCTTTAATCTGTCCTTAACCTCTGGGGTCTTTCCTGCTCCCCTCAAGCATGCCACAGTATAGTCTGAATCTTACAAAATCTCTCGATGCTACTGCTCCCTCCAACTACCTGTAACGAGGCGTGTGCGGTTCTGGTATGAGCCCAGCAGGCGGCGACACAGAAGGGAGGCCAGACAGAAATCATGCAATGAAGATTCTTTAATGAAACATAAATAGTCCTTAACTGAAGGTACTTGAACGAACAAAGGAAATATATAAAGTCCTAGGAGAGTTCTTGACTGGAGGGTCTGAGGTTTGTGGGCTATGCAGTCCCAGACTGCAGACAGGGCCCACCAAGGAGAAGTTTGGACAGCGGTACCTTGGTCAGAGACAGAGATTAACTGTAATCCACAGGTAGAGATCGCTGAGAGTCCCTTGCACAGACAGATGTATCCAGGAACAACAGGGCAGATGGATGGATGGACACTGGATACACAGGATAAACTGGAGCAGGTAAGCACACATCTAGCTGACCTCAATCAGGGAGAACAATGCAGACCCACTGCTGGCTGGGTCTCTCTGCCTTTTAAGGAGGCTTAAACACAGATAGGCCTCAGCTGGAAGTCCAGGGCTAGAAAGGAAAGACCCAGGCTGGATCTCCAGGAGCATGGTCCAGGTGCAGAGCCTGGGGAAAACCTGGAACGGAATCCAAGAAAAGGAGGATACATGGCAAAGTTCTAAGATCCAGGTGTGCAAGACAGGTACACAGGGTGGACCATGACAGTACCTCCCCCCCCTGACGGGTGCCCACCGGGCACCGAGGCTGAAACAGGGGATGGAGCATAAATCACCACCCTCCAATGTACTCAGAGTCTGGATTGCCATAAATGTCACCATAAGCACGCAGAGCCCTCTCAAAATGTGGCAGGTTTTCTTTGTGGACCAATGTGCCATTGGATGCCCAGACGCAACCTTCGGGAGCAAGACGTACAATGGATGACGGGCCTTTGGCACGACCCGGTAGGGCAGCGCGCTTGGCAAGGGTCGATGGGGCAGCGCTCTTGGCAAAGCTCGGTGGGGCAGCGCCCTTGGCACGGCTCGGTGGGGCAGCACCCTCGGCGATGACCGCTGGGGCAGTGCCCTTGGCACGGCTCGATGGGGCAGCGCCCTTGGTGACAACCTTGGGACTGCACGGCTCAACAGCGACAACCTTGGTACTGCGCATCTCAACGGCGGCATCCTTGGCGAGGCACGAAGGAGCAGCGCCCTTGGCGAGGCACGAAGGAGCAGCGCCCTTGGTGAGGCATGGAGGGGCAGCGCCCTTGGCGAGGCACGGAGGGGCAGCGCCCTTGGCGAGGCCCTTGGTACTGCACGGCTCAGCGGCGACCTGGGTACAGCACGGCTCAACGATGGCAACCTTGGTGAGGCACGGCACTTGAGCGACCTCGGTACTGCACAGCACTTGAGCGACCTCGGTACTGCACGGCACTTGAGCGACCTCGGTACTGCACGGCACTTGAGCGACCTGGGCACTGCACGGCTCTGTGGCCACCTGGGTGCAGCACGGCTTGGTGATAACCTTGGTGCAGCATGGCTCTACGGTGGCAACCTTGGTGCAGCACGGCTCTTGCTGGGCAGTGAGCGGCTTGGCCTTACGGCGGTGTCGACGACCCCGTGGTGGTGATAGCTCAGGATAACCTGCGGGATGCAGGGCAGCAACCTCCGGGGAACCTGCGGGATGCAGGGCAGCAACCTCTGGGGAACCTGAGGGATGCAGGGCAGCGACAACTGGAGAACCTGTGGGATGCAGGGCAGCGTCAACTGGAGAACCTGCGGGATGCAGGGCAGCGACAGCTGGAGAACCTGCGGGATGCAGGGCAGCGACAGCTGGAGAACCTGCGGGATGCAGAGCAGCGACAGCTGGAGAGCCTGCGGGATGCAGGGCAGCGACAGCTGGAGAACCTGCGGGATGCAGGGCAGCGACAACTGGAGAACCTGCGGGATGCAGGGCAGCGACAACTGGAGAACCTGCGGGATGCAGGGCAACGACAACTGGAGAACCTGCGGGATGCAGGGCAGCGACAACTGGAGAACCTGCGGGATGCAGGGCAGCGACAACTGGAGATCCTGCGGGATGCAGGGAAGCAGACTCTTGAGATCCTGCGGGATGCAGGGAGGCAGACTCTTGGGATCCTGCGGGTTGCAGGGAAGCAGACTCTTGGGATCCTGCGGGTTGCAGGGCAGCGACCTCTTGAGATCCTGCGGGTTGCAGGGCAGCGACCTCTGTAGTCTGTGTCAAAGCAACCTCCATGGGCATATAAGGCTCTGAATCGGTGGGCAAGGTAGGTTCCATGTCCATGGGTTCAACGTCAGCAGGCTCAGATGGCGGGGTCTCCAAGTAATCAGAGAGGGAGGCATCCTCTGTACTCTCCACAACAGAGACGTTTTCCCTACATTCAGGCCTCTTAGATCTGGGTACCGGAGTATGGCGAGACTTGCCAACTGTGGTAGCCTGGCGAGGCCTAGCAGGAGTAGAGACTGGGCGAGGCTTGGCTGTGGGCTGGCGAAGCTTGACAGCAGCTTGGGGAGACTTGGCAGGATTAGAGACTGGGCAAGACTTGGCCGTGACCTGGCGAGGCTTGATAGCAGCTTGGCGAGGGCTGGCAGAGACAGGGTGCTGTCGAGCTTTGGCACTTGGAGTTCACTTAGACATTGATGGCAAGGACTCAGCAGGTAATGTCTCTTTGCTTTTAGCATGCACAGACACAGGAGGAGCAACCAGTTGAGAAGCAGGAGTAACAGGGTTGACTCTGGTCTGTGAGGAGGATGGCTTGGGTGGGCACACAGGGCACGCAGATATGAAATGTGAGCCCGCACTACAATAGAAGCACAGTCCCAAAGACCTCCTCCTGGAGCGTTCCTCCTCAGACAAGGATCTCCTGCAGCCAGACATCGAATTTGAAGAGCGCACCTTAGGTGAGGTGCCCCTTAATCCTTGCAGCACTTTAAGCAACATAGAGTCCAGTTGCTGCAGGAAGTTCTCCACAGCCATTTTCATGGATGCCACCACCGCCTGTATCACCGCAGACTCGTAATAAGATGGGGTCTCCATTCTGTCACGAGGCGTGTGCGGTTCTGGTATGAGCCCAGCAGGCGGCGACACAGAGGGGAGGCCAGACAGAAATCATGCAATGAAGATTCTTTAATGAAACATAAATAGTCCTTAACTGCAGGTACTTGAACGAACAAAGAAAATATATAAAGTCCTAGGAGAGTTCTTGACTGGAGGGTCTGAGGTTTGTGGGCTATGCAGTCCCAGACTGCAGACAGGGCCCACCAAGGAAAAGTCTGCACAGCGTTACCTTGGTCAGAGACAGAGATTAACTGTAATCCACAGGTAGAGATCGCTGAGAGTCCCTTGCACAGACAGATGTATCCAGGAACAACAGGGCAGATGGATGGATGGATGGATGGACACTGGATACACAGGATAAGCTGGAGCAGGTAAGCACACATCCAGATGACCTCAGTCAGGGAGAACAATGCAGACCCACTGCTGGCTGGGTCTCTCTGCCTTTTAAGGAGGCTTAAACACAGATAGGCCTCAGCTGGAAGTCCAGGGCTAGAAAGGAAAGACCCAGGCTGGATCTCCAGGAGCCTGGTCCAGGTGCAGAGCCTGGGGAAAACCTGGAACGGAATCCAAGAAAAGGAGAATACATGACAAAGTTCTAAGATCCAGGTGTGCAAGACAGGTACACGGGGTGGGCCGTGACACTACCGCCCCGAGTCCCTGCTCCCTTTTGCCTCCAAACTCCTTGAAAGCTTGCGCATGCCCATCTGTTTAACTACCTCAACACCCACTCTCTCCGTAACCCTCTGCAATTTGGCTTTCACCCATTGCACTCAACGGACACGGCTCTTGCAAAACTGACCAACGACCTTGCAACTGCTAAATCAAATGGGTTCTACTTTCTGCTGATCCTTCTTGACCTCTTTACCGCTTTTGATACAGTTGACCACTCGCTTCTCCTTCAAACTCTTAGTGATATAGGCCTTCGAGGTACTGTTCTTTCATGGTTCTCTTCCTACTTGTCCCAACGATAGTTTAGTGTCTCATTTTCTGGATGCACCTCCTCATGGCAGCCTGTTTTTGTTGGGGTGTCCCTAGGTTCAGTACTGAGCCCTCTTCTTTTTTTGATCTACACTGCCGCTTTAGGCAAACCGATCAGCTCCTTTGGATTCCAGAACCACCTATAGGCTGATAACACTAAAATATACCTCTCCTCCCCTGATCTCTCCTGGATCGAGTCACTGACTCTCTGCCATTTCAAATTGATGTCTTCCCGCTTCCTTAAACTCAATCTTACCAAAACTGAAATTCTCATTGTTCCTCCATCCAAAAAAAGCCAATGCCATCTATCTCTCTACGAGAAAATGGACCGCTTATTAGCTCGACAATAGAGATGTGCATTTGTTTCGGAAAAATTCGGAATTTGGAACGAAATTTGACAATTCGTATTCGGAAGTACTTCCGAATAACGAATCGATACGATACGAATTCAAAACGGTATATAACAAATTTATTTCATTTTACACTGTGTCATCATCATAAAAGAAAAATTTGAATAACTGATATCAACTATTGAATTTGAAATAAACTATTAAATTGATATCAAGTATTGAATTTGAAATTAACTATCAAATTGATATCAATTATTGAATTTGAAATTGGCTCCGTAATTACGCAGACACTCTGGTGGCTTTTGATAAGGAATCACAAAGATTTACTGAGACCTGGTTCTACTGGTTCAGATACCTGGGGGCCCTACCAGCATCCGTGGGGGTTTACTCTCCCCTGTAAGAATTATATTTTCTCTTTTGTACGCTGCGTAGGTTCAGACTGTGGCTTTTCAGGAAGTGGCCTGTCTCCAGATACCCTCTTTTTCCCCTCCCCATCTGTGTTGTGTTTTTTTTTTTATACTCTTTCTTCCTCTTCTCTCTCCCTCTCTCTTTTTCAATCTTTCCCTCCTATCGTCTTCTTCCCAGTCTTTGCTAATGACTGACTGTCCCATTATTGATGGGAGCAATGACCCCTCCGGTGTTGACTATTGCCCTAATGTCACTTGAAATTAGATCTGCTATTCATTTTCTATTTTGATATTTATTTTTATTTTTATGATCTTGTGCCCCATTGGGAATAGTTTTTATGATCTGTCATTGCCGTTTGTGAAAACTGAGAAATTGTAAATAAAAAAAAGTTAATTTGCACTTTATCAATTTTAGAACTAACAAGTTTCATCAAGTCCATTTAGTTATTCATTTCTGCTTTAAGCAGATAACCCTCAAGAAATATAGAGACTTTAAAGTGTGAACTAATGGTACAGAGACCATTTCCAACATGACATTTAATTATTAGATTTCTGATTAAGACTATACCTTGATGTGTTAAAACTTGTATTTTCAAGCAATAATTCCCCAGAGTCCAAAGTTTATATAATTAAAATTAAATCAAAGAATTCCTGTTTTGCATAAATTTAAAGCTTATCTACAAAACTGAAGGACAAGACTTCCACTAGTCACAATTTACAATGTAGCGTTTTGATTAACATTTATTCTCTTTTCAAACTCTTTTCTTTTAGGTTCCTTGAAATGAGTAAAATATATGTAAGAATTAATAGCATTGCACTTATTTGAGATATATTGTGCCCTGACATGTTATGGTTTTTACAAGAAACCATTTTGATTTAATTCGGCCCGATTGCCAAAATAAGCAGCTTTTTCATCTGCAATTCGGCCATTTTTAAGAGAGATTTAAATAAGGGCATACTGGCCTTTCAATTCGAGATAAAAATTTGTCTCAATCATCAGCCCTCACGGCTATACTTTTTTTTTTTTTTTAAATGTATTTATTTTAGATTCAAGCAGTACAGCATATAATAAGACTGATAACACACAGTGCGAGAAAATTATAACACAATAAGTACAGTGACAACACAACCCCACAACTCAAAACCATGCCTAGACTGTGACATTTTATGAAGTCAAAAAGCGTTCAAGTGACCGGGAGCAAGATGTCGGCAGTATAGGGTGTCCCATAAGCGAACGTGCCAGAAACCATTCCATAAATTGGAAATCCGTTCTGAGTTCTGGTAGGTGTTGTATAAATGGCCCCCAAACCTCAAAAAACCTGGCCACATTGTCTTCTTTATGAAGACTCGTTTCCGCCAATCCTGTCTGAAGATATTATAAAACCGCGAATAGAATATCGAGAACGTGGGTGGGGGGGCAACTATCCATTGACCCAAAATAGCCTTCTTTGCAGCTGTGGCAATGATACCTAAGAGATTTTTCTGAGCTCTAGATAAGGGGCACGCTGCTTGGTCAGAAAGAATATTAAATAACGCCCAGTCAGGAGAGGTATTTATTCCTAACTTCAAAATCTGGGTTCCGAATCTCCTAATGGTGTTCCAGAAAAGAGTAATGAGGGGACATGACCACAGACAGTGGAAGAGGTCAGCCCTGTCTCGTGAACATTTAAGACAGCGTCCTGAACTAAGAGGATTATAAAGAGCCAGTCTGGCCGGCGCCATATAAGCTCCATGCAATAATTTATAAAACATTTCCCCATATCAGGCTGAAGGAATTTGTTTTCGTGATTTATTGGTAGTTGCTATAAGTGAAAAAGGTGACTGTTTAGGGAGGTGCAGGCACCAAGAGGCTACTCCCGTGGTGGCAACCGACCAGTCATAATGCGGACGGAGTAGTTGACGGAAGGCTGCCATCTAAAGTAAAGACAAATAAGTCAATGGGGCCTGATGAGATCCACCCTAAGTTATTAAAAGAGCTCAGTGGTGTAATAGCAAAACCGTTAACAGATTTATTTAACCAATCCTTGTTAATGGGAGTCGTGCCAGAAGACTGGAAATTAGCAATTGTTGTGCCCATTTACAAGAAGGGTAGTAGGGAGGAATCGGGGAACTACAGGCCAGTTAGGCTTACGTCAGTAGTGGGGAAATTAATGGAAACCATGTTAAAGGAAAGGATTGTTGAACATCTAAAAACACATAGATTACAGGATCAGAAACAACATGGGTTTACCTCAGGGAGATCATGCCAAACTAATCTTATTGATTTTTTTGATTGGGTAACAAAAATAATAGACACAGGTGGTGCAGTAGACATTGCTTATTTAGATTTCAGTAAGGCTTTTGATACTGTTCCGCATAGAAGGCTTATCAATAAATTGCAATCTTTGAGCTTGGATTCCAATATTGTTGAATGGATTAGGAAGTGGCTGAGTGACAGGCAACAGAGGGTTGTGGTAAATGTAGTTTATTCGGCGCAAGGTCTTGTTACCAGTGGGGTACCTCAGGGGTCAGTACTTGGACCCATTCTATTTAATATTTTTAATATGATATTGCAGAAGGTATTAATGGAAAAGTATGTCTTTTTGCTGATGACACAAAGATTTGCAACAGGGTTGACGTTCCTGGAGGGATCAGCCAAATGACAAATGATTTAGGTAAACTAAAAAAATGGTCGGAGCTGTGGCAATTGAGTTTTAACGTGGATAAGTGCAAGATAATGCACCTGGGACGTAAAAACCCAAGGGCTGAATATAGAATATTTGATACAGTCCTAACCTCGACATCTGAGGAAAGGGATTTAGGGGTTATTATTTCAGAGGATCTAAAGGTAAGTAGTCAATGTAATAGAGCAGCAGGAAATGCTAGCAGAATGCTTGGTTGTGTAGGGAGAGGTATTAGCAGTAGGAAAAGGGAAGTGCTCATGCCACTGTACAGAGCACTGGTGAGACCTCACTTGGAGTACTGTGTGCAGTACTGGAGACCGTATCTCCAGAAGTATATAGACATCTTAGAGAGAGTTCAGAGAAGGGCTACTAAATTGGTGTACGGCTTGAAGGAGAAAAGTTACCAGGAAAGGCTTAATGATCTTAACATGTACAACTTGGAAAAAAGACGAGACAGAGGAGGTATGATAGAAACATTTAAATACGTAAAGGGAATCCACAAGGTAGAGGAAGGGAGTATATTTAAAAGGAAACAAAGTAGCAAAACAAGAGGACATAGTCTTAGATTAGAGGGGCA
Organism: Leptobrachium leishanense; assembly: GCA_009667805.1. Taxonomy (NCBI): domain Eukaryota; kingdom Metazoa; phylum Chordata; class Amphibia; order Anura; family Megophryidae; genus Leptobrachium; species Leptobrachium leishanense. The sequence goes on from CM019071.1 coordinate 108,191,448, forward strand.
AAGGTTTAAAAGTAACATCAGGAAGCATTATTTTACTGAGAGGGTGGTGGATACATGGAACAGTCTTCCGGTAGAAGTGGTAGAGACCAAAACAGTAATTGAATTTAAGCAAGCATGGGATAGGCATAAGGCTATCCTAAACAAAAGATAAATCCAGCTAAAGTATCCATGTAATTGGACAGACTAGATGGGCCGAAAGGTTCTTATCTGCCGACATTTTTCTATGTTTCTATGTTTCTATGTATAGAAGGCTTATCATTAAATTGCAATCTTTGAGCTTGGATTCCAATATTGTTGAATGGATTAGGCAGTGGCTGAGTGACAGGCAACAGAGGGTTGTGGTAAATAGTGATGAGCCGAACACCCCTAGAGTTCGGTTCGCATTCGAACTCGAACTTTTCAAATGCTCGAATTCGAACTCGAACACGAACTCAATACAAGTCAATGGGACTCAAAATTCGATTTTTAGAGTGCCCTCCAAGAGGGCATATATGCAAGATATTTGCCATAAAACGAGTATGGGGGTCCGGGTAGTACCCTGGGGGACAGGAAACAAGGACAAAAAGTAAAAAAAAAAGTTTTTAAAGGGACAGTGAGTTTTCCATGAAATAAGGGTTTAAAAAAAAAAAAAAATCCTTCAAATATCGTGCCTAGCAGGTCCCCATAACCTGCCCGTGAAGTGGCGGATTTCTAAGATGTAAAGGAAACATTTAAAAACAAAAAAATTATGTTTCAAATGACGGTAAATGCTTTTCCTTTAATCTATTCATAAACAACTACTTTGGGCGGCAGCCTGTATGAAAATACATTTTAGGACGCTCAGAAAAAGTTTAGTGATTTTTTGGCTAAATTATGGTGAAACTTATGCAGGCTTTGGATGAAAGTAACAATATGTGCTTTAAAATTGGGCCTTTAGCGTCGGCAACAGTGCCGTCACACAGTAACCCCTCTGAGGATATGAATCTGGTACAGACGTCAGTGGCAGTGCACCCAGATATTGTGCTTTTGGTGCCAGGCCAGCAAGTGCCATCATACAGTAACCCCTCTGTGGTATTGTGGAAGAGTGCAGGGGTGGACCATGCGGTCCTATATTAAACAGATATGAATCTGGTAAAGGCGTCAGTGCACCCAGATATTGTGCTTTCAGTGCCAGGCCTGCAAGTGCCATCATGCAGTAACCCCTCTGTCGTATTGTGGAAGAGTGCAGGGTTGGACCCTGCGGTTCAAAAAATTTAAATGATATAAATCTGGCACAGGCGTCAGTGCAGCCAAATATTGTGCCTTTCAGGGCAGGAAGTTCCTTCACACCGTAACCCTTTTGTGGTATTGTGGAAGAGTTCAGTGCTGGAGGTTTTGTGAATGCAGAAGACATCCCCGATCTATTCCGTTACGTCAGCATCAGGGGATTGATAGCTGCTGATCCAGGACTGATTCATTTTTATAAATGTCAGCCGGTCTACAGAGTCGGTGGACAGACGCACTCTGTTGTCTGTGACAAAACCTCCAGCGGCACTGAACGTCCTTTCAGAAAGCACGCTAGATGAAGGGCAACCTAGTAGCTGCATAGCATATTGGCTAAGTTCTGGCCAGTGATCCAATCTCAACACCCAGTAAGCCAGTGGATCATCTGCTGGAAAGGTATCCAGGTCTGCCCTTGCCCCTAGGTTGTCCTGCACCATATGGTGAAGACGCTGGCAATGGGTGCCTACATTTGACGTCCCTGGGCGTCGTGGACTAAAAAAAATTAAAATGGCATCAGTCAAGCGGCCCGGCCTTCACCACTATTTCTCTGATCATCCGCAGCCTCAGAAGCACCTGTGTCATCACTTGGTAACTTACCAGTGCCTGGAAAGGTGTTACACAAGTGTCGCTTTAGAGCGTCCTCAAGTTTTTTCATCCTGTGCTCCCTCTGTGCGGGCAGGATGAGCTCTGCAACTTTACCCTTGTATCGTTGATCAAGAAGGGTTGCCAACCAGTAATGATCCCTCTCCTTGATAGCACGAATCCTGGGGTCTTTTAGCACGCTTTGCATAATAAGGGAGCCCATGCAGCGTAGGTTGAAGGTGGCATTAGCTTCCGAGTCTTCTTTGTCAATGAGGAGGATGACCCCATCGTGCACTTCCTTCTCCCAGCCACGTACTAGTCCTTGTGTTTCTGGGCACACAAAACTCTCCCTTGAGGAATCCCCACCTTCAATGCCCCCACTACTTAAATATTCCTCCTCCTCATCCTCATCCTCCTCCTGTCTGATCTGAGAAGGACCCGCTGGAATGCTGTCTGCGGAAAGACTGGGGCCTTCAGAGCTAGGGAAGGCCTCCTCTTCCTCCCGCTGCTCTGCCTCTAGAGACACATCTATAATTCCCCGCAGAGTGTGCTCCAGCAGGAACACTAAAGGAATTGTGTCACTGATGCATGCACTGTCCCTGCTCACCATCCTCGTTGCCTCCTCAAATGGTGACAGTACAGTGCATGTATTCTTGATCATCAGCCACTGCGGGGGGGGAAACAAATTGACCTGAACCTGTCCTTGTGCCATACTCACACAGGTACTCGTTGATGGCCCTCTGCTGCTTGTGCAGACACTGCAGCATTGCTAATGTCGAGTTCCACCTGGTGGGCATGTCACAGATCAGACGGTTTGTGGGAAGGTGGAATTCTCTTTGAATTTCTGCCAGGCGAACGCTTGCTGGGAATGACCGTCTGAAGTGGCGGCAGACTTTTCTGGCCTGGCTGAGATGCTCTGCCAGCCCTGGGTATCTGGTTAGGAAACGCTGTACCACCAGATTTAGGACGTGTGCTAGGCATGGGACATGCGCCAACTTGCCCTGGCGTAGGGCGGAGAGAAGGTTGCTGCCATTATCACAGACGACCATTCCCAGCTGAAGCTGGCGTGGTGTTAACCATCTCTGCACCTGCCCCTGCAGAGCTGACAGAATTTCGGGCCCTGGTGTGGCTCCTGTCCCCTAAACAAACCAGCTCAAGCACAGTATGGCATCTTTTTGCTTGAGCCATTGCATAGACCCTGTCAGGTGTCGGTTTAACTGTCACTTCACCAGAGACACAGAAGGAGTAGGAGGAGGAAGAGTGAGAGGGGGTGGTGGAGCAGACAGACCTCATACAAGCAGCTTTCTGGAGGCGTGGTGGATGAACAAACTCCAGCACAGAGCCCCGTCTTGGATCCCTCCCAGCTGCAATCAGAGTTATCCAGTGTGCCGTGAAGGAAATGTAATGACCATTTCCATGCTTGCTGGACCACGTGTCTAAATTCACATGCACCTTGCTGCTGACTGACTTTCCCAATGACTCAATAACATTGTCTTCCACGTGCTGGTATAGTGCTGGAATCGCCTTCCATGAAAAGTAATGGCGTTTTGGAACATGCCGCTGTGTTCAGCACATTCAGCAAATTCACGGAAGGGAGCAGAGTCCACCAGCTGGAAAGGCAGCGGCTGCAATGCGAGTAATTTTGCAAAGCTGGCATTTAGACACTGTGCTTGGGGATGGTTGGGACTAAATTTTTTCTTACGCTGCAGCAGCTCGGGCAACGTAATCTGACTGCATAAATCTTCAGCTGATGGGATGCTGTCACATTGTGAGGAAGGAGCTGCTACATCCATTACTGTAGCATCATCCCTGTCAGTGGAGGTTGTAGGCAATGACATGGCAGGACATACAGTGAGGGTAGAGACAGATGAGGAGGAGGAGGAGAACCTACGCAAAGTTTTACGCCAACGGGATGTGTGGCAGGTGGTCATATGTTGCCTCAAGAACGTGGTACCCAAGCGTCCGGTGTCTTTCCCATGCTTGAGCCTCATCTGACATAGATCACAAATAGCAACAGTGGGGTCTGCTGCACATTTCTTAAGGAAATCCCAGACAGCAGAGTTCCTGGATGTGTGCTTTGAGACAACAGCGCTCTGCACCTTCAGCGCTCTGCAGTTCTGACATCTGATGCCTTGGACTGGCTAGTGCTATGGTTGGTCATAGAGGATGTTGTGCCTCGTGTTTGTTGTGCCTCCTCCTCCTCACTTGACTCCTCTGTTCGATCAGGCACCCAGGTGGAGTCAGTGACCTCATCATCATTGTCATCATCACCCCCTATCTCCTCGTCACTGGAGCCAACTTGGTAGTATGCTGCAGCTGCTGGGGCAACATGAGTGCCAGTTATTTGTGTGTCATCACTGGCACCCCCTTCCTCTAGGTTGATTATACTCCCTTCCTCAACCTCACAGATTGAATCAGAGCACTTGCCGCGCATCCTCAAGCAGCAGGTCACTGTCATTGTAGTCAAACAATTCAGCTGACTCCTCCGTGTGTGATAGTGAGGCTACAGCAGGAGTAGCTGTGGACATAGAGGCTGCATTAGATGCTTTGGCAGCTGAGGTGGACTGTAAAGCACTACAAGCCTGGCTGGCAGAGGACTCGGAGGATGAGGATGGCCTGGTTAGCCAATCCACCAAATCCTCTTTATGTTTCTGTTGCTTAAGACGGCCAGCACCAGTTATAAAGGACAAGCGTGCCCCTGCAGAGGATGCACCACGTCCACCACGACCAGAGGCACAGCCTCCCGACACAGAGGCTGTTTGCCCTTTCATCTGTGTCTGGGAGTGTCTGCCTGCCCTTTTCGGTCTTTCTGACATGGTGAGTGATATATAGATTAAATATATACAGAACTCTGATTCAACTCTGGTATAAAGATTAAAGATTTCTAGAACTCTGGTATAACTCAGTGAGACACCCTGATAGCTGGCTGCCAGTGACAAGACACAGATTAAAATTCCCAGAAACTTCCTATAAATCAGTGAGACCCCCGTTGGGTGGCAGTGACAAGACACAAATTACAATTCGCAGAAATCTGCTACCAGTCAGTGAGACCCCCTGATAGGACCCCCTGATAGCTGGCAACAGTGACAAGACACAGATTACAATTCGCAGAAATCTTCTAGATGTATGTGGGACCCCCTGATAGCTGGCAGTGAGAAGACCCAAATTACAAGTCTCAGAAACCTCCGATAAATCAGTGAGACCCCGATGGGTGGCAGTGACAAGACACAGATTACATCAATTCCCAGATATTTTGGAGAAATTACTGACCCCAAAATACTTGATGGCAGTGAGTGAGAACACACAGATTACCTCAATTCCCAAATATTTTGTAGAAATTACTGACCCCCAAAATACTGCGTGGCACTGGCAGTGACAAGACACCGATCACCTCAATTCCCAAATATTTTGTAGAAATTACTGACCCCCAAAATACTGTGTGGCAGTGAGAAGACACAGATCACCTCATTTCCCAAATATTTTGTAGAAATTAATGACCCCCAAAATACTGCCTGGCACTGGCAGTGACAAGACACAGATCACCTCAATTCCCAGATATTTTATAGAAATTACTGACCCCCAAAATACTGCTTGGCAGTGACAAGATACAGATCACCTCAATTCCCAAATATTTTGTAGAAATTACTGACCCCCAAAATACTGCATGGCAGTGAGAACACACAGATTAGAACAATTCCCAGATATTTTTGTAGAAATGAGACCCCCCCAGTAGCTGTTGGCAGACTGGCAGTGAGAATACACACTAACACAACAACAATCTCCTCTCAAACGCGTGTTGAAGCGCTGTGTGAAACCTTATATAGTGTGCTGCGGGACTTAGCTCTGTGAGCCCATGATTGGGCAAAATTTGCCCAGTCACGACTCTGAGCCGTGATTGGCATAGTCTTGAACCTGTCTTGCACCTGACCTGTGGTCAGGTGCAAGACTGTAGCCAATTACAAGCTTCAGGCCAGTGGAAAAGTGCATTGTGGTGCATTGTGGGCGAACACGCGGCGAACAAGCGGAAATGTTCGTATTTCGCGAACATGCGAACATGCGATGTTCAATGCGAACTCCGAACCGATCGAACCGAACAGCTCATCCCTAGTGGTAAATGGAGTTTATTCAGCATCAGCACTAGGTCTTGTTACCAGTGGGGTACCTCAGGGGTCGGTACTTGGACCCATTCTCTTTAATATTTTTATTAGTGATATTGCAGAAGGTATTAATGGTTAAGCATATCTTTTTGCTGATGACACAAAGATTTGCAACAGGGTTGACATTCCTGGAGGGATCAGCCAAATGACAAATGATTTAGGTAAACTAAAAAAATGGTCGGAGCTGTGGCAATTGAGTTTTAATGTGGATATGTGCAAGATAATACACCTGGGGCTTAAAAACCCAAGGGCTGAATATAGAATATTTGATACAGTCCTAACCTCAACATCTGAGGAAAGGGATTTAGGGGTTATTATTGCAGAGGATCTAAGGGTAAGTAGTCAAGGTAATAGTGCAGCAGGAAATGCTAGCAGAATGCTTGGTTGTGTAGGGAGAGGTATTAGCAGTAGGAGTAGGAAAAGGGAAGTGCTCATGCCACTATACAGAGCACTGGCGAAACCTCACTTTGAGTACTGTGTGCAGTACTGGAGACCATATCTCCAGAAGGATATAGACATCTTAGAGAGAGTTCAGAGAAGGGCTACTAAAATGGTGTACGGCTTGAAGGAGAAAAGTTACCAGGAAAGGTTTAATGATCTTAACATGTATAGCTTGGAAAAAAGACGAGACAGAGGAGATATGATAGAAACATTTAAATACGTAAAGGGAATCCACAATGTAGAGGAAGGGAGTATATTTAAAAGGAAACAAAGTAGCAAAACAAGAGGACATAGTCTTAGATTAGGGCAAAGGTTTACAAGTAACATCAGGAAGCATTATTTTACTGAGAGGGTGGTGGATACATGGAACAGCCTTCCAGTAGAAGTGGTAGAGGCCAAAACAGTGATTGAATTTAAGCAGGCATGGGATAGGCATAAGGCTATCCTAAATAAAAGATAAATCCAGCTAAAGTATCCATGTAATTGGGCAGACTAGATGGGCCGAAAGGTTCTTATCTGCCGACGTTTTCTATGTTTCTATGTTTCTATGTCGAGGGGCCTATCTTCGTTATACTATCCAGAGGATTAAGGAAAACCCAAGTCCTCCTCAAGTCCCTCAGCTGCTGCGCCACAAATATTGAAAGCAGGGACGTGCAGTCAGGGGCGGCAGGTGAGGCAGGGTGTCACGGATGGGCCAGTACTGGGGCGCCTGGCAGCAGATTCCTCGCTGCTCGCTGGCCAGGCGCCGAATGATAACGCTACCGGGTGCGCTCACGTGGGACGCCGGGGGGCGGAGCCTGGCGCTGTGACGCGGAACCGCCGGGTTTAAAACCCGGCTTCACTAGTTCGCCGGTGCCCTGACGTGGTATTCACTTCCCGCAGAGCTCTTGTGTTTTTGGCTAATATCTGTGTCTGACCTTGCTTCTGGAAACTAACCATTCTGTGTATGACTCCTGGCATTGGCAAACGAACCATTCTGTGTATGACTCCTGGCATTGGCAAACGAACCATTCTGTGTATGACTCCTGGCATTGGCAAACGAACCATTCTGTGTATGACCCCTGGCATTGGCAAACGAACCATTCTGTGTATGAATCCTGGCATTGGCAAATGAACCATTCTGTGTATGACTCCTGGCATTGGCAAACGAACCATTCTGTGTATGACCCCTGGCATTGGCAAACGAACCATTCTGTGTATAACCCCTGGTATTGGCATTTACTCTGCTCTTGGTTCTGCCCTTAACGTTGGTACCGAGGTCAGTCTATGTGGCACCCTAAGCACACATCAGATTACCTCTGTTATAACTAAGGTCCTAGGGAGAACATATACTCTAGTCTGTACCTCTGTCTGGTGTTTCCCTTTGTTTATCTATTGCCTGATCAATTATCTATCTAGCTTTACCGACCATTCAAGGATCGGAAGGGTAGAGAGCGGTCTACGAAAAGGGACCACTATTCTGGCAGTCAGAGGGATTCGTGACAATACTCTATTCTATACCTCTGTCTGGTGTTATCCCTTGTTTATCTATTGTCTGGTTTATTGTCTATCTAGTTTTGCCGACCATTCAAGGATCGGAAGGGTAGAGAGCGGTCTACGTAAAGGGACCACTATTTTGTTAGTCAGAGGGATCCGTGACACAGGGCCTCACTTGCCATTCCAGTAAATTAATGTGCTGTTGTGATTGTATGTAACCTGTAAAAAACATTATATTTTGAAAAAGTTCACATACTCACCTGCTCCCGCGCCATCCTTCTCTGTCCTCCGGTTGTTGTGTTTTTTTTTTCCTTTGTTTGCCGGCTGCTGTAGGTGTATCATCACACAGACAGCAGCGGCAGCACTGAGCCAGCCTAGCCTACGCAATTTGCGTAGCTGCACGGTACGCTAATTGCGTAGCTCAAGCTGGCTGAGTGAGTCAGACTGAAGTCTGCAGCGCGCCGCCTACTTTCTGAGTCTACGCTTTTCAAAGCCTCTGAGAGGCAGTGAGAGCATTTGAATTGCTTGATCCAATGGAAAAGCACCATTTGTCTCAAGTAGAGATGTAAAATTTCCAGAAATTTCAAAGCCATGGAAAAACATTTTTCCCCCAGATTTTTTTTTCCGGAAAAATTTGCACCATGGAGTAAGTTTAACCACTTCAATGCTAAGGACGCGCTCAGCGCGTCCTCAGCATTACCGCTGGTGTGCTGAGGACGCGCTGAGCGCGTCCTCACATTGGGGTCAGCGTTCGGCCGGGTTCCGGCCGATCGCTGGCCCCTCCGGTGCGGGCTGACATCCTGGATGTCAGCCCGGCATCCGGACCAGCAGCCGCCATTATTAGGTGTCATCGCGGGGGCGCGATGACACCTAATTAAGGCGCCCCCCCCGCATGTGCGGAGGAGGCGCCTGAAAGGGAGGGGGGGGAGGTCCTTCGGACCTCTCTCCCTCCCGATCGGCGGCGCACAGGGGGTTAACCCAGGCATCATTTGGAAGGGCACAGCCTGCCCTTCCAAATGATGCCTGGCATTAACCCCTGGGGAGCTGGATCGCAAATCGGCGCTGAAAAGCGTCGATTCGCGATCCTTCCCGGGAGCTGGCCGACATCTTGGATGTCGGCCAAGCTTCCGGGAACTCCCCCAGAGGACTGGCGTCATCGTGCGTAGCACGATGACGCTAGTCCTACAGTTAACCCCTAACTGCCACCAAGTGTGGAGATAGGGAGTTCCAATGAACTCCCTATCTCCCGATCCGTGGCAGCTAGGGGTTAAATTTTGATATCGTTGGATCGGCCAGAGCATGGCCGTTCCAACGATACCAAACATGAAAGTTAAAAATGTTGTAAAAAAAAATAAAAATAAAAATAAAAATAAAAAAAAATAAAAAAAAATAAAAAATAAACACTTTTTTTTCTTTTTTTTGGGTTTGTTAATGCAGCAATATTGTTCCCATTTCAATTATAATGTGAACAATGATGCTGCACTAACGATTTTTGTATGCGGTGCGTTTGTTAAAAATAGTGTCATTTTCCCCAAAAAAAAATGTAACGAGACCCCATCTCTAATTTTTTTAACAAGCGCACCCCATACAAAATATAACCGCAATTGCTCGCATGTTAAAATGTGGAAAAAAACACTTTACACGTTGTAAATTATTGAAAATACATATTTTATTGCATTTTTTGTTATAATATACAGACATGACATAACGTATACATATAATAATGACATATTATGAATCTACCGAGTCTGACGGAAAGAACGATATATAATATGTCTGGGTCATATACTAAAATAAGCCTTCAAAACACGTTTAAACATGATGCGCAAAACAGGTAAAAAATGACCTCAGCACAGGGGCGGGAAAAGCCTCAGCAGCGAAAGGGTTAAAAATTTAAAATTTATTTTGTCTCACTTGAAATAAAAGAATTTTATCTTTTGTTTCAAATGGAATAACAAGCAAAGACTGTATATGATAGTATGAGAAGTAACAACTATGAGAACAAGTAACCACCCCTCTGATTCCTGAAGAGCAACAATAAAAGCAAGAAACCATCAACTTAAAAAACATAGAAATATACAGTATATATTTCTATATCAAATTTACCCCTTAGCAGCACCAATAGCAAAAGGGAGTACCTGCATTATCTGTGCCTGTAGGATATGGATACATCAATATTTTAAGCTCCATGTTGAGGTTTAACGTTCGAGCAGTGCTTTAAAAAAATAGAGAAAAGGAAACAAAAGACACAACATATATAATACATGCAATTTAGTCTCGTTTTCTGTTTCTTCTTCCTCATTTTTCATTGACTTCTAAAAACATAAGATTTGCACGAATTGAAAAAAGTGTTTCTCTACCCTTTCACAGGTCAGTTTGTTTCTTGAATTGGTATGAATATTAGCAAACATAGAGCAGATTCTCTCACACCAGCAGCAGAAGATGCAGGAATCTGCGGGAAGCGAGATGTAGGTGGTGTCAGTTGTGTTGTGCAGAGACCATGTTGCAGGAGGGATATGTTTTGCAGAATCCCAGACTGTACTGGAGAGAGCATTAATAGGGATCAAATAGGGACAAATTTAACCTCTTACTGGTCAATTAAGGCTTGAGAAGACAGACACTTCTATCATCAATTGTATCCCGACAAGCACTGTAGGAGGTACAAGATGTAGATCCAAATTAAGCTAAACTGAAGCCTTTTCCCTGTAGTGACCCTAGAGGCTGAAATTCATATTTTGTTGTCTGAGTATTGCATTGAGACGTGTTACTTGAATTGTATTCCAGGATTTGCTCATCTTCAGCTCAGAGAAATTGTAATGATTTAAGACTTTAAAGCCTCAGAAGTCTTTCATTAAGGTCCTAATGTTATTAAATCTATATTAGACATATTATATATCATTGTAAAGAACATATCACACACTTTTGGTTTTTTTTTTCAATTTTTTCAGCAAAAAAAAACAGAAAATGGCTTTGGAAAAAACTGTTTTTTTCCCCAACTTTTCAGGTTTTTTTTCCAGGCATTCCCATCTCTAGTCTCAAGCCATTGAATTTAAAAAAAAAAAAATGCCCCCATGGGAGGCATCGATTGATTGACACAGGTTAGTCATGTGACTTTCCTCGTCAATCATGGGGGCCCGCCGCTGGGCTGACTGCCTGGAGGCACATCCTGGAGTGCAGCAAAGATCCTGTGAAGCCCTGAGGGCAACAACAAATCCTGAGAAGCCCTGACAGCAGCAGTATTATGGCACACTGGTATGTATATGGCACACTACTAGCAGACTGTTATGGCAAACTCCTGTGCTTGGCACACTGACATGTATATGGCACACTGCTGGCACTCCGGTATTATGGCACACTGAAATATATATGGCACACTGGTATTATCGCTAGGGATGAGCCGAACACTCCCCGAGTTCGGTTCGAGCCCGAACCCGAACTTCCCATTTGTTCGGGACCATACCCGAACTTCCAAATGTTCGGGACCGAACCCGAACCCGAACCCCCATGCAAGTCAATAGGGCTGAAAATTCGGTTTTTTAGAGTGCCCTCCAAGAGGGCATATATGCTACATATTTGCAATAAAAGGTGTATGGGGGTCCGGGTAGTGCCCTGGGGGACAGGAAACAAGGACAAAAAGTTTAAAAAAAAAACGTTTTTAAAGGGACAGTGAGTTTTCCATGAAATAAGGGTTAAAAATAAAAACGAAAAATTCCTTCAAATATCGTGCCCATAACCTGCCCGTGAAGTGGCGGATTTCTAGGATGTATAGAAACACTTAAAACAAATAAATGACGTTTCATATGACGGTAAATGCTTTTCCTTTAATCTATCCATAAACAACTGCTTGGGGCGGCAGCCTGTATTAAAAGACATTTTAGGACGTGCAGAAAAAGTTTAGTGTATTTTTGGGCTAAATTATTGTGAAACTTATGCACGCTTTGGATGAAAGTAACAATAGGTGCTTTAAAATTGGGCTTTTAGCGTCGGCAACAGTGCCATCACACCGTAACCCCTCTGAGGATATGAATCGGATACAGGCGTCAGTGACAGTGCACCCAGATATTGTGCCTTTAGTGCCAGGCATGCAAGTACTATCATATAGTAACCCCTCTGTGGTATTGTGGAAGAGTGCAGGGGTGGACCATGCGGTCCTATATTGAAAAGTGTTTTTTTTATCTGTTAATGGGCGACAGTGCACCCAGATATTGTGCCTTTAATGCCAGGCCATCAAGTATCATCATACAGTAACCCCTCTGTGGTATTGTGGAAGAGTGCAGGGGTGGACCATGTGGTCCTATATTGAATTTTTTTTTTTTAATGGGCGTCAGTGCTGGAGGTTTTGGGAAAGCAGAAGAGGACTTCCCCTATCTATTCCATTACTTCAGCATCAGGGGATTGATAGCTGCTGATCCAGGACTGATTCATTTTTATAAATGTCAGCCGGTCTACAGAGTCGGTGGACAGACGCACTCTTTTGTCTGTGACAAAACCTCCAGCGGCACTGAACGTCCTTTCGAAAAGCACGCTAGATGAAGGGCAACCTAGTAGCTGCATAGCATATTGGCTAAATTCTGGCCAGTGATCCAATCTCAACACCCAGTAAGCCAGTGGATCATCTGCTGGAAAGGTATCCAGGTCTGCCCTTGCCCCTAGGTAGTCCTGCACCATACGGTGAAGATGCTGGCAATGGGTGCCTACATTTGACGTCCCTGGGCGTCATGGACTAAAAAAATTTAAAACGGCATCAGTCAAGCGGCCCTGGCCCTCACCGCTCTTCCTCTGATCATCCACAGCCTCAGAAGCATGTGTGTCATCACTTGGTAACCTACCAGTGCCTGGAAAGGTGTTACACAAGTGTCTCTTTACAGCGTACCCAAGTTGTTTCATCCGGTCCTCCCTCTGTGCAGGCAGGATGAGCTCTGCAACTTTACCCTTGTATTGTGGATCAGGAAGACTTGCCAACCAGTAATGATCCCTCTCCTTGATAGCACGAATCCTGGGGTCCTTTAGCAGGCTTTACAGGATAAGGGAGCCCATGCAGCATAGGTTGCATTAGCTTCCCAGTCTTCCTGGTCAATGAGGATGACCCCATCGTGCACTTCCTCCTCCCAGCCACGTACTAGTCCTTGGATTTCTGGGCACACAAAACCCTCCCTTGAGGAATCCCCACCTTCAATGCCCCCACTACTTAAATATTCTTCCTCCTCCTCCTCCTCATCCTCCTCCTGTCTGATCTGAGGAGGACCCACTGGAATGCTGTCTGCGTAAAGACTGTGACCTTGAGAGCTAGGAAAGTCCTCTTCTTCCTCCCGCTGCTCTGCCTCTAGTGCCACATCTATAATTCCCCGCAGAGTGCACTCCAGCAGGAACACTAAAGCAATTGTGTCACTGATGCATGCACTGTCCCTGCTCACTATCCTCGTTGCCTCTTCAAATTGTGACAGTAAAGTGCATGCATCCTTGATCATCAGCCACTGTGGGGGGAAGAAAACCAAAGTTGACCTGAATCTGTCCTTGTGCCATACTCACACAGGTACTCGTTGATGGCCCTCTGCTGCTTGTGCAGACGCTGCAGCATTGCCAATGTCGAGTTCCACCTGGTGGGCATGGCACAAATCAGACGGTTTGTGGGAAGGTGGAATTCTCTTTGAATTTCTGCCAGGCGAACGCTTGCTGGGAATGACCGTCTGAAGTGGCTGCAGACTTTTCTGGCCTGGCTGAGAAGCTCTGCCAGCCCTGGGTACCTGGTTAGGAAATGCTGTACCACCATATTTAGGACATGTGATAGGCATGGTACATGCGCCAACTTACCCTGGCGTAGGGCGGACAGAAGGTTGCTGCCGTTATCACAGATGACCATTCCCAGCTGAAGCTGGCGTGGTGTTAACCATCTCTGCCCCTGCACCCTGCAGAGCTGACAGAATTTCTGGCCCGGTGTGGCTCCTGTCCCCTAAACAAACCAGCTCAAGCACAGTATGACATCTTTTTGCTTGAGCCATTGCGTAGCCCCTGCCACGCGTCAGTTTAACTGCCACTTCACCAGAGACAGAGAAGGAGGAGGAGGAAGAGGTGGTGGAGCAGACAGACCTCATACAAGCAGCTTTCTGGAGGCGTGGTGGATGAACAAGCTCCAGCACAGAGCCCCGTCCTGGATCCCTCACAGCTGCAAGCAGAGTTACCCAGTGTGCCGTGAAGGAAATGTAACGGCCCTGTCCATGCTTGCTGGACCACGTGTCTAAAGTCATGTGCACCTTGGTGCTGACTGCCTTTTCCAATGAGTCCATACCATTGTCTTCTACGTGCTGGAATGGCCTTCCGTGAAAAGAAATGGCGTTTTGGAACCTGCCACTGTGGTACAGCACATTCAGCAAATTCACGGAAGGAAGCAGAGTCCACCAGCTGGAAAGGCAGCAGCTGCAATGCGAGTAATTTTGCTAAACTGGTATTTAGACGCTGTACTTGGGGATGGGTGGGACTATATTTTTTCTTACGCAGCAGCAGCAACGTAATCTGACTGTGTAAATCTTCAGCTGATGGGATGCTGTCACATTCTGAGGAAGGACCTGGTACACCCATTACTGTAGCATCATCCCGGTCAGTGGAGGTTGTAGGGTTACGTCTCGACCCTGCCCCCTAGTGGTGAAGGGTCTCATGTCTGTTTATTCCCTGTGGTCTATTTGGCAGTGCTGTTTGGGGCTGTTCTGGGGTTCTGCTGTGATCTCCTGGTCTGGGGTCACATGGCCCAATCACACAGACCCACTCCCTGTAAATATCCCAGCAGCACAGAGCCTCATTGATGGTTTGTGGAGTTTGATGGTGGTTGTGTCCTGTTAGGTCCCTGTGTTGCTGCATAGCATTCTTGTTCTAGTGCATTCTGGTTTTGACCTCGGCTGTGTTTCATGACGATCCTTTTCTGCTGACTCCTTGTACTCTGTATGCTGATCTGTTGCCAACCTTGCCTGAACGACCATTCTTAGATCTTTCATTTTTCATGTATTTTGTTTGTCCTAGTTTAGTATAGTCTCCGAGGCCATTAAAAAGACCTCCTCAGTGCAGGTCGTTTTGTCTGTCTTGTTTATCCCTTGCCCTTCTTATTTATATTTATATTTATCTGTTAATTCTTTGTTAGGGTTTTTCTTAGAAGTATTCCCAGCATAGGTATTCCTGTAGTTTTCTCCTGGTTCTTCCTGTTCCATGTGTCACTGTCTGGTTCCTGTATCATAATGAAGAGGTGTTCAGTTCATGTCCTGTTTCACCAAGTCTGTCCATTTGTTGACTGCCCTGCAGCCTGCATAATTCATCTACTGTCATTCATTGTTTGTGTTTCTGAGCGTGTCCTGGGTTATCTGTCGGTCTTGAAACTTTCGGAGTTTAGTGGCAATTCAGTCCTACTTTTGTGCTCCTTGCTTTTGGAGAAACAAGTCTGTTTTATTGATCTGTCCAGTCAGTAGCTCACCTGCCTTAAGGGCTACACTCCATGTTCCAAGCCACCATGATGGCCCAAGAGAGGGCCAACAGTTACATGTAGGCAATGACATGGCAAGACATATAGTGGGGGTAGAGACAGATGAGGAGGAGGAGGACCTATGCAAAGTGTTGTGCCAACGGGATGCGTGGCAGGTGTCTCCTCAAGCACGTGGTACCCAAGCGTGGGATGTCTTTCCCATGCGTGATCCTCATCTGACATAGATTACAAATAGCAATGGTGCGGTCTGCTGCATATTTCTTTAAGAACTCGCAGACAGCAGACTTCCTGTACATGTGCTTTGAGACAACAGTGCTCTGCACCTGAGCAGCTGTGACTTCTGATGACTTGGACTGGCTACGGTTTGTCATAGAGGACGTTCTGCCTCGTTTTTGTTGTGCCTCCTCCCTTGACTGTTTGATCAGGCACCCAGGTGGAGTCAGTGACCTCATCATCATTGTCATAACCCCCTATCTCCTCGTCACTGGAGCCAACTTGGCAGTATGCTACAGCTGCTGGGGCAACATTAGTGCCAGTTATTTGTGTGTCACTGGCACCCCCTTCCTCTAGGTTGATTATACTCCCTTCCTCAACCTCAGAGATTGAATCAGAGAACTGGAGTTGCTGCGCATCCTCAAGCAGCATGTCACTGTCACTGTAGTCAAACAATTCAGCTGACTCCTCCGTGTGTGATAGTGAGGCTACGGCAGGAGTAGCTGTGGACATGGAGACTGAATTAGATGTTTTGGCAGCTGAGGTGGACTGTAAACCACTACAAGCCTGGCTGGCAGAGGACTGGGAGGATGAGGATGGCCTGGCTAGCCAATCCACCAAATCCTCTGTATGTTGCTGCTGCTTAAGATGGCCAGCACCAGTTAGAAAGGACAAGCGTGCCCCTGCAGAGGATGCACCACGTCCACGACGACCAGAGGCACAGCTTCCAGACACAGAGGCTGCTAGCCCTCTTATCTGTGTCTGGGAGCGTCTGCCTGTCCTTTTTGGTCTTTCTGGCATGGTGATCGATGTATAGATTAAAGATATACAGAACTCTGATTCAACTCTGTTATAAAAATTGGAGATATGCAGAACTCTGATTCAACTGTGTTATCTAGATTAAAGATTTCCAGAACTCTGGTATAACTGTCATGCATTTGTTTTTAGATCCAATTTTTGGAGGTTTGGAGTGTGCCTGATATGTAGGCAGCTCTCTTTATTGCAGCAGGAAATTGCCTGTTTGAAGTCTGAGATTTGTAAATTATCTGTTAGACAAACTCAGGCTATGGCTATGACTGTTACAAAGCCACTGCCACAGAGGCCTCCTAGGAGCGGCAGATGGACTACTGTAGGATCTGGTAGACTTAGAGTTGTGGATAGAAGGCATGTCCCACAGTCTGTGGCTCTTCTTAATTCTTTTGAGGCACTTTCAGAGTGTAGTGGTGAGACGGAAGTAGGCTCAGACACCATAGTTGAGGAACCACCATCCCCTATGCCTAAAGTATGCAGGACTGCAACCAAGAACAAAAAGTAAAAGGTGGGACATGATAGGAGGCAATTGTTGCTGGGTGATTCTATCATAAGAGGTGTTGAGCTGGGGAGTAGTGGTTTGGTGAGATGTCTTCCTGGGGCTACTGCTCGTAGAGACAAGAGACGTATTCTCAATATTTTCTAACAAGTAAAGCAGCAAGGGGAAGTGGATGTTCTAGTCCATCTAGGGACAAATGACTTGGCTAGCAATGAGGTTTCTGAGATTAAGGAAGATTTTTGTGTTCTTGGAGGTGAAATACAGCAGATTGCGTCCACTGTGTCATTCTCTGAAGTTTTGCCTGTGCATAACATTCAGGATAGGCAGATGCGCAATAGGGAATTTAATTTGTGGCTTCGGGAATGGTGTCGGGAGCAAGGATTTGGCTTTGTGTCCCATGATAGCTCTAATTGGAGCAGAAAGGAACTGTATAAACAAGATGGTTTGCATCTTACTCATTGGGGAACATATGTTCTCAGTGAGAAGTTCAAAGGTTTCACAAAGAAATATTTAAACTAGGAGGGGGGGACAAAAGGGTAAAAAACAATCTGCCTTATTGTCCCCCAAAACTAAATCGGAGGGTGCAAGCAACATGCGGGGAAAAAAATGACAAGCTCAGAGTTGTTTCTATAAATGCTGGCAGTTTAGTCAATAAAATAAATGAACTGGAGGCAATGATGGCAGCTGAAAAATTAGATTTAGTGGCGCTTACTGAGACATGGTTCAGTGAGAAAAATAACTGGGACATAACAATACCGGGGTACTCTTTATATAGAAAAGTCAGAGAAGGTAGGAAAGGAGGAAGAGTGGCCCTGTATGTGAGAAACAACATAAAAGCGAACCAAATAAAAGTGAGCGAGGTGAACATAGAGTCAGTTTGGGTTACGCTAACATTTGGCAATCATACAGTAGCTCGTGTAGGTGTGATCTATAGACCCCCTGGACAAGTAGAAGAGCTAGATAATCTGCTGTTTGAGGAAATAGCCAAAATGGCAATGAAGGGGGAAGTTATTATCATGGGGGACTTTAATCTTCCTGATGTGAACTGGAAAACCAAAACAGCTGGGTGCACCAGGAGTACAAATATTCTAAACTCCCTACTGGGATTATCTCTAACACAAGTAGTTGAGGAACCGACCCGTAAAGAGGCCATATTGGATTTAATACTCACAAATGGAGGTTTGGTATCGGACGTTGTTGTAGGTGAAAATTTGGGATCTAGTGATCACCAGTCAGTATGGTTTAATATAAGAACAGGGATGGAGCCGCACCACACAAAAACAAAAGTTTTAGACTTTAAAAAAACAGATTTTTCTAAAATGAGATTTTGTGTGAAAGAGTCATTATCAGACTGGAGGAGTTTAAAGGGAGTCCAGGAGAAATGGGATTATTTAAAGGAAGCATTATTGAAGGCCACAGGCAATTGCATTCGGCTTGTTAGCAAAAACAAAAAAGGGAAGAAACCACTATGGTACTCTGCAGAAGTGGCCAAAATGGTGAAGAACAAAAAGACAGCATTCAATAATTATAAAAAAACTCAGGCAAACCTATAAGATTATGCAGAAAGAGGCAAAGCAATTTATAAGAGCTTCCAAGGCACACGCAGAAGAGAAAATAGCGCAGTCAGTAAAAAAGGGGGACAAAACATTTTTTAGATACATAAATGAGAAAAGAAAAGTAAAACAAGGATTAGTTAGATGAAAAACAAAGGAAGGAATGTAGAAGAGGATAAAATTCTCGCTGACTGCCTCAATAAATATTTTTGTTCAGTCTTTGCAGAAGAAAAGGGAAGGAAAGGGACCTCAGTTAGGAGGAAACACTAACGAGACATTTACATATCAGTTTACAGAGGAGGAGGTTCTACAGCAGCTGTCTAAAGTAAAGACAAATAAGTCAATGGGGCCTGATGGGATCCACCCTAAATGATTAAAAGAGCTCAGTGATGTAATAGCAAAACCGTTAACAGATTTATTTAACCAATCCTTGCTAACGGGAGTCGTCCCAGAAGACCGGAAATTAGCAAATGTTGTGCCCATTTACAAGAAAGGTAGTAGGGAGGAATCGGGGAACTATAGGCCAGTTAGTCTTACGTCAGTAGTGGGGAAATTAATGGAAACCATGTTAAAGGAAAGTATTGTTGAACATCTAAAAACACTTAGATTACAGGATCAGAAACAACAAAAGTTACCAGGAAAGGCTTAATGATCTTAACATGTACAGCTTGGAAAAAAGACGAGACAGGAGATATGATAGAAACATTTAAATACGTAAAGGGAAAAGAATTGTAGAGGTAGGGAGTATATTTAAACAGAAACAAAGTAGCAAAACAAGAGGACATAGTTTTAGAAGAGGGGCAAAGGTTTAAAAGTAACATCAGGAAGCATTATATTACTGAGAGGGTGGTGGATACATTGAACAGCCTTCCAGTAGAAGTGGTAGAGGCCAAAACAGTAATTGAATTTAAGCAAGCATGGGATAGGCATAAGGCTATCCTAAACAAAAGATAAATCCAGGTAAAGTATCCATGTAATTGGGCAGACTAGATGGACTGAAAGGTTCTTATCTGCCAACATTTTTCTATGTTTCTATGTTTCTATAACTCAGTGAGACACCCTGATAGCTGGCAGCCAGTGACAAGACACAGATTAAAATTCCCAGAAACCACCTATAAATCAGTGAGACCCCCTGATGGGTGGCAGTGACAAGACACAGGTTATAATTACCAGATATCTGCTAGAAGTATGTGGGACCCCCAGATAGCTGGCAGTGAGAAGACACAGATTACAATTCCCAGGAACCTCCTATAAATCAGTGAGACATCCTGATGGGTGGCAGTGACAAGACACAGATTACAATTCTCAGATATCTTGTAGAAGTGAGGCCCCCAAATAGCTGCTGGCAGTGAGAACACACCGATTACAACAATTCCCAGATATTTTGTAGAAGGGAGACCCCCAAGAGCTGCTGGCAGTGAGAACACACAGATTACAACAATTCCCAGATATCATATAGAAGGGAGACCCCCCCCAATAGCTGCTGGCAGTGAGAACACACAGATTACAACAATTCCCAGATATCTTGTAGAATTGAGACCACCCCTCAATAGCTGCTGGCAGTGAGAACACACAGATTACAACAATTCCCAGATATCCTGTAGAAGTGAGACCCCCCCAATAGCTGCTGGCACTGAGAAGACACACAGCCTTATATAGTGTGCTGTGGGACTTAGCTCTGTGAGCCCATGATTGGGCAAAATTTGCCCAATCAGGACTCTGAGCCGTGATTGGCATAGTCTTGCACCTGACCTGTGGTCAGGTGTAAGGCTGTAGCCAATTACAAGCTTCAGGCCAGTGGAAAAGTGCATTGTGGTCCATTGTGGTGCATTGTGGGCGAACTCGAACCGAACACGCACAAATGTTCAGAGTTCGCCAACAGCCGTTTTCGTTCTGATTTTTCCTTTCTGTTTTTTCGTTATGTTACTGCAATTTGTATTTCGGACCAATCTGAAAATTCGGACGGCCAATTTTCGTATTTTGAAATATGAATCAGCTAATTTTCGTCCTAATTTTAATTCAGAACTGAACAAAATGCTTATGTCGACAGCTTATGTAAGTGGTAGTGTCCCTTTAAAAACTACATTTTACATGTGCAACTCCGCTAGAACACTTTTTAAGCCCATTATAAATTTCTGCAAATAAGTTTCTACTCCCTGTGGAAGTTTTATAGTACTCACCTTCACCATAACAACTGTTTTCACTTTATAGGTTATAGGGCAAATCAGTCAGTGACTGTTTATCTGGCATCTCCTCCTGGATGGCCTCCCACCACCTAAAGATCAACATGTCAAAGACTGAGCTCCTACTTATTCCTCCTCCAATGCCTCCCCACCTCCTGACTTCTCTATCACGGTGGAGGGTATCACCATCTCCCCATCAAACCAAGTTCGCTGTCTTGGAGTTACACTTGACTCTGCTCTTTCCTTCATCCCCCACATCCAGTCTCTTTCCTCCTCCTGCCGATACCAACTACGTAATATTTCCAGAATTCGGCCATTTCTTACCGCTGTCACCACAAAACAACTCATACACGCCCTGGTAATCTCCCGACTCGACTATTGCAATAATCTCTTATCTGGCCTCCCTCTGTCCCGCCTCTCCCCCCTACAATCCATCCTGAACGCCTCCACCAGGCTAATTCACCTCACCCGCCGCTCTGTCTCTGCCGCTCCCCTCTGCGAGTCCCTTCACTGGCTCCCCATCCACTGCAGAATTAAGTTCAAAATCCTTATCCTTACCTACAAAACCCTCACTAACTCAGCGCCCCACTACCTGTCCTCACTAATCACCAAATACACCAGCCCGCTCCCTAAGGTCAAACAGTGACCTGCGCCTAGCTTCTCCCCGCATCACCTCTTCCCATGATAGACTGCAGGATTTCTCATGCGCAGCCCCCACTCTCTGGAACGCTCTCCCTCGTACTGTCAGACTTTCCCCTAACTTCTCTTCCTTCAAACGCTCCCTTAAAACATTCCTATTTAGGGAAGCCTACCACCCAACTCACTGACACAACCATCAATAACTCTCACCTTACAGTCCTCTCCTCCTGTTTCCAACCCCCAACCCTCCTAGATTGTGAGTTCCTACGGGAATAGGGCCCTCATCTCCACCTGTACTGTTTGTCAAATGTTGTTCAATGTATTGTAACCCTGTCTATACTGTGCTTATTGTACAGCGCTGCGGAATATGCTGGCGCTTTATTAATAATGAATAATAATAATAATAGCAATTTGTAAGAAGAGGTTAAATGCAATGTCTTTGACTGGAAAGTCATTTTTACTGTTGGCATGACAGCGGTGGATTCATTATTATTTTTACACATTAACACATACTTTTATGTTGTGTGATCCTTTCATTTAGATGCGTTTACTGTCTTACTGTCTAAGAAAAAACTTATGTCTTATCTTACATGTCACTTATCCTATGTATAGTTGCTTCTCCCGGTGCTCAGCAGTGGCCCCTATTGAAATACCATGTTGAAGGTATGCCAGCACTCTGGGATTTCTCAAAAATTCTTTATTATTCCATCATGTCTGTCCTGAGGAAAGTTCCTCGTGGGAACTGAAACGTTGATTTTTTTAACGGAATCATAAAGAATTTTTGAGAAATCCCAGAGTGCTGGCATACCTTCAACATGGTATGTATATATATATATATATATATATATATATATTTATATTCAACGGGGTAAAGGCTGCACACGTGTGTAAAAACAACAAATTTTATTGAAGCCAAATTAAAAATAGACCAATATAATATATATATATATATATATATATATTATATTCAGGAACATGTGCTTTTTTCAGGTGGTGGAGGTAGGGGAAATCTTGGGTGAGATCTTGGGTCCTCACTTTTTTTCCCCAGGACTTGGCCCCTGAATGAAACACGGAAAGTAACAGATAAAAGCTGAAAACATTTTAATGCAAGGTTAGCGTTCTCTCTAGGGTTGCAACAAAGTTATTTGTGAAATCTCACTCTTGTCACCATGCATTACTGTAAAGAAGCTAGAAGCAGCAGCTGTTACCCTCACTTTAACCAAAATAAACTTTACTGTTCCATTACACCAACCAAGGGGAAGGCAGTAAAAAGGGATAGAGCTCTGGTGTCACTTAATACTATATAGGGTATAAGAATCAGGTGGTTATAAATGCTGAATCTCACTATACATTATAGTACAGATATTACAGTTACTGTAATTTTCTTATGCAGGCAATGTGTCCACATACTGATATATTTTATATTCAATTGGTGTTTTGTAGAAGCTACATTGCTAATAACTTAATTTCATTTTGATCACTTCAAATCCCTATAAGCAGGTGATCTGCTTCCTTATATTATCTATCTTTATCACATTTACTGTATTTGACACAAAAGCCAATTCTCAATGAAACAACAGTTCATTGTAAAAACAAATCTGTCATATTAAAATGTTATCGCAATCATATTGTGATGTCAACCAATGGCATTTGAAAAGGTCTTGATGCAATAAATAATAATTGAATTAAAAAAATCGTGCTTCACCCAAATGATCTATCCCAATGACAGACCATATATCAGGTGTCCTGCCTACTTGGGTGAAATTAGGTCTAACTACGATAGTTCTCTTAGCCCTTTCGCTGCGGAGGACGCGCTCAGCGCGTCCACCCGCAGGTACGTTCCTTGCGGTGGATGCGCTGAGCGCGTCCTCCCTTTGGGGCCAGCGTTCGGCCGGGTTCTGGCCGATCGCTGGCCCCCCCGGTGCGGGCTGACATCCTCGATGTCAGCCCAGCACCCGGAACCGCCGCCGGAGTAATTAGGTGTCACCGCGGGGGCGCGATGACACCTAATTCAGGTGCCCCCCCGCATGTGCGGAGGAGGCGCCTGAAAGGGAGGGGGGGAGGTCCTTCGGACCTCTCTCCCTCCCGATCGGCGGCATGCAGGGGGTTAACCCAGGCACCGTTTGGAAGCCTGCCCTTCCAAATGGTACCTGACATTAACCCCATGGGGGCCGGATCACGAATCGGTGCCGAAAAGCGCCGGTTCGTGATCCATACCCGGAGCTGGCCGACATCTTGGATGTCGGTCAAGCTTCCAGGAATGCCCCCTGAGGACTGGCATCATCGTGCATAGCACGATGACGCCAGTCCTGGAGTTAACCCCTAACTGCCACCAATGGTGGAGATAGGGGGTTCCAATGAACCCCCTATCTCCCGATCCGTGGCAGTTAGGGGTTAATGTTTGGTATTGTTGGATCGGCCAGAGCATGGCCGTTCCAACAATACCAAACTTGACTATGAAAAAGGTTTTTAAAAAAATAATAAAAAAATAAATAAAAAAAAATATTAAAAAGAAATTATGAAAAAAAAAATAAACACGTTTTTTTTTCTTTTTTTTGGTTCGTTAATGCAGCAATATTGTTACCATTTCAATTATAATGTGAACAATAATGCTGCACTAACGATTTTTGTATGCGGTGCGTTTGTTAAAAATCACGTAATTTTCCCCAAAAAAAAATGGAACGAGACCCCATCTCTAATTTTTTTAACAAGCGCACCCCATACAAAATATAACCGCAATTGCTCGCATGTTAAAATGTGAAAAAAAACCACTTTACACGTTGTAAATTATTGAAAATTCATATTTTATTGCATTTTTTGTTATAATATACAGACAGGTCATGACGTATACATATAATAATGACATATTATGAATCTGCCGAGTCTGACGGAAAGAACGATATATAATATGTCTGGATCATATACTAAAATAAGCCTTCAAAACACGTTTAAACATGATGAGCAAAATCGGTAAAAATGACCTCAGCACAGGGGCGGGAAATAAAAAAATATATAAAAGGTTAGCTAGGTATTTCAGCTGATCTATGTTCCTGTTGTGAGTTAGCTGCCCAAGAGTATGGTTGAATTAGAATGCAGCTTTATTCCTAGGGTTAACGCTGTGAATATGAAGTATTTGCTGATTTATTATGGCGGATACATAAGCTCAAACAGTATATAATAATGACAAGGAATACATTTTGGCAGGATCCGCACAGGAGTGGTTATTACAATAGATCTAGTGTACTTGGTTGTTTAATATCTATCTATATATATATTTTTTTCTATCTATTTATAAAGTATTTTACCAGGAAGGAAACATTGAGATTTCTCTCGTTTTCAAGTATGTCCTGGGTTTAAGGTTAGGTTAAGCACTCACAGTTCACCTTTAATCTCCAATACCAGGTGCTTGGCAAAGGTATCCATCGCATACAGTCTGAATATATGCCAGCACTCTAGGGTTTCTCCTAAAATCATCAACTTTATTGGTCCATTAAAACAGTGGTTCCCAACTGCTGTCCTCAAAGTACCCCCAACAGGTCAGGTTTTCCAGATATCTGAAGCACAGCACAGGTGATATAATTAGCTGCTCAGTGATTGCAGGATTCAAGACTGCATTTCCCCAAGGCAATCTTTAAAACGTGGCCTGTTGGGGGTACTTGAGGACCACGGCTGGGAACCACTGCATTAAAACTTCAACGTTTCGATTCCACACAAGGGAAGGTTTATAATGTACACCATGTTGATGTTTAAGGCTAGGGACAGATGAGCGCATTTTCTGCGGCCACCGTCAAAATGTACGTCGATGCGTGCGCACGCATTTTTTCACGGAATACGCTTAAGTGGTCAGACGATGCGCAATTCTGGACGTATTTCATGACGGTGGGGTAAAAAGAAGTCTAGGGAAATCCGGCTGTTTGAACGTTATGTAGGCCGCACACTAGCAGCGTCTGACGTCTCCTAATCACGCACACACGCTGCCATGCGGCCGCAGCGCACTCTGTACGTCAGTAGCAGCGGTTTCACGTTCTGAGAAAAATGCGTTCATTTGCTGGTTGCGTGGTGTCGGCGCACTTTCGTACGCACGTACTGCGTATATTGGCCGTCATTGGCCGTTATGTGCTGCTACTGCCGCCGTGATTTAGTGCGTCTGCACGCGCGTTCCGACTGCCCCACTCTGACCCTAGCCTTAATGGACCACTGTTGTTGATTTTATGAGAAACTCCAGAGTGCTGGCATATATTCAGACTGTACATATATATTTATTTTATAATGTCGGCTTCGGGGAAGTTTAAACTACATTGCATTTAAAATTAAAGATTCATATTCCTAAAACATAAATTAGCAGAACAAAAGAGACACAATCGCAGGACTTGTAAAGTCAAATATATTATGTAATAGATGATTATTGTTTTATTTTCATATGAACATTTAAAAGGTCCATGTGAATGCAGAACCGTTAATCATCTGTTGTACATTATTTGTTCAATCACCTATACCACATTGGTACGTAACTGGTGGCGCGATGATGGTCGCTGAATGGTAGGTGGTGGTTCCCTTAGTTCGTATGAAGCATATGAAAAAGAGTAATAAAATATATAGTGCAGATGATTCTAACACAATAATATATATGTGCCAATGTGGGATATTCCACTCACAAATTGAAGAGCCCAGACACTGGCTCTAAGTGGGTCACAGCTTTTGGGTGTTTTTTGCTTCTCCGTTCCTTAAGGTGACCCACGCCTTAATAGGATGGAAAATGGCTCATACACATGGACATGGAAGAAAAAAACAGAAACAGCTTCCTTGTGCAGATCTTCTAAAATTCAGATAGTGTGAATAGACAAAAGCCGTTAAACTCACATTTGCAGGAGCTTATGGACCAAGCTCGTGGTTTGTGCGCTTCAAGGCTCGCATAGGGTGGAGCCCAAACCCGTCTTTAAATCCAGAATACCAAGGGACGATAAAATAAGAAGGTTTAAAAATTTATTAATGCATAAATAAAACAGATAAAATACTGGCTCAACCAGGAGACCAGAACGCGTTTCGCCAGACGTGCTGGCTTCTTCAGCTGGTTTACAGGCTAGTTCGTGTGAATGTCTTAAATAGTTTAATACTAAACAGTCAATAAAGTCCCCATGTGTTCCGGATGAAGAAATTAGCGTAATTAACGCAAGTCCCCTGTCTCGAAACACCTGAGAGGGAGATCGCCATCTTGCGCATGCGCTCTGTCGTTCTATGCGTTCCATTCTGCGTTTCAGAGGAGATCCAGGAAGTGCCGTGCGTTCCACTTCAAACGTCTCTACGGATCTCCGGACGCACTGATAGACTGGAAATGACATCCCTCGGGTCTGAATGGGGCCACCCTCAGTAGATTTTCAAACGAGCAAGGGCCAGAAGAAAGACATATAAGTGCAAGATATATAGCAGAAATATAATAGGACCCTCTCCAACTACATTCCACAAAGATAATGTCGTATTTGATGTGAATATAATATTAAAAATGTGCTTTATTCATATAAAATCACGATGGAGATGAGATAATTGAGACACTACAAAAATATATATATACCTATGAAGGTGGTAAACGTATCCCTAAAACGTGTAGTATTAGATAAAAGTGCCGCTGCAGATGTTTAATTGATATACTTCTATGGTGCATATGTGGTATTCGATGGACCAAAATGGGGCATAGTGCCTATTTATATATTAAAGTGCTAAAGTGGCTATTTATATAATTTTATTTACTAATAAAGTGCTGATGACAATAGTCTTATATTTATAAGATGCAAGTGGTTTTGGTCCATCGAATACCACATATGCACCATAGAAGTATATCAATTAAACATCTGCAGCGGCACTTTTATCTAATACTACACGTTTTAGGGATACGTTTACCACCTTCATAGGTATATATATATTTTTGTAGTGTCTCAATTATCTCATCTCCATCGTGATTTTATATGAATAAAGCACATTTTGAATATTATATTCACATCAAATACGACATTATCTTTGTGGAATGTAGTTGGAGAGGGTCCTATTATATTTCTGCTATATATCTTGCATTTATATGTCTTTCTTCTGGCCCTTGCTCGTTTGAAAATCTACTGAGGGTGGCCCCATTCAGACCCGAGGGATGTCATTTCCAGTCTATCAGTGCGTCCGGAGATCCGTAGAGACGTTTGAAGTGGAACGCACGGCACTTCCTGGATCTCCTCTGAAACGCAGAATGGAACGCATAGAACGACAGAGCGCATGCGCAAGATGGCGATCTCCCTCTCAGGTGTTTCGAGACAGGGGACTTGCGTTAATTACGCTAATTTCTTCATCCGGAACACATGGGGACTTTATTGACTGTTTAGTATTAAACTATTTAAGACATTCACACGAACTAGCCTGTAAACCAGCTGAAGAAGCCAGCACGTCTGGCGAAACGCGTTCTGGTCTCCTGGTTGAGCCAGTATTTTATCTGTTTTATTTATGCATTAATAAATTTTTAAACCTTCTTATTTTATCGTCCCCTTGGTATTCTGGATTTAAAGACGGGTTTGGGCTCCACCCTATGCGAGCCTTGAAGCGCACAAACCACGAGCTTGGTCCATAAGCTCCTGCAAATGTGAGTTTAACGGCTTTTGTCTATTCACACTATCTGAATTTTAGAAGATCTGCACAAGGAAGCTGTTTCTGTTTTTTCTTCCATGTCCATGTGTATGAGCCATTTTCCATCCTATTAAGGCGTGGGTCACCTTAAGGAACGGAGAAGCAAAAAACACCCAAAAGCTGTGACCCACTTAGAGCCAGTGTCTGGGCTCTTCAATTTGTGAGTGGAATATCCCACATTGGCACATATATATTATTGTGTTAGAATCATCTGCACTATATATTTTATTACTCTTTTTCATATGCTTCATACGAACTAAGGGAACCACCACCTACCATTCAGCGACCATCATCGCGCCACCAGTTACGTACCATTGTTCTTTATATTTCACTGGTTTGGGGGAAACCACTATATTCTGGTTGGCGTTGGTTTGTTGGTGGCGGTACAAGTTGTGGGCGCCTGTCAACTTTTTGTGACCTATACCACATTATTTATTTGTATTTGTAAGTCCTGTGAGCGTATCTGGTTTTCATGTTTTGTTCTGTAGACTGTGTGGGATTAACATAGGGGCTACTGGATCTGCAGCTTCAGGCCCTGTGCCCCACAACAGGCCCAGAGAAAGCATAACTATCAGGGTTATTCAAAGAGAATCGAAAAGTCACCGCATGTTCGGTGACTTTTCGTTCTCTTCAATTCGGTGCGATTTGGCGATCCCATTTCGGCGACCCTGCAATGTATTCAGCAAGCACCACAGGGCCGTCGTAGTGCAGGGAAAAGCCGCCGCAACCCCCGACGAACACTCAATGCAAAACCCGGCGAACGCTCACCGAAACACACAAAAACATCTGGATTAACCTCGCCGAACACACCAGAGAAACCCGAGCAGCCGCCAATCACAGCGCAGAGCAGCCGCCGGAAAAACCCAAAACCGCAGACGAATGGAGTAGGAAAAAAAAACAGTACGCTTGAATGTTTGAAAAGTGAAACGCTGTTTGCAAAGAAACTACTGAATGAAAATGTCTGAAATTTACATATAAGATCCAATGAATGATAATAAAAAGGGCTCTTACAGAAAAAAGAAAAAACGATTTAAAAAAAAAGCCGAAAAAATATTATTCAGGAGAAATCCTAAAAAATCTTTACATAAAGAGACTTTTTACTGCAGAATATTATAATCAACGGTTTATTAGGTATTGGATTAAAATGGGAATATTTTTAACATTGAATCCTATGGGATTCGCCTGTATAAACCTGTCGAATGAAACCACTGAACAGCAGGGCAATTCTGCAACTTCTCCCTGCTGTTTTTTGTCCTCTGAATAGAAGAAGCATTGCTTCTCTATGGAGATTTCACTACCCTCAAACAGGCAACGAACAGGCACCGTATGTGCAGGCAATTTGCCAACATTTGGCGAACTGCTTGCTCTCTGAATAACCGAATGGCCAGGAAAGGTAACCATACGCTGAATTTCATTGTTCAGTTACCTTTCGGACACAATTCGGATCTCTTTGAATAACCCTGTATGTCTGCATTGATGGGAATTTGGATCCCTGTATTTCCAGAACCGTAGCACTTGCAGGGTCATGTCAGTTATCATTGGAAAGGCCAGAGCAGGGCCTTAAGGGCCCTATTTCATAGTTAACGATAACATGGGGACACTAAGGGGGAAAACCTGCGACTGCAGATTTTCTTTTTGTGTCCCCACGTTAGTGTGGTATTCCAGGGCAGGTGCTAGCTCAGCACCTCGTTCTGGAATGCAGCGTTAAAAGCAGTGATAAGCAGTGAAAAGCAGTATCCCCTCCTGGAGTCCATAGAACTCCATGGAGGGTTGTTTTTCCAGGCCAAGAGCCCTTTGAGACTTCGAGATCGTAAACTCCGCCTGAAGTAATCGAGGAGGGAGACTGAGAACTATTTGTTCCCAGTCTCACCCTGCTCGCAGTCAGAAGCAGTGTCAGACTGGGCCACTCTTGTCACTGTGGGATGAAAGGGGAGTATGGGATTTAATGAGGGGGGGATAGGGGGTGTTACATGATTTTGCAATTGCAGAATCATTTAACACCAGCTTTTAGAAGGTGCTAACATTTGACTCCGCCTCCCAATGGTAATTTACGCCTGCACTTTGTAATGCTTCACTTATGGAGATGCTAATTAACCCCATTCACTGCTGAGGTATTTCACCGCTGTGTGCTGAGCTCATTTTTACCGCTTTCGATCATCATCTTTAAACGCGATTTGAAGCCACATTTTATTATATGACCCAGACATATTATATATCGTTTTTCCGGCAGACTCGGCAGATTCATAATATATAATTTTTATATGTATACGTCATGTCCTGTCTGTATATTATTACAAAAAATGCAATAAAATTGCAATTTTTAATCATCTACAGAGTGTAAAGTGTTTTTTTCACATTTTACCGTATATACTCGGGTATAAGCCGACCCCCCTACTTTTTCCCAAAAAACCTGTGAAAACTTATTGACTCGCGTATAAGCCTAAGTGGGATATTGCCCCAGCTCACACATGGATTTGCCCCAGCTCACACATGGATATTGCCCCAGCTCACACATGGATATGCCCCAGCTCACACATGGATTTGCCCCAGCTCATGGATTTGCCCCAGTTCATGGATTTTCCCCAGCTCATGGATTTGCCCCAGCACATAGATTTGCCCCAGCTCATGGATATGCCCCAGTTCATGGATTTGCCCCAGCTCATGGATTTGCCCCAGCTCATGGATTTGCCCCAGTTCATGGATTTGCCCCAACTCATGGATTTGCCCCAGTTCATGGATTTGCCCCAGCTCATGGATTTGCCCCAGCACATAGATTTGCCCCAGCTCATGGATATGCCCCAGCTCATGGATTTGCCCCAGCTCATGGATTTGCCCCAGCACATGGATTTGCCCCAGTTCATGGATTTGCCCCAGCACATGGATTTGCCCCAGTTCATGGATTTGCCCCAACTCATGGATTTTTTTGAGAAAGGATTTTACCCATGGATTTGCCCCAGCTCATGGATTTGTCCCAGCACATGGATTTGCCCCAGTTCATGGATTTGCCCCAACTCATGGATTTGCCCCAGTTCATGGATTTGCCCCAGCTCATGGATTTGTCCCAGCACATAGATTTGCCCCAGCTCATGGATATGCCCCAGCTCATGGATTTGCCCCAGCTCATGGATTTGCCCCAGCACATGGATATGCCCCAGCTCATGGATTTGCCCCAGCTCATGGATTTGCCCCAGCACATGGATTTGCCCCAGTTCATGGATTTGCCCCAGCACATGGATTTGCCCCAGTTCATGGATTTGCCCCAACTCATGGATTTTTTTGAGAAAGGATTTTACCCATGGATTTGCCCCAGCTCATGGATTTGTCCCAGCACATGGATTTGCCCCAGTTCATGGATTTGCCCCAACTCATGGATTTGCCCCAGTTCATGGATTTGCCCCAGCTCATGGATTTGTCCCAGCACATAGATTTGCCCCAGCTCATGGATATGCCCCAGCTCATGGATTTGCCCCAGCTCATGGATATGCCCCAGCTCATGGATTTGCCCCAGCTCATGGATTTGCCCCAGCACATGGATTTGACCAAGTTCATGGATTTGCCCCAACTCATGGATTATTTTTTTTTGAGAAAGGATTTTACCAGGAAGGATACATTGAGATTTCTCTCGTTTTCAAGTATGTCCTGGGTGGCGAGTATGTACCGTTAGGTGTCTTGCCAAGGACACTTACTGGAGAGGTTGCTCGCTGGGATCGAACCCATGACTCCACAGGCTCTCTCCATGCAGAGCAGTGTCATTACCTCTACGCCACCCAGCCGGTTGCCCCAGTTCATGGATTTGCCCCAGCTCATGGATATGCCCCAGCTCATGGATTTGCCCCAGCTCATGGATATGCCCCAGCTCATGGATTTGCCCCAGCTCATGGATTTGCCCCAGCTCATGGATTTGCCCCAACTCATGGATTTGCCCCAGCTCTCACCTGGATATTGCCCCAGCGGCAGCCAGCTCTCACATGGATACAGGGGTTGAGGGGACCCAGATGCCGGGCAGCAGGAGTGCCTGCCCGGTCCTGAACACTGAGTCCGTCCGTGTTGAAGGGGATGCGGCTGCGTGCATGCGCAGGTCACGCGGTCCGGCCAGTCAGGTGGTACAGAGACTCAGTAGCACCTGATTAGCCGGACAACGTGACCGGCTGCGCCTGCACGCAGCCGCATCCCCTTCAACACGGACGGACTCCGTGTTCAGGACCTTGACTCGGGTATAAACCGAATCGCGTTTTTTTTACTCAAAATCTGAGTCAAAAAACTCGGCTTATACCCGAGTATATACGGTATCACATGAGCGTTTGCGGTTATATTTTCTATGGGGTGCGCTTGTACAAAAATTAGAAATGGGGACTCGTTACATTTTTTGGGGGGAATTACGTGATTTTTAGCAAACGCACCCCATAGAAAAAAATCATTAGTGCAGCATCATTGTTCACATTATAATTGAAATGTGAACAATATTGCTGCATTAATAAAAACAACACACAGTAAAAACCTGTTTTTATTTTTTAAAATTTATTTTTTAAATATTTCTTTATTTTTTATTACTTTGTACCTGGTCAGGTTTGGTATCATTCGAAAGGCCTTTCAAATGATAGCCTACATGACCCCCTAGCTGCCGCGGTTCGGGAGATATGGGGGTTCAAAGGAACCCCCTATCTCCACCAGGGGATTTCCTTGGGAAATCCCCGGGCAACTAGGGGTTCCCTAGCTAACTGACGTCATTGCACCATGTGCAATGACGTTAGGTAGCCTGAGGGGACCCGGAGGCGGAGCCGCCATCCAAGATGGCGGCCCCCATCGGAGCTAGGCTGCGACACAGCGCCGGACGGCGCTGTATCGTAGCCCGGTGTGTGAGGGGTTAAAACCAGGCACCGCTTAAAAGGGGAGACTCTCCCCTTTTAAGCGGTGCCTGGTTTGTGCGGCTGCGACCTCCCGATCGGGAGGGAGAGGGATCCGAAAGGATCCCCCCTCCCTTCTGTGCGATGTCCCGGGGTCGCCCGAAAATGACGTCATCGTGCATGGCACGATGACGTCATTTACGTAGGGCGGCCCTTAAATGACGTGTCTGACTTCAGGGAAGTCAGACCACTGATGGACCCCGGAGGAGAGAGGTGAGTATCTCTCCGGGCTCCCGCTGAGCGGATGACGTGTGGGGAACATCCTCCGCATATATCGGAGTCAATGAGGATGTTCCCCACACGTCTTCCACAGCGAAGGGGTTAATGGATGCACTCCCCATGTTAGGTATAGGATGCACAAAGTACAGTAGCTCGTACAAGCTGGAGGCGCTAACTGATTTCACGTCAGTGTAGCGTCAGGAATGTAATATGAATGCCATTCGTTAAACTCACTTATCCTAGCACTAACGATTATATATCAAAGCGATACACTAGCACCAACTATGGAGTAGTGCCTAAGTGCCCTATTTACTATCTCACGCTAACATGGGGACACTAACGGTGAAATTCTGCACCTGCAGATTTTCCCGTAGCATCCCCATGTTACCTTGATATTTGAGGACAGATGCTACCTCAGCACCTTGTCCAGGACCGCAGCGCTAGCCACTTGGATACTTGCAGTAGTACTTCTGTGCCACTGCAAGTATCACTTCCTGGAGTCCATAGAACTCCATGGATGGTGGCGCTTCCAGGCCACAAGATCCCACAGCGCCACGAAGTGATAGTGGAGGGAGACTGGGAACTATTTATTCCCGGTCTCCCTCTGCTTCCAGTGACAAGAAGTAGCGGATCTGGCCACCATTCTGCATTTGCAGAATCATTTAGCACCAGCTTTTAGAACTTGCTAAAATTTTGCCATGTGCATCCTGATGGTAATTAGCGCTAGCAATTTGTAATACCTTATCAAAACGCTAATTTAGGTTTGTGGTCCCTATGTTAAGTATAGGATGCGCAAAGTACAGTAAGCTTGCAGAAGCTAGAGCAAAAACCGATGTGCTCTCAGTTTGCTTACGGTGTGGTATCAGGAATGTAATATGGGGGCATTTTATTAAACCTTTTGTTCCCAATTTCCCAGTTTTTCCTTATTTTTATTTTGTTCCGATCCTTTCGTATTTGAGTCCTGCTTATGATCTAACTTTGTAGTCAGTCATTAAGAATGAATGATGTTCTTATCTATCAAGGACTTTTTTGTTGTTTTAAATTATGCATGTCACTGGGAATTTTTACTTAGATTTTAACGATAGTTGCGTCGTAGTGCTCCCTTCTCCGTTATTACATTTTTAGCTGAGTTTAGCCTTCCAAGTTGAGAAACAGCAGAAATGCCAATGTATTATTTCTGGCAAATCAATTTGCAAATAAAGATGCATTGTTTATGTGCTGAGTTTTTCTTTTTTACCAGATTGATTTTTTTTATTATTATTTACAGTTTGTAAGTGATAAATATTTCAAGTGTGCACTCCCTAAATTGCTTACCTATGATATCAAGGTTTGAAGCGCTTTTGGATAAATATTATGATATAATTTGATAGAAATAATAGGCAATACCAACAGCCAAGTCAATGCTGTTATTCTTTTGGACAGTTTAACCCCTTAATTTTTTTATTGTTTATTTATTTGTTTACAAGTAACTTAGTCATGTTTGGTATCATTGGAAAGGTCATGCTCTGTCCGGTGGAATTTCAGTGCTCTTTGAATAACCCCTTTATTCTTTTCATTTTCAGCAAAAAGCCTTTTTTATTTTTGAGAATCCCCTTTCTGAATTTTTAGACAACATTTTTGATTATTAATTTTTTTAATTACATAATTACATAGGCTGAAGAAGGACATGCGTCCATCGGGTTCAGCCTCTCACTCATCACCTACTGCTGTTGATCCAAAAGAAGGCAAAAAACCCAGTCCGAAGCGCTCACCAACATGCAACACACTGGGAGAAAATTCCTTCTTGACCCCAGAATGGCAGTCAGATTTCTCCTTGGATCAAGTAGCTTACCCACATATTAAAAATATTATAACCCTTAATATTCTGTGTCTGCAGGAAGTCATCCAGTTGTTTTTTAAAAGTCTGTACAGTCTCTGACCCAACCACCTCAACAGGCAGAGAATTCCACAGCTTTATTGTTCTAACAGTAAAATAACCCTTCCTATGCTTTAGGCTGAATTTCCTTTCGTCCAGTCTAAATGGGTGACCTTGTGTCCTGTGTATAGTCCTGTTAATGAATAGGTTTCCAGACAATGGTTTATAATGGCCCCGTATATATTTATATAAGGTTATCAGATCCCCTCTAAGGTGCCGTTTCTCTAAACTAAACAGGTTTAAGCTTGTTAGTCTTTCCTCATAACTTAAACCTTCCATTCCCCTTATTAATTTAGTCACCCATCTCTGCACTTTTTCTAGCGCTATAATATACTATCTTAAGACAGGTGCCTAAAATTGCACAGCATATTCAAGGTGCGGTTTTACCATTCATTTATACAGAGGCAAAATTATGTTTTCATCCCGAGAGTGAACTCCCTTTTAATGCATTTTATTTTATTTATTTATTTTATAAAGGATTTTACCAGGAAGGATACATTGAGATTAGTCTCGTTTTCAAGTATGTCCTGGGTTCAAGAACATTGAAGTGTTACAGTTACAGAAATACAAAGTAATACAAAGCAAGATATTAAAAATACAACACAAATATACAGATTAACAGAAAATAAATATGTAGGAAATATAGTCACTAGGTTACATGTTTACAGGTGCATTCTGTATTGAGGTATGTTAGTAAGGAGCTTTTGAGTGACTTAATACTGGTGGAAGATTTGATGGTGTCTGGGAGGTTATTCCATAATTGTGGTGCTCTGTAGGAAAATGAGGACCGAGCCACTGTCTTTTTGTATTGTGGTATTGCAAGTAAGGTGCTGGTCCTGGATCGGAGGTTATAGGATGAGGGAGCTGCTGGGGGAAGCAGTCTATTCAGGTAGGGTGGCAGCTTCCCAGAGATGCTCTTAAACACCAGGCTGGAAAGGTGAAGGGTGCGTCTGGATTCCAGCGATGGCCAGTTTAGCTCTTTTAACATGTCACAATGGTGGTTCATGTAGTTACATTGTAGCGCAAAGTGGCAGAATGAGTTATACAATGTAGTAAGTTTATGAAGGTGTGTTTGCGGGGCGGCTGCATACACTACATCTCCGTAATCAATAGCTGGCATAAGCATTTGCTGTACAATCTGCTTTCTTACCGCGGGACTCAGGCAGGATTTGTTTCTGTACAGGGCACCTAGTTTGGGGTAAAGTTTTGATGAGAGTTTTTCGATGTCGGGGCCAAAGGATAGATTAGGGTCCAACCACATACCTAGATATTTGAGAGAAGTGACTGTGGTCAGCATGCCATTTGATTTTGTCCCAACACATAGATGGGGATTTTGCAATTTGTGTAGTTTAGGTGCTGTTCCAAAGAGAATCGTTACAGTTTTGTCAGTATTTAAAAAAAGTTTGTTGTTTTTGAACCACTTTTCTACCTCTGTGAAAAGGCATGGCCTCCAGCTGCGGGAGATTTGGTTTGCTGGTATAGATCACAGTGTCGTCTGCGTACATATGTACAGTTGAGGCTTTGCAGACATTGGGCAGATAATTTATGAATATTGTGAATAGCAGGGGGCCTAGTATTGAGCCTTGGGGTACACCGCAAGTGACTGGGAGCGGGAGGGAGGAGCTGCCAGAAATTGACACATATTGTGATCGGTCAGATACATATGATTGAAACCAGGTTAGCGTGCGATCACCAATGCCAGAGTTACGTTTTTCTAACAAGATGCCATGGTCTACCGTGTCAAAGGCCTTGGCAAAATCAAGGAAGATGGCTCCAGTTAGGTTTCCTTGTTCCATCCCAGCTTGGATATCATTGCAGACTTTTAAAAGGGCGGTTGTAGTTGAGTGATTTGGACGAAAGCCTGATTGATCCGGGGTTAAGTAGTTCCAATATTGATAATAATCACGTAATTGTGTGTAGACGCATTTTTCCAAGACTTTTTTTTTTTTTTTTTAAATTCTTTATTTTTGAAAGTTTGCATCGACATGTAAAGCCAACATAAATGAAAATGACCTCGCAGGGCCACAGAAAGTCATCTGTTAAACTATGAATGAAAAATAAAAAAGAAAGTTGAGATCATCTGCGGAAAAGAAATTCAAGGTCATCTGCAAAAAACATGTGAGTTTAAGGTCATCTGTGAAAAACACACTAACATTTAAGGTCATCTGCAAGAAACACATTAAAGTGTAAAATCGTCTAAGAAATACTCATTAGGGTTTTAAAGTCATCTACAAGAAACGTATTCAACAAAATCATCTCCAATTAACGGCCAAAAAGAGTCAGCAGGTAGTTAAAATAAAATTAAATTAAAAAAAAAAAAAGAAAACAAAAGAAATGTCAAGAAAAAGCCAGCCGATGGCATCAAGCTGGAGGAAAAGAAAGGAGGGCAGGGAATGGGGAGATGGCAAAGGCCAAAAAGTACTCAGCTAGGTGAGGGACATCAAAAATAACAAAAGGGGATCAGGGAACAAAAATACTCGGTTGAGGGGGGGTACAAAAACAAATGTGTCTGCATGGGGGCGGGGTCAACATAAAACACTCCGGTTGGCAACATTAAGGGACCAAAGCTGACCGCTTCAGCTGAAAAAATAATAAATAAAATAAGTGTCTATAATGTAAGTCCTCATACAGTGTCACAGAGGCACATCAGGACACATAGTAATGTCTCACAGCAGGGGGGAAAACAACTCAGCAAGGGGGGCATCAAAAACAGCTAAAGGGATTAGAGAGTGGGGTAATTCAGCGGATCAGGGCAAGCCAGGGTCAGCGATCAGCGGGCAAGCAGCAGGTATGTGGGACAGGTCTCTTCAGCCGGTATCTGGCACGAATGTGGTGCCGGGACCTTCTCTAGGTCTACACGTGCCGCATCTGATGTTGTGGGCGCCCAGCAGCCAGGCCTCTGCGTCGAGAAACGGCAAGGAGCAGAACACAGGCAGCGTAGCGATTAGCAGGCCGACACATCCAGTCACCACCATCCCACCGCCACGAAGGGAGTTCTCAGGTGCCATCCGGACCCAAATCATTCTGCCGATTTCACCTCTTGTAGCTCGGAGCAGGTCCGCTCGATTCAGCGACTGACGCAGCCGCGCCATCTTAACCTCCATCCGGGGTGAGGGACCCTCCGCTCCCAACTCCCCCCAAGGAGACGCTGGCTTCAGGTAGGGTGACTCAGCTACCACCACGTCGATGGTCATGTCGCAAGTCTCGGGTAGGCACCTCATCCCGTCGGCCGACGGCCCCCCAGAGCTCCACGGCGATCCCAGCGCAGATGGCACAAGGGAAGTGACAGCGGACCAAGTGGAGTCTTCCACCTCCCTGTTAGTCTCCACAGGCAGCCGTACCTCATCGTCTCCCTCCGGGGACCCGGCTTCCACAGCGAAGGTGTCCTTTACGTGCTCGGCAGAGGATCCGTCCACCGGTAAAGCCTCACTCCGCTGAGCGATCCCCAGAGCCCCCATTAGCCTGCGCCAGGTACCACGTGAAATCGGGCATCCATCTTCATCCTCAGGCAGCGTCTCTAGCCATGTCTCGAGGCCCTCCAGCACGTCCCCCAGGCTCCTGGCGGGGGGTGAGCGAGCCAGCCGCCGCCAGTCCGCACCATCGCCCGCCTGTCCGCGGAGGGAGCAGCAGCTGGAGTATGAGGGCCCTCCATCCACCAGCTTCACCACCGCCGATCACCCGGGTCCCGGAGCACCACAGAGGGAGGCAGGGGCAACCTGAATTAGGCCCAAGGAGTCAGAAGTTAGGCCCCAAAATGGCCGCTGGGAACTCGAGGTCAGCGGGAAGAAAACTCAGCTAGGCTCTGGAGGGGGAGCAGATCAGGCTCCAGAGCACTCCTCCTGATGTCCGGCCATGCAGGGACTCCCAATAGGGGAAAAACGAGGAGAAATCCAGGCAGAAGCTTCCCCCCTGCAGCAACAGTACCAGGAGCTCCTTTCAAACACCCATTTTTCCAAGACTTTTGACATTACAGGGAGCAATGATATCGGACGGTAGTTGGATACCAAAGTACTGTCACCACTTTTATGGATAGGTACCACTCTTGCAGTCTTCCAGAGCTTGGGTATGTATCCAGTCGCCAGTGGCTCATTTATTAGGGTTGCGACAGAATTTGCAATTGCTGGTGCACTGATTTTCAGCAGCATTGCTGGTATTTGATCAGGTCCAGACTGGTATTTCATTTTTTGCTTACGGAGAAGTTTAGTAATGACACTGACAGGCACTGGTCTAAAACTGAATTCCTGTCTGATACAGGGACTTTGCACAGTTGGGGCGGCTTGACCTGCATGAGGCCTCTCTGATTGCATGTCATTTCCTAGCTTGGCAATCAGAGTGGTGGCACATCCAACAAAATAATCATTAAAGGCATTTGCTACATCTAGGGGGTGTTGCAGGGTTTGGTTGTTTACTTTGACAGCAGCTGGCTGGGAGTGGACTGGGGGTGCTTGTATGTTACTTATGGTTCTCCAAACGTTTCTAGGGTTTGATATGTTATTGTTTAGATTTTCATTGAAGTAATGGGCTTTGGCCATTTTTGTTTCTTTTGTGCATTCATTCCGACATTTTCGGTATTCTTAGTGATCGTTCATGGAACCAGTACTCTTGAAATTTGACCACAGTGAATCTCTAAGCTGGTACATTAGTGTAAGATCAGCTGTAACCCAGGGGAGATGAGTCCCTTTTACTCGCACTTTACGCAGCGGGGCATGGGAATTCCAGACTTGCAGGAGCTCAGACTGAAAGTATTCAACTGCACAGTCTAGGTCTGGGATTAGGTTTAGCCTGTACCAGGGGAGCTGTTTGAGATCACTTAGGAAGGATTCAAGAATAAATTTCTTGAAAGACCTGGTGGTTATTACCTTTGGGGGAGATTTCAAGGCCTTAATTTTGCGCACGCAGTACACTAGACAATGGTTACTTAAGCTATTAGCAAGAACGCCTGCCTCCTGTATTCTATCAGGAGATGAGGAGAGAATCCAGTCCAACAAGGTATGGTTAGGGCTTTTCATATTAATGCGAGTGGGGGAGGAGATTAATTGAGTTAGCTGCAAAGTTTTAAACAGCGAGCAGTGTTTATTGTTTTTAGGATTTAGCCAATCTGTATTAAAATCGCCGAGGACCAGCAGTTCACTTTTTTGGTTTTGGGCAAGTAGGTTATTAAGGATTTGAGATATGTCAGAGAGGGAGTGCACTGGAGAGCTCGGTGGACGATAGAACCCAGCAGCAATGATTGATTTACTGAATGGGATCTCAATTATACCAGAGAGGAAATCAAAGGTGACAGGAGAGCTAGAAGTCTGTAAGGGGGTGAACTTTATGGACTCCTCAACATAAATAACAATTCCCCCTCCTCTCTTTGCTCTGTCTTTTCTATAACATGAATACCCCTGTATTGATATGGCAGAGTCTGGTACTTTTGGGGTTAACCATGCCAATACCTTGCTGGCCTTGGTGGCTGCTGTTTGACATTGCACATTGTTACTTAGTTTGAAGTCTATGATTATTCCCAAATCCTTCTCCTGCTTGGATTTCCCTAACTCTGTACCATGTAGTATATAAATTGCTTGTGTGTTCTTTACTCCAAAGTGCATAACTTTGCATTTATCTACATAAAATTTCATCTGCCATTTAAGTGGCCAGTCCCCCAATCTATCTAAATCCCTCTGCAGCGAAGTAACATCCTGCTAACATTGTATTACTTTTCCTAGTTTTGTGTCATCTGCAAACACTGATACATGACTTTCAATGCCCATCTCAAAGTCATATTTAAATTTATTGAATAGACTTGGTCCTATAACTGACCCCTGAGAGACACCACTTACCACTGATGTCCACCTTGAAAATGTACCATTTATGACCACTGTCTGTACCCTATCTTTTAGCCAGTTTTCTATCCAAGAACAAGTATTTTAATCTAGACCAATTTTTCTTAATTTAAATAGTAACCTCTTGTGTGGAACTTTGTCGAAAGCTTTTGCAAAATCCAAGTAAATCACATCCACTGCGACCCCCTGATCTATACTTCTACTTACTTCCTCATAGAACGTAATTAGGTTAGTCTGACATGATCTGTGTTTCATAAAACCATGCAGATTTTTTGCCAATTACATTATACCTCCCAATAAATTCCTGAATATTATCCCTTAGTAACCCCTCAAATACTTTTCTAGCCACAGATGGTCTATAATTCCCAGGCACAAATTTTAAACCTCTCTTAAAAATAGGGACCACATCAGCTTTTCTCCAATCCTCTGGTACGATTCCTGAAAGAAAAGAATCTTGAAAGATTAAGAACAAAGGTTTACATATTTCAACAAATAGGTCCCTCAGTACTTGCAGGTGATTTCCATCTGGCCCTGGGACTTTTTTTCACATTCACATTGTTTAATTGCTGCAATTCAGATTCTTTATTTTGAACTGCACAGTCGCACAACAGAGCTGCGTAAAATAAATGGCCACGCAGGACCAACACTATTCATCGGGTGAACAGCTTGTAAAAATATAACAAAAGACACTCATCGAGGGATAAAGGGAGTCCACAGAAGCATTGCGGAAAAAATCTGAGGGGGGAGAGGGGAACATCCCCAGACGGGGGGTCTCATCAAAAATAGCTCATCGCCAAAAACTATCAAGGCAAAAAACAAAACCGAGGGTCCTCAGCTGGAAAGGAAAACAAAAAGAAAGAAATTAAATGTCCCCATACAGTGGAGTAGGGCCAAAAGAAAAGATAAAGGGGAAGAGGGAGGGGTAAGGGAACATGGCAAAGGCCAAAACTGTGCTGTCCCTGGCGCACTCCCGTGAGTCCGAAGGACTGTGGGAGGCAAATGGCACAAGGCCCGGACGCACAGGGGGCCACCAGGTTATGGTGGCGATCCCGGAGGCAACCCAAGAATGCCAAAAAAAAATCAAAAATTATAGGGAGGCCACTGCAGGGGACAAGCACGTCAGAAAAAAGTCAAGAGCCCACACAGATGTTGCACAAAAAAAGCAGGGGGGCATCCCTAAATGGGAGATCTCAGCAGGAAATAAAACACGTGGTGGGGGGAGAAGTCCGCATGGGGTAGCCATCTCCAGAAGGTACAGGTCAGCAACAAGAAAAGGAAAGCAAAAAGGGAGTGAAAAAACCCAAAAAGGAGGCTCTGGGAAGATAGACAGTTCTTCACAAACTTCAAGCTAAATGGCAGCTATATCCTTAAGGGGATTCCCTTCAGTGACCCTTACACACAAAAATACACAATACAATTAGGAAAGCGCCTTAATAGCCCCCAGGATGTGAAGAACAATAAAGTGCACGTGTCAGAAATATCAAAACACCTCAGCACCGTGCAAACACACAAATTTTTACCCTTTTTGTTGGCGATATGTGACCTTAATTAGGCAGAATACCAGTTCTCATGATGTACATAAATGGAAACAAAAAAAGAGAAACATAGCGCAACAAATAGGTACAATTATTTATAATGGTGCATATAACAAGTAACCACTCACGTGGATCTGAGCCTAAAGGGTTAAGGCTCAATACTCTGGCATTGGGTCCCTTCAGGGGTGACCCCGTCGCATCTAAACGAATTCTGGCAGGTATGTATGCATGAAAGATATAATGGAACAAATCATAGCATAATACTGTATTTTCCACAGAGAGATGGTATAAATGTAGGGATCAACTCACATGGCCCAGAGCCTGTGGATAGGCACTGGCTCGCTATAAACGCCTGTGGTGTAAAATAGAGGTACACCAAACCTCGCTTTTCCTCTCGAACAAATGGACGGCTTCCTCCAATGGACGATAAAAAACTTTTTATTCCAAAGTAAAATACATGTATATAAAAACGAATATTACTGAAACGCGCTTCGCTGTATCACAGCTTCAGTCGGTATAATCCACAATGAGCTCAGTCTCATTATATATATATATATATATATATACTAGTTGTAAAGCCTGCCCAGAGGGCAGTCTATTGTGGATATACTGCCCCTGCTCATGTATACTGCCCCAGCTCGTGGATACTGCCCCAGCTCGTGGATATTGCCCCAGCACGTGGATACTGCCCCAGCACGTGGATATTGCCCCAGCACGTGGATATTGCCCCAGCACGTGGATATTGCCCCAGCTCGTGGATATTGCCCCAGCACGTGGATACTGCCCCAGCACGTGGATATTGCCCCAGCACGTGGATATTGCCCCAGCTCGTGGATATTGCCCCAGCACGTGGATACTGCCCCAGCACGTGGATACTGCCCCAGAACGTGGATACTGCCCCAGCACGTGGATACTGCCCCAGCACGTGGATATTGCCCCAGCACGTGGATATTGCCCCAGCACGTGGATATTGCCGCAGCACGTGGATACTGCCCCAGCTCGTGGATACTGCCCTAGCACGTGGATATTGCCCCAGCACGTGGATATTGCCCCAGCTCGTGGATACTGCCCCAGCTCGTGGATACTGCCCTAGCACGTGGATATTGCCCCAGCACGTGGATGGATACTGCCCCAGCATGTGGATATT
Organism: Leptobrachium leishanense; assembly: GCA_009667805.1. Taxonomy (NCBI): domain Eukaryota; kingdom Metazoa; phylum Chordata; class Amphibia; order Anura; family Megophryidae; genus Leptobrachium; species Leptobrachium leishanense. The sequence continues at coordinate 108,234,913 of CM019071.1, forward strand.
GCCCCAGCACGTGGATACTGCCCCAGCACGTGGATATTGACCCAGCACGTGGATATTGCCCCAGCACGTGGATATTGCCCCAGCACGTGGATACTGCCCCAGCACGTGGATACTGCCCCAGCACGTGGATATTGCCCCAGCTCGTGGATACTGCCCCAGCACGTGGATACTGCCCAGCACATGGATATTGCCCCAGCACGTGGATTGATACTGCCCCAGCACGTGGATACTGCCCCAGCACGTGGATGGATACTGCCCCAGCACGTGGATACTGCCCCAGCACGTGGATACTGCCCCAGCACGTGGATATTGCCCCAGCTCGTGGATACTGCCCCAGCACGTGGATACTGCCCAGCACGTGGATATTGACCCAGCACGTGGATATTGCCCCAGCACGTGGATATTGCCCCAGCACGTGGATACTGCCCCAGCACGTGGATATTGCCCCAGCTCGTGGATACTGCCCCAGCACGTGGATATTGCCCCAGCACGTGGATATTGCCCCAGCACGTGGATATTGACCCAGCACGTGGATATTGCCCCAGCACGTGGATATTGCCCCAGCACGTGGATACTGCCCCAGCTCGTGGATACTGCCCCAGCACGTGGATATTGCCCCAGCACGTGGATGGATACTGCCCCAGCACGTGGATATTGCCCCAGCTCGTGGATACTGCCCCAGCTCCTGGATATTGCCCCAGCACGTGGATACTGCCCCAGCACGTGGATATTGACCCAGCACGTGGATATTGCCCCAGCACGTGGATATTGCCCCAGCACGTGGATATTGCCCCAGCACGTGGATACTGCCCCAGCACGTGGATATTGCCCCAGCTCGTGGATACTGCCCCAGCACGTGGATACTGCCCAGCACATGGATATTGCCCCAGCACGTGGATTGATACTGCCCCAGCACGTGGATACTGCCCCAGCACGTGGATACTGCCCCAGCACGTGGTGGATACTGCCCCAGCACGTGGATACTGCCCCAGCACGTGGATATTGCCCCAGCTCGTGGATACTGCCCCAGCACGTGGATACTGCCCAGCACGTGGATATTGCCCCAGCACGTGGATATTGACCCAGCACGTGGATATTGCCCCAGCACGTGGATATTGCCCCAGCACGTGGATACTGCCCCAGCACGTGGATACTGCCCCAGCTCGTGGATACTGCCCCAGCACGTGGATACTGCCCAGCACGTGGATATTGCCCCAGCATGTGGATATTGACCCAGCACGTGGATATTGCCCCAGCACGTGGATATTGCCCCAGCACGTGGATATTGCCCCAGCTCGTGGATACTGCCCCAGCACGTGGATACTGCCCAGCACATGGATATTGCCCCAGCACGTGGATTGATACTGCCCCAGCACGTGGATACTGCCCCAGCACGTGGATACTGCCCCAGCACGTGGGTGGATACTGCCCCAGCACGTGGATACTGCCCAGCACGTGGATATTGCCCCAGCTCGTGGATACTGCCCCAGCACGTGGATACTGCCCAGCACGTGGATATTGCCCCAGCACGTGGATATTGACCCAGCACGTGGATATTGCCCCAGCACGTGGATATTGCCCCAGCACGTGGATACTGCCCCAGCACGTGGATACTGCCCCAGCTCGTGGATACTGCCCCAGCACGTGGATACTGCCCAGCACGTGGATATTGCCCCAGCATGTGGATATTGACCCAGCACGTGGATATTGCCCCAGCACGTGGATATTGCCCCAGCACGTGGATACTGCCCCAGCACGTGGATATTGCCCCAGCTCGTGGATACTGCCCCAGCATGTGGATACTGCCCCAGCAGTGGATACTGCCCCAGCACGTGGATACTGCCCCAGCTCGTGGATACTGCCCCAGCTCGTGGATACTGCCCCAGCTCGTGGATACTGCCCAAGCACGTGGATACTGCCCAGCACGTGGATACTGCCCCAGCACGTGGATATTGCCCCAGCTCGTGGATACTGCCCCAGCACGTGGATACTGCCCAGCACGTGGATACTGCCCCAGCACGTGGATACTGCCCCAGCTCGTGGATACTGCCCAGCACGTGGATATTGCCCCAGCACGTGGATATTGACCCAGCACGTGGATACTGCCCCAGCTCGTGGATACTGCCCCAGCACGTGGATACTGCCCAGCACGTGGATATTGCCCCAGCACGTGGATATTGACCCAGCACGTGGATATTGCCCCAGCACGTGGATACTGCCCCAGCACGTGGATATTGCCCCAGCTCGTGGATACTGCCCCAGCACGTGGATACTGCCCCAGCACGTGGATACTGCCCCAGCACGTGGATGGATACTGCCCCAGCACGTGGATACTGCCCCAGCACGTGGATACTGCCCCAGCTCGTGGATACTGCCCAAGCTCGTGGATACTGCCCCAGCACGTGGATACTGCCCCAGCTCGTGGATACTGCCCCAGCACGTGGATACTGCCCCAGCACGTGGATATCGCCCCAGCACGTGGATACTGCCCCAGCACGTGGATATCGCCCCAGCACGTGGATATCGCCCCAGCACGTGGATACTGCCCAGCACGTGGATATCGCCCCAGCACGTGGATACTGCCCCAGCACGTGGATATGGCCCCCCGCTCGTGGATATGGCCCCCCGCTCGTGGATATGGCCCCCCGCTCGTGGATATGGCCCCCCCGCTCGTGGATATCGCCCCCCCCGCTCGTGGATATACTCACCTACATCGGCCCTCCAGCGATGGCGGTCCCGCGTCCCGCTTCAAGCGTCCTCTCTCGCTCCGTTGGTCGCCGGGATGACGTCACGAAAGCCTTTGACCCCCGGGGTCAAAGGCTTTCGTGACGTCATTCCGGCGAACAACGGAGCGAGAGAGGACGCTGGGAACGACGCCATCGCTGGAGGAGCTAAGGGCCGATGTAGGTGAGTATGTGTGTCCCCCTACATTGGCCAGGAGCCTCAGCGGTGGCTGTCGCAGGCTGCTCGCCGGCCTCCAGGCTTAGGCGAGCCCCGGCTCGGCTGGGCCTGTAGGCCCAAGCCAAGCCGGGGGCTCGCCTGAGCCTGGAGGCCGGCCGAGCAGCCTGCGACAGCCGGAGGACAGTCACCGCTGGAGCTCAGGGCTAATGTAGGTGAGTATGTGCTCTCCACACCCACCCTGCTTACTCGGCCGGTATCCAACCTTAGGCGAGCCCCCGGCTTGGCCTAGAGGCCCAGCAGAGCCGGGGACTCGCCTGAGCATGGAGGCCGGTCGAGTTGCATGCTCGGCCGTCCTCCAGGCTCAGGTGAGTCCCTGGCTCGGCTGGGCCTCTAGGCCCAAGCCAAGCCGGGGGCTCGCCTGAGCCTGGATGCCGACCAAGCTTAGGCGAGCCCCCGGCTTGGCGTGGGCCTAGAGGCCCAGCCGAGCCGGGGACTCGCCTGAGCCTGGAGGACGCCCGAGCATGCAACTCGACCAGCCTCCATGCTCAGGCGAGTCCCCGGCTCGGCAGGGCCTCTAGGCCCAAGCCAAGCCGGGGGCTCGCCTAAGCTTGGATACCGCCGAGCAAGCAGGGTGTGTGTGTGTGTGTAGAGCACATACTCACCTACATCGGCCTCGAGTCCTCCACCTGTTCCACACATACTCACCGACATCGGCCCTTAGCTCCTCCAGCGATGGCGTCCCGCTTGCAGCGTCCTCTCTCCGTTGCTCGCCAGGATGACGTCACGAAAGCCTTTGACCCCCGGGGTCAAAGGCTTTCGTGACGTCATTCCGGCGAGCAACGGAGAGAGAGAGGATGCTGCAAGCGGGACCGCCATCGCTGGAGGAGCTAAGGGCCGATGTCGGTGAGTATGTGTTAGGCAACATCGGCCCTGAGCTCCAGCGGTGACCTCCTCCGGCCGAGCAGGCTGCTCGGCCGGCCTCTACGCTTAGGCGAGTCCCCGGCTCGGCTGGGCCTGTAGGCCCAAGCCAAGCCGGGGGCTCGCCTAAGCCTAGAGGCCCGCCGAGCAGCCAGCGGCAGCTGGAGGAGGTCTCCGCTGGAGCTCAGGACGATTTTGGGGTGTATTTTTTGGGAACTTCGGCCCCGATCCTCCAGCGGTGACCTCCCCGGCTGCCGTCTGGGCTGGCTTCGGCCGGATGCCTCTCTAGGCGTGAGCGAGTCTCCGGCTGCCGCTGGCTGCTCGGGCGGGCTCAAGGCTTAGGCGAGTCCCGCGCTCAGCTGGGCCTAGGCCCAAACCGAGCCGGGGGCTCGCCTAAGCCTAGAGCCGCCGAGCAGCCAGCGGCAGCCGGAGGAGTCTCCGCTGGAGCTCAGGGCCGATTTTGGGGTGTGTTTGTTTGGGAACTTCGGCCCCGATCCTCCAGCGGTGACCACCTCCGGCTGCCGCTGGGTGCTCGGCGGGCCTCTAGGCTTAGGCGAGTCCCCGGCTCGGCTGGGCCTGTAGGCCCAAACCGAGCCGGGGGCTCGCCTAAGCCTAGAGGCCCGCCGAGCAGCCAGCGGCAGCCGGAGGACGGTCACCGCTGGAGCTCAGGCCGAGTTAGGGGAGTATGTTTTGGAACTTCGGCCCCGATCCTCCAGCGGTGACCTCCTCCGGCTGCCGCTGGCTGCTCGGCGGGCCTCTAGGCTTAGGCGAGTCCCCGGCTCGGCTGGGCCTGTAGGCCCAAACCGAGCCGGGGGCTCGCCTAAGCCTAGAGGCCCGCCGAGCAGCCAGCGGCAGCCGGAGGAGGTCACCGCTGGAGCTCAGGGCCGATTTAGGGGAGTATGTTTTGGAACTTCGGCCCCGATCCTCCAGCGGTGACCTTCTCCGGCTGCCGCTGGCTGCTCGGCGGGCCTCTAGGCTTAGGCGAGTCCCCGGCTCAGCTGGGCCTGTAGGCCCAAACCGAGCCGGGGGCTCGCCTAAGCCTAGAGGGCCGCGAGCAGCCAGCGGCAGCCGGAGGAGGTCTCCGCTGGAGCTCAGGGCCGATTTTGGGGTGTGTTTGTTTGGGAACTTCGGCCCCGATCCTCCAGCGGTGACCACCTCCGGCTGCCGCTGGGTGCTCGGCGGGCCTCTAGGCTTAGGCGAGTCCCCGGCTCGGCTGGGCCTGTAGGCCCAAACCGAGCCGGGGGCTCGCCTAAGCCTAGAGGCCCGCCGAGCAGCCAGCGGCAGCCGGAGGACGGTCACCGCTGGAGCTCAGGGCCGATTTAGGGGAGTATGTTTTGGAACTTCGGCCCCGATCCTCCAGCGGTGACCACCTCCGGCTGCCGCTGGGTGCTCGGCGGACCTCTAGGCTTAGGCGAGTCCCCGGCTCGGCTGGGCCTAGGCCCAAACCGAGCCGGGGGCTCGCCTAAGCCTAGAGGCCCGCCGGCAGCCGGAGGACGGTCACCGCTGGAGGATCGGGGCATCTGGCCGTTAGAACACACAGGTAGCTGCGCGCGGCTCGTGCCGTTTTTTTTTTTTTTTTTTTTTTTTTTTTTCACGCGGCCGGCACGCGCAGCTACCTGTGTGTTCTAACGGCCGCTTTCAAATGTCCGTCGCGCATGCGCAGTAGGGTTTTGGCGACGGACAGTTTTTAGCTTATTCTTTTATAGTATAGATATAGAATTAGGCAATAGAGGATGCACTCACGGTCTTCCAAACAAATATAAAGAATTTATTTTACAAAACTCACATGGACATCAACGTTTCGGCTCGCAGAGCCTTTTTCAAGATAAACAAACAACACCAAATAACACATTTTTATACTAACAAACCAATGAATGAATTAACTCACCAATCTGTCAGAAATCTCACTAATGAGTTGCCCCACCCCATCCTGAATCAACAAGATTACGGGCGGGGGCCAACAACACCTTGATAATGGGACTGAATACTAAGAAAAAAATATATAACAATACAGAGATACAAAAATACAAAAAAGTTAAAAGCAAAAGATGAATGACTGAATATTATAACTAATATTGCAATGAAACAAAAATCTTCTTACACCAACTGACCCAAAAAATATGAACCTCTAAATGTAAAGTCAGTGATTTAACGGGGAGATAAAAAAGATGTAAAGGAAATATATTCGTTCAAACCTCTAGGTGAAACTGTATCTAGTTTCATTGTCCAGAACGCTTCTCTTTGCAACAATAATTGAGACCGATTACCTCCACGTTTTAAAGGTGGTATATGGTCTATAGCCTTAAATTTGAGTGTAGGTAACCTATGCTGTAAAGCCAAAAAATGTTTTGCCACAGGCTTATCTGTAGACCCATCTCTAAAGGCAGTGGTAATATTAGACCTGTGGCCTCGGATCCTATCTCTAAGGGGTCGGTCGGTTTTTCCAACATAAGAGAGTCTGCAAGGACATGTAATTAAATACACCACAAACTCTGTGGTGCAAGTAATATGATGACGAATGGAAAAGATTTTTCCTGACCTAGGATGTGAAAAAGTTGAGCCAGGCTGCATATGGCTACACGTTACACAACTTGTGCATCTGAAGCAACCATGCCGAAGAGAGATAGAACTAGATGAATATGATTTAATTGGGTCTGTCTTGACCAACCAGTCACGAAGACTTCTGGACCTCCTATAACTTATTACAGGAGTGTTATGAAATTTAGAGGGCAAAGTACTATCGTATTTAAACATTTCCCATTGTCGATGTATATTTTGTGTGATTTTATGACTATAGGAATGATATGTCATAGGAAGGTACATCTTACTATTGGCCAAAGGATTTTCTATTTTCTTGGATGAAATTTTTTCACAAGCCTTAATGCAAATGGTTGAACAAATCAATTCATTGTCCTCTACAATTAAATTGACATCTATTATTTCCACACAGGAGATTGTCTTCTTAGACGTGTTAGTGTTTCGAGCAGGTGACCGTTTAGGTTACACATTACATCGAAAAGAAACAGCCAGGAACACTATTTTAAGAGCAGATAGTTTCCATCCACCGCACTTAAAACAGTCTTTGCCAGTGTCCCAATTCCTACGTACATTAAGAAACAATAGTGATGAGGAACGCTGTACTTTGCAATTAGCCGATACCTATAATAGGTTTAAACAGAGAGGTTATTCTGACAACGTTCTTCAGCAAGCCTTTGCTAGTTTTAGGTTCAAATCTCCCCCCTCCACTCCTTCCTAACCTTTTTTAATACACAGAAATCAAGACCTGCTGGGTTCTGCGAATGTTTTTCTTTAAAATGCAGGGAAAGATTATGCAACTCGTAGCCCCTTCTAATATTTCGGATATGTTCCCCCAATCTTGTGGCCAGGGATCTTGAGATCCTACCAATGTAATGTAGTCCACAGGGACAGGTTAAGTAGTATACTACATACTCGGACAGGCAATTGGTAACTCCTTTAAGCTTGACTATCTTGTCCCCCAGGTTTAAATCATAAGTTTTTTTCTTATTGGAATTATTTTTGCAGCCCATACATCTGCTACACTTATAAAAGCCGTCCTTAACCCCTGGAAACAGAATTCCACTCACGTTATTATTTATTTTATTACTTTTGCTACTGAAGGAGCTATGAACAATGCAGTCTTTTATATTTTTAGCTCCCCGACTGTTACGGTGGCCCCCCTTAGGTGCCAAAGGGGGGTCCTTGCTGCGGAGTGTTTTAAGCCCTATAGGCTGGTATGTGTTTCTCTGCATGATGCATAACCCTGAACACTGAATACAGAAATAACCAGACAAGACTGTACACACACGAGGAACGCCTTGCTCTGGGGTAAGGTCCTTTGGATGGCCTTCTAATCTACACAGAGTACAGGGTGGGAAACATGAAATGACAAACGATGAACAATCAGGGGTTAAACAGACATGACTTGAACAATGGTGCTAACTAGAAAGAGATCCTTGATGTGGTCTCCAAAACAATAAGTAGCAGTACTAGATACAATGACACAGAACACCAGACTAGACAGGAATAAAGTCTACAACCTGCAGGGGAGGTCTTCACTAGAAACAGATTATGCTGCAACCAGTTCAAACTACTGGATGCCTTGTGATTAGGTCTTACACCAGAACCAGAAACATAAACAACAGAGTCTGTAGTGTGGTACAAACAAACCAGAACCTGAAGACCACACATACAAGACACAAAATGGGATAAAGCAAGAGAATAGTCACTATACCAGTCCAGGAGTCTTAAACCAGAAATCCCAATAGACGGTACCAAGGGTTGAACAGAAGAATGGTCAAGATACGTAGCCAGAAGTCAATAAACCAAGATCAAGATATGCAATACAAATACAGGAACACTGCAAAGCAGAACTATACTGTATCAGGGATCCAATGTACTGACTGCCATTATATAGGGCAGTTCAGGTCATGTGACCACAGGTCTGGTCAGATGCTGAGACTCCAGGGGCGGAGAACCAGCCAGATTACCCCTATAATCAAAAAGGGTTGAGAAGACCTCAAGACCAGTGGGCATGGCTGGAGGGAAAGTAACAGTATCCCCCGTCACATGGGTGACTCCCGGCACCCACAAACAACAACAAAAAACAAGACCTGGAAACCATGACACAAGACCTAACACCAGTCACAACAGGTCCCCATCAGTATCATAGAGGCGCTCATCGGAGTCAGAATCCTCCTTCATCCTCCTCCAGATATTGGGGTGTGTCTGGAGCACAGCCAAGTGTGCCTCACGAAACAAGACCCCAGAAAGCGTTCGTACATAACCCTTGGGCACAGGGCTCAATTTGGACCACTTGGTGCCGGTCAGACTCCCGAAATCCTGGATTTCCTCAAAAATGGAGCGGAGAATAGTCTCATCGGGCACAGAACAGAACGTGGCTTCCTCGGGCCTAGAACAAAGCGTGACAACAGGATTAGACTTAGTCCCCCTTCTATGTCTCCTCTTAGACTGAGACTTAGCACTGGTGGAGGCACTACCAGACTGGACTTCGGTGGACCCACTGTGGGACATGGGCACAGTGGGCCTGTGACTCGATGCAGGGGTAACAGCTGCCTCGCAGCTCGACATGGAAGGCACAACAGACCTCTCCGTACTTGAACCAGACAACACTGCATCTCACCAGTAGAACTCATGACTGGCTTCCCGCCAGGAACTGACTTGACTGGCACAGCGACAGGCTCAGACATGAGAACTGGCAGCGTACCAGGTTCGGGCACTGCTGACACACAGCTTGACTCGGAAACTGTGCCAGGATCGGGCATCACTGGCACTGCTGACACACAGCTTGACTCGGATACTGTACCAGGATTGGGTATCGCTGGCACTGCTGACACACAGCTTGACTCGGGTACTGTGCCAGGATTGGGCATCGCTGGCACTGCTGACACACAGCTTGACTCGGGTACTGTGCAAGGATTGGGCATCGCTGGCACTGCTGACACACAGCTTGACTCGGTTTCACTTGGCATAAAGGGCTCAGCGCCCACACTTGGCATAAAGGGCTCAGTGCCCACTGGAACCACTGACACAGCGCGAGGTTTGGGTAGCACCGCTGGCACTGCGCCAGATTTAGATAGCACCGCTGGCACTGCACCAGATTTAGATATCTTGGATGACACATAGCCCACAACAGACATGGGTGGCACGTAGCCTGCAACAGACATCACGGGTATATCGCCAGGACTAGACTGTGCAGCCTCACTGTGGGGCGAAGGCACAGTGGACCTTTTACCAGACATAAACATTGTGGCTTCGCCGCAGGACTTCGAGATTGCGGTGGTTGACACGGATAGGCGTACAGCACCACAGGCACTACAGCCTGTAATAATACGATGCCCTGGACCACCATTAGGGTGTCTGGCCGTTTGGGGAGACCACATACGGGAAGCCCCTATGGGAGCAATTTCCATGGCTTCATCCTCATCTGACCCTATGGCTGAGAAGGAGTCATACTCCATTTGTTCTTCGACATCAGAAATAGAAAGCTCAGCTGGGTCTGGAGCGTCAGTTGCCCCCTCCACAGACCTGGTTACCTCTGGAAGGGCTCTCCTAGGCCTGGACGGAAAAGGGGGTCTGACCTTGGATACATGGCAGGGTCTGATGCCATCTGACCCAGTACGGGGCCTGGCACCATCTGACCCATAGTCAGAATACTCAAAGTCATGAACATCAGTTGCCCTCTCCACAGGTCTGGTTACCCTAGAAAGGGCTCTCCTAAACTGGGACGGTACAGGGGGTCTGATTACCTTGGATACTTGACGGGACCTGGCCTTGGTGACCTGACTGTGGGATGTAGGCACAGCGGGCACCTTGCCAGTCTCAGCGCACACTGACTGCTTGCCAGCCTCGGGGCTCATGGGCAACTTGCCAGCCTCGGGCCGCACGAGCAACTTGCCAGCCTTGGGGCGCACAGGCAACTTGCCAGCCTCGGGGCGCACAGGCTTTATTGGGCAGCTATTAATAGTGTGCAGCCCACTGGCACAATAAAAACATAAATTATAAAGCATGCGCCTTTCCTTCTCTGACATGGGAATACTTGTGCTGCCGGGTGGTGCTAAGTGGTTAATTACTGCAGGTGAAAAGCCCAGAGACTCCATGACCTTATGCAGTTCAGTAAGCATGTTAAATACCATTTGCAGCATAGAATTTAACAAAGAACACATACCAGCAGGCGTGGGTGGATCCAGTATAATGTTACGGTGGCCCCCCTCAGGTGTCAAAGGGGGGTCCTTGCTGCGGAGTGTTTTAAGCCCTTTAGGCTGGTATGTGTTTTTCTGCATGATGCAGAACCCTGAACACTGAATACAGAAATAACCAGACAAGACTGTACACACACGAGGAACGCCCTGCTCCGGGGTAAGGTCCTTTGGATGGCCTTCTAATCTACACAGAGTACAGGGTGGGAAACATGAAATGACAAACAATGAACAATCAGGGGTTAAACAGACATGACTTGAACAATGGTGCTAACTAGAAAGAGATCCTTGATGTGGTCTCTAAAACAATAAGTAGCAGTACTAGATACAAAGTCACAGAACACCAGACTAGACAGGAATAAAGTCTACAACCTGCAGGGGAGGACTTCACTAGAAACAGATTATGCTGCAACCAGCACAAACCACTGGATGCCTTGCGATTAGGTCTTACACCAGAACCAGAAACATAAACAACAGAGTCTATAGTGTGGTACAAACAAACCAGAACCTGAAGACCACACATACAAGACACAAAATGGGATAAAGCAAGAGAATAGTCACTATACCAGGCCAGGAGTCTTAAACCAGAAATCCCAATAGACGGTACCAAGGGTTGAACAGAAGAATGGTCAGGATATGTAGCCAGAAGTCAATAAACCAAGATCAAGATCAAGATATGCAATATGTAGATTTCCAAGTCTAAAAAATTGACTTTATTTTGGCTCCTGTAGGGATTTATTTCTGCACGTGCCTACAATATGCTGAGATTTATATTCAATAAGAAACTTATACGAGACACAAATATCAATCGTTTATATTTCCTAGAAATTCTCCTAAATTCTTTTAATTGTCTGTGTTTTGCTTTGAAGAATACACTAATCAATAATCGGATAAAAATATATATATTTATTACGTATACAAAAAAGTTTCAAATCTCATATCATAATCAAAGATTTATAATCAACCACAACATCCATCAGCACATAGACACTAGCTTCTCAATATATGTATCTCCTGTTAGTAACTGCATATATGATTATTATCATTTACTTTATCAGTTAGTAACTATACACAAATGGTTAATAAACATTTCTGCTTAACGAAAACAATTAACATGTATTTCCCAGCAAACCAATGTTTAACAAGCTAGATCTTGTAGAGATATATATATATCTCTATGCAACATAGATCAACAAAAGATGAGCTATCACTTATTCTATTTCTAGAATGATAAGTAATAAAAACATATTTAGTGAATCCTCCCCTAATATCGAGAATTAAGCTTCTAATCTTCTGTTTCTTATATTGCAGTTATATAATTCCTTGCTTATCAATTTCAATCACAGTAATTTTCAAATTCAATATATATATCTGCATATCATTTTTGCAACAGTTTCTTTAGGATATATCCTTATATCCGATTCTTCTTCATATCTCTATCTGCAGATTTAGAAATATTTTGAAGACTCTGGATCTAACAGTAATCTGAGATATCTCAGTCTATCTATTGCAAGAAATACTCCAGATATATATAATTACATTAATTCCTTAAATTTGCTTTCTCATACATTACCTCCAATCTGGATTCAATGAGTTACAGCCTTTGAATATTCTTTATATAATATTGTTTTGGAATATGTGAAAATTATCAATGTAGATTTTCATTGCATGTGAGTTAGAGATGTGGACCTGATTAAGTGATATATTTTATCTTGAATGCATTATCGTGTCTTGGGATGGTCTGAATGCATTATGTCCTGGAATGATCTGACTGCATTGTCGTGTCCTGGAAGTCTGAAGTGCCTTGTGTCCTGGAATGATCTGAAGTGCATTGTGTCCTGGAAATCTGAATGAATTTGCAACGAACAGTACAGCTCCAATTATAGTCAATTTGACGTCACTGACAATCTACCTCTTTTCATTCAAATATTACTTTCTCTATATTAAATATAATATTTACTATGCCTCAAGAGGGCAGTGTTGCACTTCCAATTAATTCCAAATTTTAATTTTAATATATCTTATCTCAGGTCAAAAGATCAATCTGTCTTAACAAAGATCCTCTATTCAGTCCTAGACTTTGGGTCTCTCCTGTCAAAATTAAATTAATATCTCCACTCCTCTCAAAGTTTTTTTTACTAAGTAAATTCCTTTCTAGTTAAAATCAACAGAATCTATTCTTCAATAATTATACTGTTTACCAGTTCTACACTCTACAAAATATATATTGGAGCATCTATTTTTACTGTGAATATATTGATTATAAAAATATATTTCGTGAATATAATTATACATTTCCAAAAAGAAATTTTGAATTTGTTCCTATACCCGAAAAGAAAATATCTTTTTATTTTTAAAGACTTGTTAAACAAACCAATACATTTAAATATGACATGTCTGGCACTTAGCTCAGCATTATATCACGTAAAGACATTTTATCGTCTCTAATCATGTCTGGCATTTATAGAAACAAAACATAACTCTTAAGGTTTCACCTAGCCATGAACTATTAAAAAAAAATCTCTGCCCATTCCTAAAACTAGGGAAAATTGAAAAAGAAAAGACTTTCCATTTAAAACAAGATGGCTACAGGCATCCATTTAAATTTTTCCATTCTAATATACCCGACACTCCATGTACTGGACAATTTAACGCCCCAGTTATTATTATTCAGAAAATCCAAAAATTCCTTGAGGCTTTCTTCTGACCCTCTCCATATCACGAGCACATCGTCTATAAATCTACTATAGAGGACGAGGCTCTACGCCCAGTCACGTGAACCTTAGACCCACTGGGATTCCCAGCGGGTCATAAAAAGGTTTGCGTAACTGGGCGTAAAACTCGCCCCATAGCCGTCCCTCGCTTTTGCAGAAAAAACTGATCATTAAAGGCAAAATAATTATTATTCAGGACCAGAGAAATACCCTCAACGATCAAGTCCACCTGTCGTGGGTTAAATTTTCCTGATTCTCGAAGGGAGTGAACTACCGCTTCACCTCCCTTGTCATGGGGGATTATTGTATATAATGATTCTACATCGCTGGTAACTAACCATAAATCCTGCTCCCACTCAATCTATTCCAACTCTTGAAAGTTAATGCTGCCTTTCAGATGGGACGGACTTTCACATACCATAGGCTGCAATAATTTGTCTAAGTATTCGGACACTTTACTTGAGACACTGTCAATTCCGGCAATAATTGGTCTTCCTGGAGGTTGGGTGGCATTTTTGTGCATCTTCGGTAGCCAGTAAAAAACTGGAATACGTGGATGAGGGACTGAAAGATATTCAAATTCTTGTTCACTTAATATTCCCTCAGCCCTACATTTCTTCAAATAATCCTCAAAAAGTTTAACAATTTCCTTGGTAGGATCACCTTTCAACACTTCATAAGTTTCCTTATCACTAAGTAATCTGTTTGCTTCTCCTATATAGTGCTCCTTTGAAAGTAAAACCACCCCCCCCCTTTATCAGCTGGCTTATAACAACTGTATCATCTTTTTGTAGATCTTCCAGAGCATCTCTCTCTTGTTTAGTGAGGTTACATGGGACTCTTTGACATTTCCTGTCTAATTTATCTATATCTCTCATAACCATAGTTTCAAATGTGGAGATTTCTTTCGACAACATATGTTTTGGATAAAATTTAGACTTTGTTTTTAACTCGGTATGTACATATTCAGAGTTTTCACTCTGTACTCTTTCTACTGCAGTTTTATGGAAATACTTCTTTAGAGCTAACTTCCGTTTGAACTTTTGCAGATCGATGTACATGTCAAACTTATTCAGTTTTTGCGTTGGGGCATATTTCAGACCTTTCTGTAACAATTGAATAGGATGTCGTGTGAGGACTTTAGTGCTGAGATTAAAAATTCTATCAGTTTTCGTCTCCTTTCTCTTTTTCCTTCTTTGTACCAATCACCCAGCTCTTCCTCCTCTTCTATTGATAACTGTCAGGTTTAATACCTTGCAGGTACTTGCCTTTCAGGTTATGAGCCCAATATGCAGGTCTTGGGGATGCACACAGTTCGTGGGAGAGGAGAATCACACAGGAGGGCTGTGGGACAGGACACAATGAGATTCACAGGTTGGCTGAGGGTGATGGGGAAAGCAGTCCTTGTGTCCAGGTATGAAGGTAGGATAGTTGCTCCTGGGAGAGCAACGTGGGATTAGGGAGGATGGATGGGTCGTTGCTCCTGGGAGAGCACGGTGGGATAATAGGGGGGAAATACAATGAGTGGATAAGGAAAGCAGGTTTCTGGAGCTTGGTCTTGCAGGTCTTGTTCATAAGAACAGCAGACAACAATGAAGCACTGTGGGAAGGTAGGAGGGAACTTTTATTGGTTAGACACATGGGTGTGTCACGTGACCTGAGGTATGTGTGTGTTAGGTGCATTAACTGTTTATTAGCTGGTTCACAGCAGAAGGGCAGCACCTTTCATGCAGCTGCCACTTGCATGGAATGACACGGGAACGGACAGGTACGGTCCTGACAATAACCTTCTTTTTCCTCCTCGATCCCCCAATTTGAACCCCACTCTGGTTCCTCTTTTTGTTTTACATTTGGAGACCCTGGGTAAAAAACATGCTCATCATGAGATTGCATGAGCGGTTCAAACCTATTATATAGGGGAACATGATAGGATTTCTGCTAGTTAGGTGGTTTCCAATCGGGTCTTTGATCTCTTCTTTCAGAGGCCCTTCTACCTCTATTATTCTGAACGGTGTTCCATCCTTCCCATTGATTCCATTCGTACCTCCAAGAGTTAACCCTCCCTCGTTCTCTCTGGAATGGATATGCTGGGGAACTGGTTTCCATCCTCCCATTTGTTCGATAGGAAAAGCGTGGTTTGGTGTACCTCTATTTTACACCACAGGTGTTTATAGCGAGCCAGTGCCTATCCACAGGCTCTGGGCCATGTGAGTTGATCCCTACATTTATACCATATCTCTGTGGAAAATACAGTATTATGCTATGATTTGTTCCATTATATCTTTCATGCATACATACCTGCCAGAATTCGTTTAGATGCGACGGGGTCATCCCTGAAGGGAACCAATGTCAGAGTATTGAGCCTTAACCCTTTAGGCTCAGAGCCACGTGAGTGGTTACTTGCTATGCACCATATAAGCAAAAAGGGAGCACAACAGACCTCTTCAGCCCTGTCCAGCTTGAAAGCCGTTTAGGCAGCTCCGACATGACGAGGCATCTCACGAAAGGCACGGCAGGCGAACATCCACCTGGCCAGCTCCATCTCAGCTAGGGCCACATCACAGTGCCCGAGTAGGCTTTTCAGCCTGCCAGTTGACAGCCTCCTGGAGTTATGCTACGGTTCCAGCTCAGGGTCCTCTGCCACGTAACCGGTCCCGTCAATCAGAGCCCTACGTCATCACATCATTTAGGGGTCCCGGCCTCCATCACGGAGGTGTTGTCTACACCGCCGGCCGAGGATCCATCCGCCAACGGCCACCAATCCATCCCCAGTACCGCCAACAGCTGGCGCCATGTACCACGTGTGAGCAGGCTCTCATCTTCATCAAGGCTGGCCTCTAGGCCCTCCAATACAGCTACCAGATTTCTGACGGGGGTGGGCAAGCCAGATGCTGCCAGTCTGCACCCACCCCCGCTAACTCTACTATAAGTCCAGCAGCAGCCAGAAGACAGGGGCCCTCCATCCCCACGGCTCGCAGCAATCGGGTACCCTGGTAAGGGGGCCGAAGGAGCGTCAGGCCGTGGAGTTGCTGAAGCCTAGGCCCCAAAATGGCCACCAGTAGGTCGTGCTCAGCAGGGAGATAAGGCGCAAAACGGGTCGCCTCCGGTCCGGAGGGGGGACAGAGCAGACTCCGGACAGCAATGTTACGGTGGCCAGCCTCCCCAGTATCTCAAAAGAAGAAAGTCTCCATGGTAAGTCAGCTGGAGGTCCCTAAGGGCAGCAGACGTGAAAAGCTCCACCAAAGCACGTCTGCTCCCGTTGGTAGCCGGCCACACCCACGATACCCAATTTTTGTAACCCTTTCACTGCAGATGACGTGTAGGGGATGTCCTTATGTGTCATCGGACAGACCCACACGTTGTTGGGTCTCCGGGGCCTCCCTCCAAATGGGTGTGATGATGACAGAAAGGGAATCCCACCCTAGCTGGGCAGGGGATTCCCTATGTTAGAGATACCTTCCAATTGGTGAATAGCAGAGGGTCATGTTAGGTATCATTGGAAAGGCCAGAGCATGACCAGGTTTTATGCAAAAATAAAAATAGAATAATTTAATTTAAAAATTAATAAAAATAAAAACACTTTTTTTTTTTTAATGCAGCTCCATTGGTCTCTTTTCAATTATAAAGTGAACATTAATGCTCTACTAACTCACCTTCTTATTTACCACTAGGAATGAGCTGTTTGGTTTAATCGGTTCGGAGTTCGCATCGAACATAGCCTGTTTGCATGTTCGCGAACTACGAACATTTCCACTTGTTCGCCGCGTGTTCGCCCACAATGCACCACAATGGACCACAATGCATTTTTCCACTGGCCTGAAGCTTGTAATTGGCTACAGCCTTGCACCTGACCACAGGTCAGGTGCAAGACAGGTTCAAGACTATGCCAATCACGGCCAGAGTCCTGATTGGGCAAATTTTGCCCAATCATGGGCTCACAGAGCTAAATCCCGCAGCACACTATATAAGGTTTCACACAGCGCTTCAGCACGCGTTTGAGAGGAGATTTGAGAGGAGATTGTTGTTGGGTTAGTGTGTGTTTTCACTGCCAGTCTGCCACCAGCTACTGGGGGGGTCTCATTTCAACAAAATATCTGGGACTTGTTGTAATCTGTGTTCTCACTGACACCCAGTATTTTGGGGGTCAGGAATTTCTACAAAATATTTGTGAATTGAGTTGATCTGTGTCTTGTCACTGCCAGTGCCACGCAGTATTTTGGGGGTCAGTAATTTCTACAAAATATTTGTGAATTGAGGTGATCTGTGTCTTGTCACTGCCAGTGCCATGCAGTATTTTGGGGGTCAGTAATATCTACAAAATATTTGGGAATTGAGGTGATCTGTGTCTTGTGACTCACTGCCAGTATTATGGGGGTCAGTAATTTCTACAAAATATTTGTGAATTGAGGTGATCTGTGTCTTGTCACAGCCACACAGTATTTTGGGGGTCAGTAATTTCTACAAAATATTTGGGAACGGAGGTGATCTGTGTCTTGTCACTGCCACGCAGTATTTTGGGGGTCAGTAATTTCTACAAAATATTTGGGAATCGAGGTGATCTGTGTCTTGTCACTGCCATGCAGTATTTTGGGGGTCAGTATTTTCTACAAAATATTTGGGAATTGAGGTGATCTGTGTCTTGTCACTGGCAGTGCCACGCAGTATTTTGGGGGTCACTAATTTCTGCAAAATATTTGGGAATTGAGGTGATCTGTGTCACTGCCAGTGCCACACAGTATTTTGGGGGTCAGTAATTTCTTCAAAATATTTGTGAATTGAGGTGATCTGTGTCTTTTGGGGGTCAGTAATTTCTACAAAATATTTGTGAATTGAGGTGATCTGTGTCTTGTGACTCACTGCCAGTGCCACGCAGTATTTTGAGGGTCAGTAATTTTACAAAATATTTGTGAATTGAGTTGATCTGTGTCTTGTCACTGCTAGAGCCACGCAGTATTTTGGGGGTCAGTAATTTCTACAAAATATTTGGGAATTGGGGTGATCTCTGTCTTGTCACTGCCAGTGCCACGCAGTATTTTGGGGGTCAGTAATTTCTACAAAATATTTGTGAATTGAGGTGATCTGTGTCTTGCCACTGCCAGTGCCACGCAGTATTTTGGGGGTCAGTAATATCTACAAAATATTTGTGAATTGAGGTGATCTGTGTCTTGTGACTCACTGCCAGTGCCATGCAGTGTTTTGGGGGTCAGTCATTTCTACAAAATATTTGTGAATTGAGGTGATCTGCATTTTGTCACTGCCACGCAATATTTTGGGGGTCAGTAATTTCTACAAAATATTTGGGAATTGAGGTAATCTTTGTCTTGTCACTGCCACCAGCAACTATTTTGGGGGGTCAGTAATTTCTACAAAATATTTGGGAATTGAGGTAATCTGTGTGTTCTCACTCATTGCCACCAAGTGTTTTGGGGGTCAGTAATTTCTCCAAAATATCTGGGAATTGAGGTAATCTGTGTCTTGTCACTGCCACCCATCAGGGGGTCTCACTGATTTATAGGAGGTTTCTGAGACTTGTAATCTGTGTCTTCTCACTGCCAGCTATCAGGGGGACCCACATACGTCTAGCAAATTTCTGCGAATTGTAATCTGTGTCTTGTCACTGTTGCCAGCTATCAGGGAGTCCTATCAGGGGGTCTCACTGACTTGTAGCAGATTTCTGCAAATTGTAATTTGTGTCTTGTCACTGCCACCCATCAGGGTTTCTCACTGATTTATAGGAGGTTTCTGGGAATTGTAATCTGTGTCTTGTCACTGACTGCCAGCTATCAGGGTGTCTCACTGAGTTATACCAGAGTTCTGGAAATCTTTAATCTTTATACCAGAGTTGAATCAGAGTTCTGCATATATTTAATCTATATCACTCACCATGTCAGAAAGACCAAAAAGGACAGGCAGATGCTCCCAGACACAGATAAGAGTGCAAGCAGCCTCTGTGTCGGGAGGCTGTGCCTCTGGTCGTGGTGGATGTGGTGCATCCTCTGCAGGGGCACGCTTGTCCTTTCTAACTGGTGCTGGCCGTCTTAAGTAGCAGCAACATACAGAGGATTTGGTGGATTGGCTAACCAGGCCATCCTCATCCTCCGAGTCCTCTGCCAGCAATTCTTGCAGTGCTTTACAGTCCACCTCAGCTGCCAAAGCATCTAATGCACCCTCCATGTCCACAGCTACTCCTGCCGTAGCCTCACTATCACACCCGGAGGAGTCAGCTGAATTGTTTGACTCTTTCATATCTTTTTAATATAGGACCACATGGTCCACCCCTGCAATCTTCCACAATACCACAGAGGGGTTACTGTATGATGTCACTTGCAGGCCTGGCACCAAAAGCACAATATCTAGGTGCACTGACGCCTTTACCAGATGCATATCTTTTTAATATAGGACCGCATGGTCCACCCCTGCACTCTTTCACAATACCACAGAGGTGTTACTGTATGAATGCACTTGCTGGCCTGGCACTAAAAGCAAAATATCTGGGTGCACTGACACCTTTACCAGATTCATATCTTTTTACTATAGGACCGCATGGTCCACCCCTGCACTCTTCCACAATACCACAGAGGGGTTACTGTATGATGTCACTTGCAGGCCTGGCACCAAAAGCACAATATTTGGGTGCACTGACGCCTTTACCAGATTCATATCTTTTTAATATAGGACCGCATGGTCCACCCCTGCACTCTTCCACAAAACCACAGAGGGGTTACTGTATGAATGCACTTGCTGGCCTGGCACCAAAAGCACAATATCTGGGTGCACTGACACCTTTACCAGATTCATATCTTTTTAATATAGGACCGCATGGTCCACCCCTGCACTCTTCCACAATACCAAAGAGGAGTTACTGTATGAATGCACTTGCTGGCCTGGCAGCAAAGGCACAATATTTGAGTGCACTGACGCCTTTACCAGATGCATATCTTTTTACTATAGGACCGCATGGTGCACCCCTGCACTCTTCCACAAAACCACAGAGGGGTTACTGTATGAATGCACTTGCTGGCCTGGCACCAAAAGCACAATATCTGGGTGCACTGACGCCTTTACCAGATTCATATCTTTTTAATATAGGACCGCATGGTTCACCCCTGCACTCTTCCACAAAACCACAGAGGGGTTACTGTATGAATGCACTTGCTGGCCTGGCACCAAAAGCACAATATCTGTGTGCACTGACACCTTTACAAGATGCATATCTTTTTAATATAGGACCGCATGGTCCACCCCTGCACTCTTCCACAATACCACAGAGGGGTTACTGTATGATGGCACTTGCTGGCCTGGCACTAAAAGCACATTATCTGGGTGCACTGACACCTTTACCAGATTCATATCTTTTTTATATAGGACCGCATGGCCCACCCCTGCATTCTTCCACAATACTACAGAGGGGTTACTGTATGAATGCACTTACTGGTCAGGCACCAAAGGCACAATATTTGGGTGCACTGCCACTGACGCCTGTACCAGATTCATATCCTCAGAGGGGTTACTGTGTGACGGCACTGTTGCGACGCTAAAGGCCCAATTTTAAAGCACCTATTGTTACTTTCATCCAAAGCCTGCATAAGCTTCACCATAATTTAGCCAAAACATCACTAAACCTTTTCTGCGCGTCCTAAAATGTCTTTTCAAACAGGCTGCCGCCCCAAGCAGTTGTTTATGAATAGATTAACCCTTTCACTGCTGAAGACGTGTGGGGCACGTCCTCATTGATGCACGTTGCATGCTGAGGACGTGCCCCACACGTCATCAGCTGTGCGGGACCCCCGGCGGAGATACTCACCTCTCTGTCCGGGGTCCCACGGCGTTCTGACTTCAGCGTCCTCAGACGCTGAAGTCAAGCTCCTCCCGGCGTAAATGACGTCATTGCGCCATGCGCGATGACGTCATTTCCAGGCGACTCCCCGGCAATGGGGAGATAGCCTGGAAGGGAGGGGGGGGGGATCCGTTCGGATCCCTCTCCCTCCCGATCGGGAAGGAGCAGCGCTAAAAGCCAGGCACCGCTTAAAAGGGGAGAGTCTCCCCTTTTAAGCAGTGCCTGGCTTTAACCCCTCAAGTGCTGGGTTGCACTTCAGCGCCTTGCGGCGCCGAAGTGCAGCCTATCTCCGGTGGGGGCCGCCATCTTGGATGGTGGCTCCACCCCCGGGACTCCCCTCGCTGTCTGACGTCATCACGCATAGCGTGATGACATCAGATAGCCGGGGAACCCCTAGCTGCCGGGGATTTCCCAAGGAAATGCCCTGGTGGAGATAGGGGGTTCTTGTGAACCCCGATATCTCAAGAACCGTGGCAGCTAGGGGGTCATGGAGGGTGTCATTTGAAATGCCTGAGCATGGCCTTTCGAATGATACCCAACATGACTAGGTAAAAAATAAAACAAAAATTTAAAATAATAAATAAATTTAAAAAAATAAATAAATAAAAACATGTTTTTTTTTGTGTGTTGTTTTTATTAATGCAGCAATATTGTTCACATTTCAATTATAATGTGAACAATGATGCTGCACTAATGATTTTTTTCTATGGGGTGCGTTTGCTAAAAATCACGTAATTCCCCCCAAGAAAAGTAACAAGTCCCCATTTCAAATTTTTTGTACAAGCGCACCCCATAGAAAACATAACCGCAAACGCTCATGTGATAAAATGTGAAAAAAACACTTTACACACTGCAGATGATTAAAAATTCAATTTTTATTGTATTCTTTGTTATAATATACAGGCAGGACATGACGTATACATATAAAAATGATCTATTATGAATTTGCGTAGTCTGCCGGAAAGAACGATATTTAATATGTCTGGGTCATTTATTAAAATGTGGCTTTAAAATCGCGTTTAAACATGATGAGCGAAAGCGGTAAAAATGAGCTCAGCACACAGTGGTGAAATGCCTCAGCAGTGAAGGGGTTAAAAGAAAAGCATTTACCGTCTTTTGAAACGTCATTTTTTTGTTTTTAAATGTTTCTATACATCCTAGAAATCCGCCACTTCACGGGCAGGTTATGGGGACCTCCTAAGCACGATATTTGAAGGAATTTTTCGTTTTTATTTTTAACCCTTATATCACGGAAAACTCACTGTCACTTTAAAACCTTTTTTTTTACTTTTTGTCCTGGTTTCCTGTCCCCCAGGGCACTACCCGGACCCCCATACACCTTTTATGGCAAATATCTAGCATATATGCCCTCTTGGAGGGCACTCTAAAAATCTAATTTTGAGTCCCATTGACTTGTATTGAGTTCGAATTCGAACATTTGAAAGTTCGAGTTCGAATGCGAACCAAACTCGGGGGTGTTCGGCTCATCCCTATTTACCACAATGAAAAATGTTGTTTTTTCAGTTTTAGTTAAAATCGTGTATTTTCTCAGGAAAATATAGTAACAGGTTTTACCAAGAGTACTATATATATATATATATGTACACAAAATAACAGGAAAGAGCACTCCATATCGATGACCACATTCTTCCATCTTATTCTATAGCAAAAAAGCACAGTTTAAAAATGTACAAACACCTGACTGAGGGAATAAATGATGGGGATTCAGTTTGCAAAGTATGATCATACTTTGCTTAAGCCCATCACAGTTGCCAATGCACCCTATCGTTGTCAGGTCCTATCTAACTTGACCGAATCTGCATTTGCATGATCAACTCTCCCGGTAGCTCCCCAGCAGCACTAGGCCTTTATAGGCAGCTAAGGTGGGACACCTCTGAACAGGGAGTGGTGTACCAAATGAGGGTTGTCAGCCATCTACAGTATATGTATAATACAATAGCAGAAAGGTTGCACCTAACCTAAACTAGCAACAACAGCAGGTGCATCTACGACATTTAATACAAATTACCAGGAAGGAGCATTCCATATCAATGACCACATTCTTCCATCTTATTGTATAGCAAAAAAGCACAGTTTAAAAATGAGTTTGATCATATTTTGTGAACTGAATCTCCATCATTCATTCCCTCAGTCAGGCATTTGAACATTTTTAAACTGTGTTTTTTTTTTACAACACTCATTTGGTATGCACCTGAATAATACATATAACCCTATACTCCTATACAAAATTATGCTTTAACCATAAAAAGTCCATGAACCCAACCCTAAAATATGTTAGTCTAAATTTTAAAGCAAATCCAGCCCTTCACACTAACAGGGTAATTCAAAGAGCACCAAAATTCCACCGGAATTTCG
This sequence comes from Leptobrachium leishanense, assembly GCA_009667805.1. NCBI lineage: Eukaryota > Metazoa > Chordata > Amphibia > Anura > Megophryidae > Leptobrachium > Leptobrachium leishanense. Next base: position 108,258,396 of record CM019071.1, read on the forward strand.
CCGCACTTTTCGTTCCCTGCACTTCGGGGAAACAAATTCAGCATTCAACTCAGGGTCCCTGAAGAGCAGGGAAAAGCCACCGAACGCTTCGGAAAAACCGTCGCAAAACCACCCAGAATTGAACAGAAAAACCATAGCAGAACCGCCGCAAAACTGCCAAACGTATCCGAAAAAAGTCGACGATCCGCCGAACAGAGCCCCAACTCAGCCGCCAGAAAAAGCTGACAAATGGGGTGACAAAAAATCCCTGCAACTTTTAAAACGCATTTGCAAAGAATCTACTGTATGAAAATTCCTGCAAATAATATATCAGGTCCTATGAATAATAACAAAAAGATCTGTTACAGAAAAAAAACATTGCTATTAAAAAAGAAATCAGAAAAATTGTTTTGCTGGAAAATGCCCAAACAAATCCTGAAAAATAGAGACTTTTTGCTGCAAATTAGATGAATAAATGGTTTAATAAATATTTTATAAAAACTGGAATATTTTTTACATTGAAACCTTCTGGATTCGCCTGATTAAATGCGGAATGAAACCACCAAAAATCAGGGCATTTCACTGACATTTCAGTGCTGTTCGGTGTTCTTTGGATAGATTAACCATTGCTTCTAGGGGAGTTCACTGTCATCAAACAGCACCGTATTTTGCTGTCAATTTGCCAATATTTGGCGAACTGCTTGCTTTTTGAATAGCCGAACAGCCACGAAATTGCAGCGTACAGGGAATTCACCGCTCGGTGTGATTTCGGAGCCAATTTGGCTCTCTTTGAATAACCCTGTACGCCTACAGCTAGTCCTAAAATACTTAATAACATAGATATAATCCTCCACCTAACCCTACAACTAATCCTATCCCTATCCATAACCCTACCCTTAATATTTAAATCTGGATGACAGCTGTTAGAGTCTGTGCACCGACATCTATTGGAAGTCATGCACAGGGATTGGCTTCACGAGCCACCAGTTAGTTGTGGACACCAGTTAACATGAATTGTTGGATGCTTAGCACTGAGCAATCACATTCATCAGCTGGGTGTAAATTGATGTCCAACGTGCACCTAGATTAGGGGACGTCTGTTGCCCTGCTGACTGTGCTGGAGTTTCACATTACTAGATCAGGCTGGCCCAATGTTGAAAAGCTTGAAATTGTCTGTTGGGAATGTATACACACGGCCATTGGGCACAGGGCTGGATTGACATAGGGACAGATGGAGCAGCAACTCCAGGCCCATGCCTCAGAATAGGTCCAAAGAAAGGATAACTTACAGGGCTATTCTGAGAAAGGTGAAAACCTTGAGAATGGCTGGAGAATTGAAAATTCTAGGTCAAAATAGTCAAACCAGAAAAATTCTCCCATTTATCTCCCTTCCCAAATTGGCTATTTTGTCTAGATTGTTCATTCTCCTGCCAATTCTCAAGGCTTTCACCTCTCTCTGAATAGCCCTGTATGTCTGCATTTGGACCCCTGTATCTCCAACTAGATAGCAGCTACAGGGACAAGAGAGGTATCACTGGAAAGGCCAAGCATGGCGTTTCCAATGATACCAAACATGACCAGGTTTTAAGAAAAACAAAAATTACTTTTTTCTTTTTCTTTCCACAGTAAAAATTTTCACTTTTCAATTATAAAGTAAACAATGATGCTGCACTAACTAACCATCATATTTCTCATGTCACCAACAAGTGTGAAGGTGATGGGTGTTGGTACAATCCATTGTTATGAATCGTTACATCAAAAACCTAAACCGCCGCACTGCAGCGAAGAGCACTATGGGGAACTTTGGACCCCTGCGTCACTAATCTTTACACCTCACAAGGTCAAGTGAGGTGTCATTGGTCAGGGCAGAGTCTGGCCTTTGCATTAATACCAAACCTGACCATGTAAAATCTAAAAGAAAAGAAAACAGTTTTTTATTTATTTATTTTTAGTTCCAAAGCAATGGCATTGTCCATTTGTCACGTATATAATGAGCAATACCACTGCCATTACTCACCTTCTCATTTCCCACGCTGGGAGCAAGGTCAGTGTTTTATACATAGTCATATTATTAGTAAAAAAAACATGTTCCAAAACACAAGGGAAATATTTCATTTTTTTTGGTTAAAATTGTATATTTTCTCCGAAAAATGCAGTAACAGGTTCCCATTTCACATTTTTTTTAACAAGAATTCCCTATAGAATATATAACCACAAAGGTTTGAATGATAAAACGGGGAAAAAAATTTTTTCACTCTTTAAATGATTTAACTCTGAATGGAAAATTAATCACACAGTATCAGCCTGGTTAGATATACCTGTATCTGCACGATTAAATAACCAAAAATTTGTTTTCATTTCACTAAATTCCAAAAGAGCCACCAAAATATTCAGCTCCGGGCCCATTGAGATCTTAATCCGGGCCTGATTGGGCAAATTGCACTGTGTACCACAATTGCTATCACAAGCTTTTACGAGTTACAATAAATTGGTACTGATCACTGCGACAAGGTGCCACCGTGATTGTCTGAGACTATTGCCAGAATGTTTCAGAACGTGTTTCCTATTGGCTGCAAATAAGAGCACTTTCAACAGCAAATAAATAAATAATATACAAAACAAATAACATGTCTCTGTGGTTTGTGGTCTGTAGTCTATACAATGTGCAACAGGAGTTTGTGTTACCACTAATGAATGCTTGAATTGTTTCTGTTTACAATACTTTTGCAGTTGTGTAAACTTGTGGGCGTTCACAAAATGTTGCTTGTAGAAGGCAAAAACACATGTTAGTTTGAGTTTTTCCTTATCTGATTTCCACCCTTTAAACAAAATTCAGTGACATCTATATGCCTCAGTTACAGGCAAAAACAGAGTTTCCAAGATTGTGCTATCAACAAAAGTGCAGCATCCTAAGTGACTCTCAAAGTGTTAATCATTCTAAGCTATATTCAAATTTTCAAAGTTTGTTAGCTAAGGTGCTTTAACACCTTTAAAGGGAAATTGCACAGAATAGATTTTATATAACTATCACTAAATATAATTCTAAATGAAATACAATTTACACATGTACGCCGAGTGATAACAGTAATCTGTTAATGATAACCTTCAAATTCCTCTAGGGCTTAATAAAGTGCAATGTCTGTTTACAGCATTAAATAAGATTGCCATGTAGTGTTTGCGAAACCTACATATTTGTTTTCAACGCAAGTGGCAAGTGATTTTAGTCGAAGGCATACACTTTTTTTCTAGACTATTTTTTTAAAATTAAAAATTTTTAAAACAGAGAAAGAAAGCTATATTACACCTTCATACTATTAAATAGCCACTGCCACCAAAACTAATGTTCTTGTTTTGCTTATTTTATGTTGCTGATATCTTATGTACTTTGTTTTTCATTTGTATGTTTAGTTAAGAAAATATTTTACTCTCACTTGCTGCATCTGTTTCGTGATATTTTATTTTGTAAATTACCACCACCACTGTATCTTTACAGCACTTGTTCCTTATTGTGTGGCATTGGGCCTAGAATGGACTCTATGCAGTGGTGTATTTAGGTTTTGTGCTGCCCTAGGCCTGACTAAACTCGTGCACCCCCTAAATTAAATTGGACACACTCCTTCCTTTCAAGGCCGCACCTCCTGTTTAAACAGCCAGACACTTTCTGGTTTTAAAGGTGACTGTTGCTATAATGCAGTGGCCATCATCCACTTAGTGCAGTACAGGCTGCATGGAGGGGCCTGCCAGCAAGTTTAGGAAACTTTTGGGTCCCCTCCAAATTTACAGATGACTTCCGTATTATACATAATAATACACAGAGAGGACACAATACAGGGAGTCTGGGATTTACAAATATGTCTGCATTACACATTATACACACAGATGACACAATACAAGGAGTCTGGGATTTACTTATGTCTGTGTTACACAATACAGAGAGTCTGGGATTCAATTTCATCTTTGTTACACATATTAAGTAAAACCGCAAAAAAACAACTAGAATAGTAAAAGATATGATCGCATAACTCATTGCAGAGACACGCACACACATATGGAGGAGCCCCTATAAACATCTACACACCCCGAATATGGAGGAGGGTCTAAAGACATCCAGAAACAACCTACAGAGGATTCCTTAAAGACAACCCAAACCCAGTATATGGAGGAGCCCCTAAAAAGAGGGAGATTAGGGCAAAACAGGGACAGAGAGATTTGCTGCCAAAATTGGGGCTGCTCTTAGTATATACAATGCATAAAGTTTAACTAAAACTGAATAACAAGCACCACACTGATATCACCAAAATCATTTTATTTTAATTTTAGTTGAAAAATAAAAAGGAATGATTAAATCAGGACTACATGTATTGTAGACTGTATATGGAGAGAGGCAGTATGGTGACAGTATATAGAGAGGCAGTATGGTGACAGTATATATGGAGGGAAGCAGTATGGTGACAGTATATATGGAGGGTGTGTGTGATGTGTGTTAGTCACTCACCACTTAGTAGAAATGCCTTCAGCTCAAACATTAAAGGAGACACCTCTTATCAGACCAGGATGCTGCAGAATGCCTGTCAGGTGGCATCATCTGGTGGCAGTGTAATAGATGGGCCATAGGGGCTGGCTGGGCATGCTGGGAGGGGCTGGAGGACGGCAGTATATCTGGGGTCCCTGCTTCCCCAGTCCACAGCCTGTCATTGCTGCCCGTGGGCAATCGGCTTCTCCCTGGCTGATGTCAGCTGACAGGGGTGTGGTGTCAGGCAGTGATTGCTGCTCCTCGAAGCCAGCCTGCCCTCACTGAGCTCTGGCACCGCTGCAGGGCCGGTGAGAAGCTTCATCTCTCCCCTAGCAGCATTACAATCGTTGGGCAAGTAGTGCAGTATGCCAGCAGCCAGTGAAGGCCTGGCTGCTGCTTGCTTTTATAGCAGAGGCGTAACTAGAAACCTCAGGGCCCCGGTGCAAGAATCCATGAAGGGCCCCCCGCCCCCCCCTCCGTGCGAGAGAATTTTGAATTTTTACTAAAAACTTTTTGCAAGAATACCTGTATACAGGTCTCCTGCACTATCGCCTAGTATCCCTATTATATATCTATTAGCTGTGGAATAATTTAATGCTATGATAATCCTATACTATAATAGAGTAAGGCTTGGCGTGTCCGTCGCCAAGCCTTACTCTGCGCATGCGCACACAACCAGCGGCGGTTGGATGCGCGCGCATGCAACCGCGGCGGCACGAGCCGGCTGTGCGCTCGCCGTGGCGGTTACAAGATGCTCACAGCAGCCGGGTAGAGGCTGCGCTCGCAGCCTCTACCCGGCTGCCGCGCGCATCCAACCCCTGAGCGGCGAAGTGAACGTTTCCCCGCTTCCGCTCTTTGAAGGACCCAAGCTGCGGTCATGTGGGAGTCCCACGTGACCGCGGCTTGGGTCCTTCAACGAGCGGAAGCAGGGAAACTTTCACTTCGCCGCTCAGGAAGGTAAGTATGCCGGAGCTCATGGGGCGGCTGTCCGAATGCCGATAGAGCATTCGAACAGCCGCCCCATGTCTGGTCTGGGGTCTGAGCTGGGGAGCAATATCCACGTGCTGGGGCAGTATCCACGTGCTGGGGCAATATCCACGTGCTGGGGCAGTATCCACGTGCTGGGGCAATATCCACGTGCTGGGGCAGTATCCACGTGCTGGGGCAGTATCCACGTGCTGGGGCAATATCCACGTGCTGGGGCAGTATCCACGTGCTGGGGCAGTATCCACGTGCAGGGGCAGTATCCACGAGCTGGGGCAGTATCCATGAGCTGGGGCAGTATCCACGTGCTGGGGCAGTATCCACGAGCTGGGGCAGTATCCACATGCTGGGGCAGTATCCACAGCTGGGGCAATATCCACGAGCTGGGGCAGTATATCCACAATAGACTGCCCTCTGGGCAGGCTTTCCACCTTGTATTAATATAATAGGATACTAGGCGATAGGTTATAGTATTATTAGGTTTTGAAACCAGCAGTTTTTAGATAGCGCAGGAGACACTAGGGATGTGCGGTTCGGGTTTCGGAATTTCGGAATTTTCACGAAATTTCCCGATTTGTGTTTTCGGATACGGGCGAATTTCCGAATCGGATCGGTCCCGAAAACCGACAGATCCGAAAAGTTTTCCGAGCCGAAACGAAATATTTTCGGAATTTTCGAATGGACTTGAAATGTGTCAAATTGAAATTTATTTTCGCTCTATTCATGATTTCGGTTCCATTCGTGATTTCGGTTCCATTTCGGTAATTCTGGACATCGTATATTTAACTATTATCGGTTATATCGCTGATTCTGTAAATTTTGTATTTGTAAATGCGTATCACTTGTTTTTTTTGTTTCCAATGAACCGATCTTCTGTCGATACGATAATTCCTTCGGAATCGGGACGGATCCGATTCGTCCGCAGGTCGCGCATGTGCGCGCGCGGATGTCGTAACTTTGTTGAGCCATTTTTGTAGAGAGTTTTGACAATTGCCAAAAAATATAGAAATTATTTATCATGGCTGAAGGAAGAGACAGAGAGTCCCATTCGGACACCTCCTCATCTGCTTCCACCCCAGAGACACCCAGGAAGAAGCGGGCCAGCAACATGGCATTTGAGGAGATGCTGGAGCTCGTCCGCATCTTTGATCTTAAAGATTATGACTGCCGTAAGGGCCCTTACGGCAGAAAGAATAACGTGCGCAAGGACCGTATCCTAGATAAGCTATGCACCACCATAGCGGAATTATTTGGGAAAGACCGGACGAAGGACCAGCTCCGAAAACGCTGGTCCGACCTCAAGGTGCGCGTGCAGGAGCAGCTGAGGCACATCCGGCGTGTCATAGCCAAACGTAAGTGTCATGTTATATTGTAAAGCGCTGCACAAACTGTTGGCGCTATATAAATCCTGTATAATAATAATAATGTGCTTGCATGTGCTAAAGTGCAAAGAAATACGTTGATTTATCTAGTCCTTTTTTCATGCAATGTGATTGTGTATAGCTTTGCGTTTTCACGACTCGTCATACATGCATTTTTGCCATAGCTCTTCCTTTTTGTGATTTTACGTATTCGTGAAAATTGTGACATTTGATGTATGTAGATGAAGTTACAATGCTGGATTTCTTTTGGCACTGTGTGTAGTCTGTAGTGTGCTGGGGGGGGGTTGTTGTGATTGAGTGATGCATACGAGATGACCTGCAGCTTGCCCAATATTGTCTCCCATCTGCGCATCAATAAAAATCTCTGCGTCTCTGCTAAGTGGTAGGATGGGACATGTAGTTCTTCTGAAAGTGCATCCAAACAGAGCCACGTTCAATACATCCTCAGCAGCTGCTGAATTGTTGCAGCGCAGCAATTCAGTTTGCTGCAGCAGTGTCATTATTGAACGCTTTAGATGCAAATTTCAAAACAAAATGGCGGATTTCTGTTGTTTCTGCTATATCCAGTTTTATTAGCAGAAACTGAAAGTGAAACTGAGGCTGAGGCCTTCTATAAAATAACTAAAAGCACTCGGCACAATGCGTTTTGTATGCACACAACACAAATAATAGTTTTTATTGAATAAACGTAATGTTTACTTCTGAAAAAAATATATAATTGAACGATAATATATGTCTATGTGCAGGGGAAATAAATAAATATTTTGTGACTTTAGACCTATGAGATGGGAGTAGTGGTGGGTCAAGCTGGTAGTGGGGTAGTGGAGGGGTGTCGCAATACTTTCGGCAATATATTGTATAGATATACCATTTTTTCCAGTCTGCATTATTTACGTGTTATTTTTTGGATTTGGCAGAAGACAGGAAGAAGGCAGCATCTGCCCCGGCGGGCACCAGTGCCCCAGTGGAGGAGGAGGAGGAGCCACGGGCGACCACCAGCGCTGGTATATACTGTTTTATTTTGCAACGACTTTTGGTCAAAAATAAATCAGTTCTGTTGTTTACTGTATTTTTTATTTCTTTAATTTCTTAGATATAGCACCGGATGAGATGCTGACGGTGGTGGTGGAGGAGGAGGAGTCGGAGGAGTCGGAGGAGTCGGAGCCTCAGGAGGCCGCCAGCACTGGTATATACTACTGTTATATTTTTTCAAGACTTTCAGTCAAAAATAGAAACCTGCTTTACTTACTGTATTTTCCTTCTTTCATTTATTGGATATTTAGAAGGAGAAGCCAGACCGGACACGTCCTCCAGTGTCAGGATGATAAATCGGGAGGCGATCGGCGAGCTACGCCTGGCTGTTACCTCCATAGATGCCATCCAGGAACTGCTCCAGGAATTGCGGGAGCATATAAGCAATGCCGCTGACATCCTGGAGCGGCAGTAAGACCAGCCTCCTCCCGAAATGTAACCGGAATCTGCAGGTTCACTCAAGACGAGGCCGGACCGGACACGAGCAAGGATTGTCTGAACACGAGTCTCTTCAGGAAAGGCAAACTTTATTGTGATATCACAACAGATGCTCAAACAGGATTCAATCGCAAAAGAATGAGCAGCGATTTTCACAGTGACATGAGATTTTATACCTCAAAATACATGATTAGGTACATCCCAATTAGCCCACCTCCCGGTTACGCTATCCCACCCCACGTGGGTTAGTACCTCCCTTTGGCTAATACAAAAGACATTTCATTAATTTGGCTGTAAATTGGCAAACTTCATGTTAGTTTCAGTGAATCATAATTAGTTGCTCCCACTGTTCCGGGCTGCACCCCGTTCCCTAGCGTCTTCACTCATTTGTTACAAAAGGCACCTGGTCTGATCTCTATACTCCTTTGTATTTCTGCGGGCCCCAACGACCTTGACGTATGCTTTCTCTGTGTCGAAAACAGCAGAGACCTTTCTCAGCACTTTGATTGTTTTTCTTCCAATCTCAGCACATTCCTAAGTTTCTATGTATGCCTGCTTCTAATTTCAGCTAAAAACTGCCTAATACACAATCACATTGCATGAAAAAAGGACTAGATCAATCAACATATTTCTGTGCACATTAGCACATGCAAGCACATTATTATTATTATACAGGATTTATATAGCGCCAACAGTTTGCGCAGCGCTTTACAATATAACATGACACTTACGTTTGGCTATGACGCAACGGATGTGCCTCAGCTGCTCCTGCTTGCGTGCTTTGAGGTCGGACCAGTGTTTTCGGAGCTGGTCCTTCGTCCGGTCCTTCCCGAACAGCTCCAGGATGGTGGTGCATAGCTTGTCAAGGATATGATCCTTGCGGGTGTTATTCTTCCTGCCGTAAGCGCCCTTACGGCAGTCATAATCTTTGTAATCAAAGATGCGGACCAGCTCCAACATCTCCTCAAATGCCAGTAATTATCTCAAGTGAACCAATATTCTGAACAAGATGTTCGCCTAGCTTACAATGGCGGCCATCTTCCAGTCTATTTCCACTACACTATGTTTGTTTGTGTTGTTTGTGCCCCTTTTGGGCAGTTTGCCATCCTTGGCATGTTCCCTTCCTATCCCCATGTTGTAAATAAATTTTCTATTTTTTCTATATTTTCCTGTTTGTGTGCGTTGCTTTTCCTTACTTAATAAGTTAATATGTATTGCTTGGTTTCCACACTGTTAAAATTATATGTACATAAATGTATTGACATTTCTATGGACCCTTTGTCATAAATTTGTCAACATAATTGTGGCCATGAATGTGACTGTGCACATTCTACACTTCCTGCCTGGCCAAAAAATGTCACACACTAACACAACCTTGTTGTACTGCCTTGAGATTTGATTACCGACGTGGCCTGGTTTTGTTAAGCTTAGGCGATGTCACAACAACACGGATTTTTGTCCACAGTCACATTCATTGTATAACCAAGAATTTATCAAAAAATATTGATGGCAGCATTGCGTGAAGTCTTCTCCGACACAACCCAAAGATCCTCAGTGCAGCTCAGGTCTAGTTTATTTGTCCCTGTTAGCAGCTTCACGCAACACCTCCTCCCAGCTATGAGCTCTCTCTCCCACCGCTGCCTGCTAAGACGCTGCCCGCCAACATGGTCACGTCTTTGCAGGAAGACAACAGCGTGGGGGAACGGCAGCTGCCGACAGTCCCAAGACCTCGTCACAATGACGTCAGTTCTGGAGTTAACCCCTAACTGCGACCAATGGTGAAGATAGGGGGTTCATTGGAACCCCCTATCTCCCGATCCGCGGCAGCTATCGGTTGGTTAATGTTTGGTATCTTTGGATCGACCAGAGCATGGCCTTTCCAACAATACCAAACATGACAATGTTAAAAATTATAAAAAATTAAAATATAAAAAAAATAAACAGGTTTTTTGTTTTGTTTTGTTAATGCAGCAATATTGTTCCCATTTCAATTATAATGTGAACAATGATGCTGCACTAAGGATTTTTGTATGGGGTGCGTTTGTTAAAAATAGTGTAATTTTCACCCATAAAAATATAACAAGTCCCCTTTTAAATTTTTTTTAACAAACGCAACTCATAAAATATGACCACAAACACTCGCATGTTAAAATGTGAAAAAAATACTTTACACCTTGTAAAACAAACATTAAAAATTCAAATTTATTGCATTTTTTGTTATAATATACAGACAGGACATGACGCATACATATGATAATGATATATTATGAACCATCTGCCGAGTCTGCCGGAAAGAACGATATATAACATGTCTGGGTCATATTATAAAATAAGGCTTCAAAAAAACGCGTTTAAAAAAGAGGAGCGAAACTGTTAAAAATTAGCTCAGCAGCAGACCGCAGTGCCGCACACAGGCGTGAAGGGAAGCCGTGAAATGCCTCAGCAGCGAAAGGGTTAATTTTTTTTTTGTCTGTTTTAAATCTTTTTTTTTTTTTTTTTCATTTCAGATCATTTTGATCAACTATTTTTCCGTTTTAAAACCTTTTTGTTCTGGTTTTTATTTTTAAAGTCAGACCATTCGGGTCAGTTTAGCATTTTTTAAATCGTTTTGTTCTTTTTTTTGTTCCTTGGCTTTCATACCATTTTTTAATGTGATTAAATAAAGTTGTGAAATGTATATTCATAAGAAAAAAAGGATCTTTATTTAATTAAAAAAAAACACGATAGAATCGCCAGAATTATCGTATCGACAGAAAGAATTATCGGATCCGAAAAACAAACCAAAAATTTATTATAAAAAAATATATAAAGTATAAAAAAGTAAACCATAGTATTTTACATCAAAACGAATAGAGTTAGACAGCTTTAAAACGAGGAGAATAGACGTTCCGAAAAAACGTAAATTTCCGAAATCACGAAAAGTCGATACAAAAAACGGGCAAAGTGACACGAAAATACGAAAAATGGTCGAGGAGAACAGATGCTCCGAAAAAACGAAAAGTCCCGAAATCACGAAAAGTCGATACAAAAAACGAGCAAAGTGACACGAAAATACGAAAAATGGTCGATATTCCGAAAAGAAAATGTACACGAAAAATGAGTCGAGCCGAACCGAATCGAAACAGAAATCGGCCGAAACGAGCGGAATCGAAAAGTTTAAACATCCAAACAAATCGAACCGAATCGAACCGAAAAAAAAATCGGTGCACATGCCTAGGAGACACATGTCGTATACAGCTATTTTTTGCACTCTTAAAATGGCCATACAATTTGGAAGAATTTTTAAAAGAACGGGTTATGGGTTCTCATATAGATTTCTCTTGTGTTATGTTGCCTCATCTAGTGTGTCACCCCTCTCCTCTTAGATTGTAAGCTCTTGAGCAGGGTCCTTCCGTTCAGTGTGTGTAACATGTACAGTCAGGTCCAGAAATATTGGGACAGACACAATTCTAACATCTTTGGCTCTATACACCACCACAATGGAGTTGGAATGAAACAAACACAATGTGCTTTAACTGCAGACTGTCAGCTTTAATTTGAGGGTATGTATATTCAACTCAGGTGAACGGTGTAGGACTTACACCAAAGTAGGGACCAAAAGTAATGGGACAGAATGGGACAGAATAATAATCATAAATCAAACTTTCCCTTCTTAATACTTGGTTGCAAATCCTTTGCAGTCAATCACAGCCTGAAGTCTGGAACGCATAGACATCACCAGACGCTGGGTTTCATCCCTGGTGATGCTCTGCCAGGCGTCTACTGCAACTGTCTTCAGCTCCTGCTTGTTCTTGGGGCATTTTCCCTTCATTTTTGTCTTCAGCAAGTGAAATGCATGCTCAATGGGATTCAGGTCAGGTGATTGACTTGGCCATTGCACAACATTCCACTTCTGTCCCTTCGAAAACTCTTTGGTTGCTTTTGCAGTATGCTTTGGGTCATTGTCCATCTTCACTGTGAAGCGCCGTCCAATGAGTTCTGCAGCATTTGGCTGAATGTGAGCAGATAATATTGCCTGAAACACTTCAGAATTCATCCTGCTCCTTTTGTCAGCAGTCACATCATCAATAAATACAAGAGAACCAGTTCCATTGGCAGCCATACATGCCCACACCATGACACTAAGACCATCATGTTTAGCGCTGTTTAAAACTCTGTTGCTGTATTGCTCAGGTTTGGCCACCAGAGGGAGACAAGCTCAATGTAAACTATACTGGCCACAATGGGACTACGTTTTCCAGCATGCTTTGAGGCAGAGACAGGAAGTGGGTGGGGAAAGAGGAGAGGACATCCGCAGCCTCGTGCGAAGGAGACCAGTGTGAGCCGAGCGGTGAACAAAGTAAGACGCACGTGAGACTGTGAGCAATTGTTACCAGGCCGGAGAGCAGGCGCTGCCTTGCTGACGCTGGGGATCTATACAGTGACTTGCCAGAGACCTAGTAATCCACCGCTGAGAGGTTTTGCACAGAGACAGAGTTCCAGATTCGACCCCGAGTAAGGAGACCTTGATGATCCACTGGGAGTGCAGGCGGTAGGCCGTAGATCTTGTTGTAGAAGACGGACAAGCAAGAGAAGCGGATAAGGTGGCACAGGGTCCCAGTATAATCCAGCAGAGAGACGTCCTTGATCGGGCAGCAGAACAGATTGTCTGGCGGATGGGTGAGAGGCCTTCCAGGCCACAGTCAAAGTTTAACGAAGCACGCTGCAGTATTGCTTAAATCTACAGGGCCCCAATGTGACTAGTCGAAGATTTATTAAATCCATTCACTGGCCAGTCAAATATAGTACCCGGGTACCTGAGCTCACACACACACACTTTTTGGGACATAACCCGCACGGGACTTACACTCCACAGACGAAAGGGGTTAAACTTTTCTTTTACCGCTGCGCGTTTCTCGCATTACGAAATCCTGTTTTCTATATACCGTGCTTACATTATATATGCCGCTTTATTGAGACCAGTAAAGTATATCATTTATAAAATCCACAACAGTGCTGGTGTTTGTTTATTCCCTAGTGCAGAGAGACTAACCCGAGGTTAAATTCAGCGGCTCCTCCGGGAGTGAGCGCTACACATGCTTCACTGATGAGGGGGTATGCTTAGGATCATGAGCAGTTCCTTTCCTTCTCCATACTCTTCTCTTCCCATCACTCTGGTACAAGTTGATCTTGGTCTCATCTGTCCATAGGATCTTCTTCCAGAAATGTGAAGGCTTTGTTAGGTGTTGTTTGGCAAACTCTAATCTGGCCTTCCTGTTTTTGAGGCTCACCAATGGTTTACATCTTGTGGTGAACCCTCTGTATTCACTCTGGTGAAGTTTTCTCTTGATTGTTGACTTTGACACACATACACCTACTTCCTGGAGAGTATTCTTGATCTGGCCAACTGTTGTGAAGGTTGTTTTCTTCACCAGGGAAAGAATTCTTCGGTCATCCACCACAATTGTTTTCCGTGGTCTCCCGGGTCTTTTGGTGTTGCTGAGCTCACCGGTGCATTCCTTCTTTTTGAGAATGTTCCAAACAGTTGTTTTGGCCACACCTAATGTTCTTGCTATCTCTCTGATGGGTTTATTTTGTTTCTTCAGCCTAATGATGGTTTGCTTCACTGATAGTGACAGGTCTTTGGATCTCATCTTGAGAGTTGACAGCAACAGATTCCAAATGCAAATAGCACACTTGAAATGAACCCTGGGCCTTTAATCTGCACATTGTAATTGGGGTAATGAGGGAATATCACACACCTGGCCATGGAACAGCTGAGAAGCCAATTGTCCCATTACTTTTGGTCCTTGACAAGTGGGAGGCACATATGCAAACTGCTGTAAGTCCTACACCGTTCACCTGAGTTGGATGTACATACCCTCAAATTAAAGCTGACAGTCTGCAGTTAAAGCACATTGTGTTTGTTTCATTACAACTCCATTGTGGTGGTGTATAGAGCCAAAGATGTTAGAATTGTGTTGATGTCCCAATATTTCTGGACCTGACTGTACATGTGTTGTTATCTTATCTTATTATATTTAAAATAAAGAATTGCAAAAAAAAAAGAAACTCTCTCCATTTAACTGAATGGGTTAATAAGCTGACCAGACACTGCAATGAGACACCAGGAAGTGTCAGACTCATGATGGATAGCCAAACAAAAGATAACAAGGCCTCTGCTGCCTAATTAACCCTTAAGGATGAATGACAGAACTGTTCCATCATAAATGTATTGACTTTAAAGACCCTAGGTCCTTAAAGGGTTAACAATCCACCAGACTGACACACAGTAGCTGCTGTTTTTGCTGCCCCACTGAAAACTGCCGCCCTAGGCCTAGGCCTTGTGGGCCTAGGCCAACATACAGCACTGACTCTAAGGGTACTATCATCTTCCTACAGCTAAATCAGGGATGCTAAGTGGAAAAATTAGCCTCTCCTTAGCGCACCCATTTTACCTGTAGACTACGGGGCAGACGCTGAGTCCAGCAGCCTGCCCCATAGTGGCCGCTAGGCTCCAGGATGCTCGGGGCATCGTTAAAGCGCCATCCCGAGCATCCCCTTAATAGAGTCCATAGGGCTCCATAAAGGCTTCTACTGCTGGGTTACTTGACACAGAATCCCACAGTACTCCAATCCACAGCACAGTGATCCCATGGCCATTGAACCAGGTTTTGGCGCTTTTGGCTGTGTGGGCAGGTGCCAAGTCATGCTGGAAAATGAAGTCAGCATCCCCATAAAGCTCATCTGCGGAAGGAAGCATGGAGGGCTCCAAAATCTCCTGATGGATGCCTGCGCTGACCCTGGACATTAATGAAGCACAGTGGACCAACACCAGCAGATGACATGGCTCCCCAAGTCAACACAGACTGTGGAAACTTCACACTGGACTTCAAGCATCTTGCAAAGTGTGCCTCTCCATTCTTCCTCCATACTCTGGGTCCTTGGTTTCCAAATGAGATGCAAAATTTGCTCTCATCAGAAAAGAGGACTTTGGACCACTGAGCAACAGACCAGGTCTGTTTTTCTTTAGCCCAGGTAAGACGCTTCTGACGTTGTTTGTTTTTCAGGAGGGGCTTGACAAGAGGAATACAATATTTGAAGCCGATGTCCAGGATCTGTCTGTGTGTGGTGGCTCTTGATGCACTGACTCCAGCCTCAGTCCACTCCTTGTGAAAGTCCCCAACACTTTTGAATGGCCTTTTCCTGACTATCGTCTCCAGGATGCGGTCATCCCTGATGCTTGTGCACCTTTTTCTTCCACACTTTTCCCTTCCACATAACTTTCTTTTAATGTGCTTTGATACAGCACTTTGGGAACATCCAACTTATTTTGCAATTACCTTTTGAGGCTTTCCCTCCTTATGGAGGGTGTCAATGATGGTTTTCTGCACAACTATCAGGTCAGCAGTCTTTCCCATGATTGTGATTCCTACTGAACCAGACTGAGAGACCATTTAAAGGCTCAGGAACCCTTTGCATGTGTTATGGCTTCATTAGCTGATTATAGTGAGGCACTTTGAGCCTAGAATATTGCACCTTTTCAAAATATTCAAATTTTCTGAGATTGTGGATTTGGGGTTTTCATGAGCTGTAAGCCATAATCATCACAATTATGACAAATCACGGCTTGGTCTATCTCATATATTAGTTTCACCTTTTAAGTTGCATTACTGAAATATATGAACTTTTGCACGATATTCTAATTTTTCAAGCTTCACCTGTATAGGCGCGATCACAGGAGCAGACCAGTAAGTAGACCAGGACTGAAGTTCTGCAATTGCAGAATTGTCTGATATCAAAGGTCTCGTTATGGGCACTGTTCGGAAAGGTCTTAGTAGCATGGGAGATGTAATTTCAAGCTACACATGTACCACACCTGTAGGTACCATTAGGTCAAGAAGGCAAGAATTGCCGTGTTTGTGGTCTAGAGGGGGTGAGGTGCCTTGCACAGACCCTGTCTTTAGTATTCTGACCTCAGAATAATTGGTCTAGTTACCATCCTCTGCTACTTGAACGTGGCATTCCTGTTGGCCAGTATTTGCAGAAAAAACGGTTTTGCGCACTATTCACTACCAGGGTGGCTGTGTAAAGCAGATGTATCCAGCCCATTTCAGGTATAAAACATAACAAGAAAAAAGGTTGTCATTTGCACTTACCCAACTGCGTCAAAATTGCTCTACCTTGTCTGAGTTTGCAATGAAGGCCCGAAATCTAAGAACCGGATTCAGAAACCAGGGCTATCTTCAAAATTGTCTTAAAAGGGCACTTTTTTTGGGTTCATTGACTTGTGTTCCACTTGTGTTTTTTTCATTAGCTTGCATTTTGAGCTATATTTTATGTGCCATTGGAGCACAGTACTGCAGACTCTTTTAGTCACTTATCAATAAAAGTTAAGGTTTATCTTGTATAGACTTTGGCTTACAAATTAGTACATGTCAAAGAATAGCAGAGGTTTTTTTTCCTGCAGTTCGGCGGTCAAATAGGCCCTCTTCAATGGCATTTTCAACTGTAACAATTCAATGTTCTTCTTGAACCCAGGACATACTTGAAAACGAGAGAAATCTCAATGTATCCTTCCTGGTAAAATCTTTTATAAATAAATAAAAATAAAATTTGGCAGTAGTCAGGGTCTGATGGGCAGACTTCAGGGACCCTGCAGTGAATACTGAATTCACCACAGGGTCAGTGAACTGGAATCGCCATAGCGCAACGAAGAGCACCTAAGGAGAATGCACGGAAATTTTGGTGCTTTCCAAATAACTGTCACAATTTCTCTTAGGATCTATAATGCTGCTCCCTGTATGCAAATGACTATCTACCCTTCCAATCTTTGAGGGGTTGGCAAAGCTATCTGTTGCCAATAACCATACAGAAGTATACACACAGGAATCTATTACAATCCCAGCACTAAAACAGGGGCGGTAGGGAGAAAAAACTGCGCCCACAGTTTTCCCCCTACCGCCCCCATTTTAACGGGGGATTACAATGCAGGTGCAAAAAAATGCTGCCTGCATTGTTTGCACCTGCTATGTCCCGGGATGCGCGTGGCAGCGCTAAGTGCAGCCGCGCGCATCCTCTCAATGGAGTCCATAGGACTCCATTGAGCTCTCCCTGCCAGTCACATAGTCAGTGATACGCAGGGAGAGACTGGGGGACTTTTTCCCCCAGTCTTTCCCTGGTCCCGCCGGCCGGAGGAGGCGGTTGGAGCAGCGGGACAGAGGGTGAGTGTCCTGTTTTTTATTTTTTCGCCTGTGTTAATGGATTATGCAGAAGCAGAATCCGTTAACACCAGGTTCTGGCTCTGGTTAACTTTTCGCTAACCAGAGCCAGACGTTAATCAGCACTGAGACTTTGTAAATCCAGCGCTGTTTAACACTTTGCGCTCCCCATGTTAAGCATAGTTAGCGCAAAGTACACTAACCTCGCGCTGCAAGCCGTAAGGTACCAAACGCAAACTGTTTTTTTAACCCGTTTGCGTTTGGATTGTAATATGCGGTAGATACCGCAGATAACGGTAGTGCTCACGCAGGTGAGCGCTACCGTTAGCGTTGGGAGTGTAATAGGGCCCACAGAGGGTTAACAGAAAGTTAGCCCTATGCTTTGGTCTGTACACAGAGTGAATGTTAGCCTTTGCCAAGGTCGGTACACAGAGAGAGAAAGAGTCAGCTTTGCCAGGGTCGGTACACAGAGAGTGTAATCAAACAGTGCCGGGTCAGTACACAGAGAGAGTAATCAGACGTAAAGGGGAGCACAAGAGGATGTGATAACCACATCACAGCAATGAATGGTATCATATACGAGACTTTAAACCTGGTGGGTGCTGCATCATCACGCCACACCCATCGCGGCGTGCCCGACCCGTGACCACAAGGATTCCCAATATCAGTCAGCGCCTGGCCAGCGAGCAATGAGGAACATGCTGCCAGGTGCTTACTGACCTGAATGGCGTTGGACGTGACAAAAACCCTCTAAAACAGTTATAGTTAATATTAATTTATTATTGTTATTGATTTAACTAAATTATATATAAATATATACAGGGCTATTCAGAAAGAGGTGAAAAGCAGGAGAATGGCTGGAGAATGGAAAATTCTAGGGCAGAATAGCCGATTTGGAAAGTGAGATGAAAGGGAGAATTTTTCTGGTTTGGCTATTTTGACCTAGAATTTTCCATTCTCCAGCCATGCTTTTCACCGCTCTCTGAATAACCCTGACAGTATTTTAGAGTTATAAATAGTAAAATATATATTATTTAAATAAATTATAATAAAATATTATACCCCCAACCCTCCTACACACTTATCTATTTTTTTTTGAGCAGTGGAATTAATACTGTATACAGTATAGGGTTAGCTTGGAAATTGTATTTTTTTCACATGAAAAAAGAACAAGATTTGAGTAAAATTTGACTAGAATTAGGGCCCCTAACTCTAATCAAATTTGAATTAAATGTTGTTCTTTTTTCATGTGACAAAATACAATTTCCCAGTTAACCCTATATATTTTACTTCCACTGCCAATTTAAAAAAAAAAAAAAAGGTAAGTGGTATATTATGTGTAGTGTGTATATTATATGTGCAGCGTACTTGCCGTGTAGTGTTTTACAAAGGCGCTGAAGTTCCTTCCAGGGTGAGAATGAGGTCGAAGACTAGTCAAAATGTGTGAGGGATGGTGTAAGACGTTTGTTGCGCCCTCCCTGATGCCATCTTTGATTTTCCGACAGTCACCGGCCAGGCCTAGGTAGGCTGCAGTGCGCACTGCAGCCTAAAAAAAACATGGCCATCACCATTAAGCACATGGAAAACTGAATAATTTATCATGCAAATTAGGAGGCTGCAAAGCCCTGTAAGCGCGAAGCCTTAGGCAGTCGCCTAATTAAAGAGCCACCACTGATGAGATCACAGAGCTCCACAGCAATAAAACTCACAGTAATGTACGGTGTTCATGAGTATTACAGAACTCCACATATCCCGCCACACAGTCACACATCCAAATACCCACACATCCACATACACAGTCACATATCCACCCACACACATACATACAGTTATACATCCACTCACACAAAGTCACAGATTCACATACCCACACACCCCTTGAACAGGGCTAGCCAAGAATTTGGCATGCACCGTGCCTAGTCGAAGCCCCGTGGCCACTCCATGCCAAGGCCTATGAGAGGGTGGCAAAATGCCGCCCCTAGCATAGAGCCGCCTGGAGCCCTGGGACCTTTCTGGCCCATGGACTGGACCGCCCTACCCTCTATGTCCCTCCTGCCCCTCTTCTTCTAGATGTCGTGTGAAGCAGAGGAGTTTCACTCACCCATACAAGTGTCACCAGGCAGACAGGATTTATATATCCTTGCCTGCCAGTCACCAAATCGGTCAGCGATGATAGCATGCTGTCATCATCTTTTCTCCAACTGCTTGCAGAAGTGAGCGGTCTGAGAGAAGGCAGTGGATGGATTGGTTCTGCCTGTGAGCAAGCTTCTTCAATTCATCGCTTTGCACAGGTGATGCTACGGAATGTGCTCACAAGTTCAAGGCGAAACCCAATTTGAGTAGCATACACAATTCAGGTTGTGTACAGTTTTCAAATTTTGTTACCCGCTAAAAGGGAGGAGCAGCTCTGTGCCGAGGAGAAAAGGTGAGTATTTACAGCTAAACTCATAAAAAAAAGGATTAAATAATTGGGCAGAGACTGTCAGCACTCTCTGCCCAATTATTTAAGGTAAAAAAAGGAGGGTAAAATATCAGTAGCTCGCAACTGTAAGTGACTCTGGTTTCAGAAACACGTGAAATAAATACATTGAAATATCCCTAACTGGTCCACAGTGCAGAGGTTGACACTATTCACCACCTCCTTATGCAGTTTAACACTGAGAACAGTGACCATTCATATAATATACTGTATATAAAACATATCATTTGTATGGAT
Organism: Leptobrachium leishanense; assembly: GCA_009667805.1. Classification (NCBI taxonomy): domain Eukaryota; kingdom Metazoa; phylum Chordata; class Amphibia; order Anura; family Megophryidae; genus Leptobrachium; species Leptobrachium leishanense. The sequence goes on from CM019071.1 coordinate 108,278,640, forward strand.
GCACTGAATACACGTGTGCATAGAATTGTGGAGAAACCAACAGAAAGATATACTGGAAAATAAACCTTTAACTTAGAACTTGAAAAATAAGTAAAAATGTATCATTACGGAGATATTCCAGAGATTTAACAACAGATTGTTTGTTGTTGTGCTTTTATGAATGTATTTTATAACTACCCACACCACACAGTGTTATTCAAAATAGTTGATAAACAACTGACAAGTGTATCTGTGGGCTGTTCTTTTTCTTTGCTGTTTTGTTTTTAGTTTTTTTTCCAGTCAGTTAGAATGGTCATAATTTTAATGTGAGGAAATTAAGTTTTCAAGTTCATGAATCTTATTTGATTACAGTAATATACAACAGTTTGTAATGCAAATCTAGAACATCCAGGGAAGAATAGCAACAGATTTCACACATTTTAATGAGTAATCTTGTGAAGAATGTATTATTCACATGACAGATGTTTGTTCAGATTATATACAGCTGCTGTTTGTAAAATATGTGTACAGCAACATTCGCTACAACTACTTGCTTCTTGATGCCCTCACTGGAACAATGGGCCTTTGGCAATATAATTAACAGCTGCAAAGTGCTTTTATCTTGGAGGGAAAATGCTTGTCACAATGGCATAACCAACAAAATAGGAATAGGTCCAAAATATATGTGATTAATGTGCTTAGTTAGAATGCAAAATAATAATAATAATTGGCTCTAGCCATATAATATTTTCCCATCATTAATGGTTAAGAGTGGGCTTACAAACCACTGATTTAACTATTTACACACTGTGACCACAATCAAAGAGCACTTGCTGTGCATTTCCTTCAATCCTCTTAAAAACCAGGTGACTGTCTAGTTCTGTCTGGTCAGGAGGACCGAGGGGAGACCATGTTTCATATGGACAAATCGTGGGACTTGGAAGGTCTAGAAGATGGTTTGGATGGAATCACAAATAGGATAAGGAGACCCATGCCATTTTCAGAAGCAAAATAGAGGTGAGAAGACGTGTGCTTAGACATGTCTAAAAACAACCTATGAAAAACCAGACCCTGGATTGTATCAGATATTTGAAAAAAAACATCCAAAATTGTGATAAATTCAGTTGCTCTCAGCAAGTTCAACAGTCACTCATAATGCAATATTCAACCAAACAAGCGTTTTTAAGAATATATGACCATCTAAATAATAATTGTTTTAAAAAAGTTGTCATCTGCGCTTATTCCTATAACTCCGTGTGAAATAAAACACAATTAGAGGCTTTGGTTTACTGCAATGGCCATCACCTGCCAACATCAAGGCACCTCTAGTGAAGGTAAGTCAAGAAGTCAAGTGCGGTGGGCTTACACTACAATGGCCATTGCAGTAAACCAAAGCCTTGAATTGTGTTTTGTTTCACACAGTGTTATAGGAATAAGCGCAGATGACAACTTTTTTTCTTGTTATGTTTTATACATGTTGCTGGTAGGGATGTGCATGGCTGAAAAATTTGTTTAGTTTAGTTTAGTCTCGTTACGTTTTTAAATCATTTTGTTTTCTGAATTGTGTAACTAATTTTGTTTCGTATTTCGTTTAGCTTCATTTTGGATCGATTTGAAATTTCAAATAGATTTGAAATTTCGAATTGATTCGAATTATTTTATTTATTTTTTTATTTATTTATAAAGGATTTTACCAGGAAGGATACATTGAAATTACTCTCGTTTTCAAGTATGTCCTGGGTTCAAGAACATTGAATTGCTACAGTTGTTACAGAAATACAAAGTAGTAAAATGCAAGAAATTAACACAAAACAAATATACAGATTAACAGAAAATAAATATGTAGGGAATATAGTCACTATGTTACATGTTTACAGGTGCATTCCTTATTGAGGAATGTTAATATGGAGCTCTTAAGGGACTTCAGACTGGGGGAAGATTTGATGGCGTCTGGGAGGTTATTCCATAACTGTGTTGCTCTGTAGGAAAATGAGGATCGAGCCACTTTCTTTTTGTATTGTGGTATTGCAAGTAAGGTGCTGGTCCTGGATCGGAGGTTATGGGATGAGGGAACTGCTGAGGGAAGCAGCCTATTCAGGTAGGGTGGTAGCTTCCCAGAAAAGCTCTTAAACACCAGGTTGGAAAGGTGAAGGGTGCGTTTAGACTCCAGCGACGGACAGTTTAGCTCTTTTAACATGTCACAATGGTGGGTCATGTAGTTACATTGTAGCGCAAAGCGGCAGAATGAATTATACAATAAGGATGGTAAGTAGGGATGAGCTGTTCAGTTCGGAGTTCGCATCGAACATAGCCTGTTCGCATGTTCGCGAACTACGAACATTCCGCTTGTTCGCACACAATGGACCACAATGCACTTTTCCACTGGCCTGAAGCTTGCTACAGACTGGCTGCAAGACACAGGGTGCATCTAGATTCCAGCGACGGCCAGTTTAGTTCTTTTAACATGTCACAATGGTGGGTCATGTAGTTACATTGTAGCACAAAGCGACAGAATGAGTTATACAATGTAGTAAGTTTCTGGAGGTGCATTTGCGGGGCAGCTGCATACACTACATCTCCGTATTCAATAGCTGGCATAAGCATTTGGTGTACAATCTGCTTTGTTACCGCGGGGCTCAGGCAGGATTTGTTTCTGTACAGGGCACCTAGTTTGGGGTAAATTTTAGATGAAAGTTTTTCAATGTGGGGGCCAAAGGATAGATTTGGGTCTAACCACATACCTAGATATTTGAGAGAAGTGACTGTGGTCAGTGTGCCATTTGATTTTGTCCTGACACATAGATGGGGTGTTTGCAATTTGTGTAGTTTAGGTGCTGTTCCAAAGAGCATTGTAACAGTTTTGTCAGCATTTAGAAAAAGTTTGTTAGTTGATATCAATTTGCATTTTGGATCACTAAATAAAACCCCAATTAATCAAATTTTGCTGTTAAAAGAAAAGCTAGGGTTAAATTTTAAGCTGCGTCACAGATTTAGTATGAGTCAAATTAAACAGTGAAACAAAATTAACTTGCTTCATAAAGTCCTTTGCTGACTATTACTTGTATTGTAAGTTAAGATCAATTCGATAGTTGATACCAATTTGATAGCTCATTTCAAATTCCATAGTTGATATCAATTTGATAGTTAATTTCAAATTCGATAGTTGATATCAATTTGATAGTTCATTTTAAAATCAATAGTTGATATCAATTTGTTAGTTAATTTCAAATTCCCTCTAGACTGTAAGCTCCTATGAGCAGGGCCCTCTACACCTCTTGTTTCCATCTTACGTCCGTTTATTTGTATTTCGTTCCCTCTGGTTATTGTAAAGCGCTGCGGAAACTGTTGGCGCTATATAAATGATGACAATAATAATAATAGTTGATATTAGTTATTCAAATTTTTCTTTTTGATGATGACACAGTGTAAAACAAAATAAATTCATTATATACCGTTTCGTTTCGAATTCGTATCATATCGATTCGTTATTCGAAAGTAATTCCGAAATACGAATGATCAAATTTCGTTCCAAATTCAGAATTTTTCCGAAACGAATGCACATCCCTAGTTGCTAGGCTGGATACCTCTGGTGGTTGGAGCCTCCCCAGTGGGGAATAGGCGCGACTCCGCTCTTCCTGTAATATAAATAATCATTTAAGACTACTGACTTTTTTCTATCTAATTTTTTGCAAAGATTTGCAATGTATCTTGAGAGTCACTGCTGGCACTCACACATTGAGCTTCGATTTTATTGCTACTTGCCAATTTTCTTTTAATTAATTTACTTAATCCCTTCACTACAAAGTGATTTTCCAAAAAAAATTAATTGTCAGAAACCAGTGGTTCTTTGGAAAATCATTTTTAATTAATTGTACAGTAAGAAAAATTTGGGCACATTCCCATAAAATTTCTTACTGTAAATAACCTTTTTGACCAGTAGATGGTGCCATCTACTGCCAAATAGAGTTACAGTCATTACAGCTTAATTTTTTTCCTTGCCTAGGCTGCTGAAAGTCTGACACCAGGGGATCATCATCTGATTTTACACATCTTTGGGGGCACCTTCTGCAAATTTAATTTGCTTTTGGGCTGCAGATCGAGATATCTCTATCGGGGCACCGAAGCCTGAGATATCTTGGTAGTGAAGGGTTAAAGGGACACAATACATCCTGACCACTTTAGCATTTTAGTCATTTCACCTGTCAGGGGTTTTAAAGTTGTGACTGATCAGTGAATGTACAGGTTGTGCAACCATCCTTGCTTTGTGTGTATAATACAGTATAAATTTTATTTTAAGATCATTTGTGCATGTGTAAAGATTGTTTACTGATTTTATACCACTTGTTTACATACTTTGTGTTCTGCAATGATATTGGAAAGGTGTGTCACCATTTCCAGCCTACACATTTTTTTATACTTGGTTTATTGTGATAAAGATATTGTCAATTCAGATGCATACAGATGCCAAATGCATTCTTGTAGGTAGTGCTTGCTCCTTCATGTTGCTGCGTGACTGAATGATATATTACACACTGTGCTCTTGATACCTGCTGACTGGCTCCCCAGAGTCTTGAACTGATTCTGTTTTTCTACTTGTGAATTACAATTGCTAATGAAGAACTAGGGAGTTGGAGAGAAGCAGCAGAATCATGTAATTGTGCTTCGACAGGAGCAGCTGCCAAAGATTATGTGACATATTTAATCTGTTTGCAGTCCCTCTAAACCTGATATGGAAAATAATCAGTCCCCGATGAGTGTTTGAGATCAACATGAAAATTAATATTCATCTGCGTTCCACATGCGCTTCTTATACCATGTGACACAATCTTTATTTCCGAGCACTGAGACCGTATTACCCCTGTGAATATAGTGGTTAGTCAACATCAGAGAATGTTAACAAATTGGGACATGATCAGATCAGAGAAAATTATGTTTGGATAAAAACTGCAGAGTATGGTGTTTTAGATTATCCAAAGTCAACATCAATGTTTCATGATCAATAAAACACAGTGGGAAGTTATGATGACTCGCCTTTGCGAAACCTCTAGAAAAAAAATCTTCTAAAAAAATATGACTTGAATTCACTTTATTAAGAACAGAAAAAAATAAATAGGGGAATATTTGGGACAAGCATGTATTGATATGTGTGCTATTTTAATGATAACATAATTATAGAATTGACATAAATTAGAATGGAAAAGAAATTGAAGTCAAGGATTACTAAAAATCTGTTACGACGCTGTTCTAAAACAGAATGTCCCTTAACAACAGCAATGATGTGAGGAGCTGTTAATGCTAAATATACACGACATCTCAATATGACTTTTGACAATCTGACATTTGGTCTACAGGAAGAGGACTGCAGTGACAGCAAAACCTAATGTTTAGTCCTTAAATCCTTTAATGCTATGTAAAAAAAATATTACAAGTAGTATCAGCAGGATTTAATTATTAAATTTAGCAAATGCATACCATGTCCGCTACCATGTCAACGTAATCCAGTATCATTGGATCATAACCTAAGATTAACATTCTAAATATATATGCTAAACTGCAATACTTGGATTACTTCATGCTCTTTACGGCTTAACTCTTTCACTACAAAAATATGTGTCACTTTGTTTTTGCATGGAAAAACATGTAAAAAAAAAAGTGTTTATCATAATAATTCCAATATGCATCCTTTTTAATTCATGACTGATAGTCTCCCTGGAGAGAAAGAAATTTCTTATTTAGACCTTACGCTTATCATCTTGTGTTACCAACAGGAGCTGAAAAGAGATGCCCCCACTCTCATTCTAAAAAAGTTAATCAAATGTTATTGCTGTCAGAGAGCGGACGGAACTGAGGGAGATCTCTGAGGTCATTCATTCTTTGTTGTAACAGCAGAAAAATATCTGCTGATTTGTGCAGATATAAGGTGCTGCTATATCTTAGTTAAGGGTGCATTATGACACATACACATATTATTTACACATTTCCTTACCATTTTTGGAGTTTGCAATGCTAATAATCTAAAAATAATCCCAGGAGATATCCATAAACAGATTAGAAACACATTTTTATTTGTCTGTATATTTGTGATACACTGTTATCACACTTAGATACAAAAAAAATATATAACCAGTATGGTTATACTGCAGCCTGCTCAAAACTGTGCAAGACTTCATTGATCCAATGATATTCCTTCAAAGGATGAATTATACATTTATTTCCATACAGAATCTCAGAGGAGTTCACCCCTCACATTTTTGTAAATATTTTATTATATCTTTTCATGTGACTACACTGAAGAAATGACACTTTGATACAATGTAAAGTAGTGAGTGTACAGCTTGTATAACAGTGTAAATTTACTGTCCCCTCAAAATAACTCACACACATTAATGTCTAAACCGCTGGCAATTAAAGTGAGTACACCCCTAAGGGAAAATGTCCAAATTGAACCCAATTAGCCATTTTCCCTCCTCGGTGACATGTGACTCGTTAGTGTTACAAGGTCTCAGGTGTGAATGGGGAGCAGGTGTGTTAAATTTAGTGTTATAGTGACCAGTATGAGAGAGTGAGAGCTATAAATTCATCATGGCACCTCACGGCAAGTAACTCTCTGAGGATCTGGGAAAAAATGTTGCTCTACATAAACATGACCTAGGCTATAAGAAGATTGCCAAGACCCTGAAACTGAGCTGCAGAACGGTGGCCAAGACCATATAGCGTTTTAACAGGACAGGTTCCACTTAGAACAGGCCTTGTCATGGTCAACCAAAGAAGTTGAGCGCATGTGCTCAGTGTCATATCCAGAGGTTGTCTTGGGGAAATAGTCGTATGAGTGCTGCCAGCATTGCTGCAGAGGCTGAAGGGGTTGGGGGGTCAGCCTGTCTGTGCTCAGACCATAGACCACAAACTGCATCAAATTGGTTTGCATGACTGTCGTCCCAGAAGGAAGCTTCTTCTAAAGATGATGCACAAAAAAGCCCACAATCAGTTTGCTGAAGACAAGCAGACTAAGGACATGGAACCATATCCTTCCTATGGTCTGATGAGACCAAGATAAACTTATTTGGTTCAGATGGTGTCAAGTGTGTGTGGCGACATCCAGGTGAAGAGTACAAAGACAAGTGTGTCTTGCCTACAGTCAAGCATGGAGGTGGGAGTGTCATGGACTGGGGCTGCATGAGTGTTACCGGCACTGGGGAGCTACAGATCATTGAGGGAGCCATGAATGCCAACATGAACTGTGACATACTGAAGCAGAGTATGATCCCCTCTCTTCGGAGACTGGGCAGCAGGGCAGTATTCCAACATAACAACCCCAAACACAAGTCCAAGACGACCACTGCCTTGCTAAAGAAGCTGAGGGTAAATGTGATGGACTGGCCAACCATGTCTCCAAACCTAAACCCTGTTGAGTATCTGGGGGCATCCTCAAACAGAAGGTGGTGGAGCGCAGGGTCTCTAACATCCACCAGCTCCTTGATGTTATCATGGAGGAGTGGAAGAGGACTCCAGTGGCAACCTGTGAAGCTCTGGTGAACTCCATGCCCAAGTTGGTTAAGGCAGTGCTGGAAAATAATGGTGGCCACACAAAATATTGACAGTTTTGGCCCAATTTGGACATTTTCACCTACGGCTGTGTTCACTTTTGTTGCCAGCAGTTTAGACATTAATGATTGTGTGTTGAGTTATTATGAGGGGACAGCAAATTTACACGGTTATACAAGCTGTACACTCACTACTTTACATTGCAGCAAAGTGTCATTTCTTCAGTGTTGTCACATGAAAAGATATAATAAAGTATTTACAAAGATGTGAGGGGTGTACTCATTCTGTGAGATACTGTATATTTATCAGCAAATATTCATTTTTAAACCTTTATTTACATCAGAATAACAGCCGGTTGCTTTTGTATCACTCGGGTAAGTGTGTGAAGTTATCCCTACCACACATAACTAGAACCATTAAACCCTAAAAATGAAATGCAGTAACCTGGTTTAATGCTTTAAGGTACATAAGAGAAGCCAAAACAAAAATTAAGATAAGGTGAGGAGCAACGTAAATCACACAAATGGAGGTAAAGCCAGGTCAGAGAAATCCAGACACAGAGTCGATAACAAAGCTGGGTGCTAAAGGGCTCACAAGAATAAACTAACAGTAAGACGCTGAGAATCAGCACTGCTGTAAATAAGTTACATGAGGTGTGTCATTATATGGTGTCAGTGCAGGTGTCAATATTAGATTGGCATCCGATTTGACACATGCTATCAAAGCAATAGACGATGATCTCATGTTAAACCTGCCTCGAGAATGATGCAAAGCCAGACTCCGGAATGACATTGGTAGAGTTATCTATACATCTCATTTTTCAAATAAATCCTTTTTTTTTCTCCGACAAAAAAGGCTTGGTAGTGAAGGAATTTACAGGACTGTTTGCATTTAAAAAATTGCAACAAAAATGTACCTTTAACTTCAATATGGTATTTGTGAAATTCTCTAACATCATCATATTTAAAATAATATTGAGTAATTACTGCAATATTAAAAAACAGAATATTGCTGACAAACATGATATAAGTATTTAGAGTTGGAATGGAAGTTTGAAGTTGCAATAGGTCTTTTGGAAGAAGCAATTTAGGGTTTTAGTATAAGAGTAGATTTGGATGGGATAATGGCAGTGCAAGGGTAGATTTGATGGGATAGTGGCAGTGGTTATTTTATGTTACTGAGGAGAGGACATGTACAGTTATTGAGGATCTTTACTTATGGTAAAGGGATCCCTATCAACAAAAAATTGTAGATTCTAATGTAGTGAAGGCCCAACCCGAATGATCAGAGGTACAATCTACATCAACTTGAAGGCACATACGTCAATATCTTAACTTTAATATCCTGCCAATTTTCTTAAAGGGATGCAAACGGGATGAAACACAAGGGGATGAAATGGAAGGGTCAAATGTTATTTCTTCTATTACTGATGTAAGCAAAAAAATTCTGGTCTGTTTCTTTTTGATGAGAGCAATAGTTTCTGCTCCCTTTTTTTGGACGCCAGCCACAAAACAGTTGATGCATGTATTGTGATAGGTTGCACCAAAAACTATGAGAATGGCGTTCAACATAAGAAATACAACTTTTTTTTAACCTAGCAACAAAATTTGAGTAAACTTTTTAAAATCCAAATTTTTTGATTCGTCGTTTGCAGCTACATCCACTAGGTGCGGACTTTCCCATAATATCTCATACTAAACTCCTGCATTTGGAGGGCTGAATAAGACCACTGACACCACATCTCCTGGAAGTCGGAGATGGCGAGAGCTCTCAGGGGAGTGTGACCACTCAAGCAACATTAATTGTTCAAAATGCGAAGTGTTCCTTTAACATTAACCCCTTGAGCACCAATGATATACATGGTAGGTCCTGGGGAAAAAATCCCGTTAAGGACCAAGGACGTATAATGTACAGTTGTGTTCAAAATTATTCAACCCCCAATGCTGTAAAGGGTTTTAGGGAATTTAGTGTACATTTGTAATTGTATTCAGAATGAAATCCTACAAGGACTTTTTAAAGAACCATATGCAACTAAAATTACATCAATTGGTTTTGTAATACAGTAGTAAATGTTTCTTTTGTGAATTCTTCATTGACACAATTATTCAACCCCTTAAAGACTACCACTCTGAAGAACAGAGGTTCATTCAAGTGTTTTCGATCAGGTATTGAAAACACCTGTGGATGTCACGGAGCAGCAATAAAGCATAATAAGCACCAATTAGGCAGCTTTAAAATGACTGTGATACTCAGCTCCTTCTAGACATTTACTGGTGTGGTTACAAACATGGTGAAGTCAAGAGAATGGTCTAGGAAGACAAGAGAAGAGGTGATTACTCTTCACAGGAAGGGCAATGGCTATAAGAAGATTGCAAAGATGTTAAACATACCAAGAGAGACCATAGGAAGCATCATTCGCAAATTCAAGGCAAAGGGCACTGTTGAAACGCTACCTGGTAGTGGCAGAAAGAAGATGCTGACTTCGACTGCTGTGCGCTACCTGAAGCGTAGAGTGGAGAAAAGTCCCCGTGTGACTGCTGAGGAACTGAGAAAAGATTTGTCAGATGTGGGTACTGAAGTTTCAGCTCAGACAATACGGCGCACACTGCGTAATGAAGGCATCCATGCCAGAACTCCCAGGCGCACCCCCTTGCTGTCTCCAAAGAATAAGCAGAGTCGACTGCAGTATGCCAAAAGTCATGTGGACAAACCACAGAAGTTTTGGGATAGTGTTCTGTGGACTGATGAAACAAAATTAGAACTGTTTGGGCCCATGGATCAACGCTATGTTTGGAGGAGGAAGAACAAGGCCTATGAAGAAAAGAACACCTTGCCTACTGTGAAACATGGCAGGGGGTCAATCATGCTTTGGGGCTGTTTTGCTTCTGCAGGTACAGGGAAGCTTCAGCGTGTGCAAGGTACCATGAATTCTCTTCAGTACCAGGAGATATTGGATGACAATGTGATGCAGTCCGTCACAAACCTGAGGCTTGGGAGATGTTGGACCTTTCAACAGGACAATGATCCCAAGCATACCTCCAAGTCCACTAGAGCATGGTTGCAGATTAAAGGCTGGAACATTTTTCTAGTGGCCATCGCAGTCACCTGACTTAAATCCGATTGAGAACCTCTGGTGGGACTTAAAGAAAGCAGTTGCAGTGCGCAAGCCTAAGAATGTGACTGAACTGGAAGCTTTTACCCATGACGAATGGGCGAAGATACCCGTAGATCGCTGCAAGACACTTGTGTCAAGCTATGCTTCACGTTTAAAAGCTGTTATAGCTGTAAAAGGATGTTGTACTAAGTACTAAGATTGAATGTCACTTGGGGGTTGAATAAAACTGATAATGATGTGAGCACAGAAAAGACATTTGTGGTTATTTCGTTATAAATGTTATGTTATATTTGTCTGACCTACACGTGCCTCTTTGATTTAATTGTAAGCAAGATGACTGACTGATCAAAATCAATGTCAAACTGGCCAAAACACTCAATTTCAGTGGGGGTTGAATAATTTTGAACACAACTGTACGTCATGGTCCTCTAATCCCCCCTCCCTCCCTATACTTGCCTTGCTGGCTGGAGTCCTGTGGCAGTCTGACTTCCTTGAATTCAGACCTCTGTGTTTAAAGACCCAGGCCGTTGCATTGACGTCAATGGCTGGGTGGAGTAGAGTAACATCAATGCTCTATAACCGTGGAGAGAGACTGTGGAGACACAGGTTTGATCCCGGCAAGAGCACCTCTCCAGTAAGTGTCCTTGGGCAAGACACCTAACGGTACATACTTGCCATCCAAGACATATTTGAAAATGAGAGAAATCTCAATGTATCCTTCCTGGTAAAAATCTTTCTCCAAAAAAACAAACAAACACTGGGCACGATGATATCAGTTTCAAGCACCCCCTCCAGAATGGCCAAACGGCCGGGAGTTAAACAAAAAAAAGAGAGGCACTGCTGGAAAGTCTCCCATTTCCAGGGATGCCTCTAGTTAACCCCTTAGATGGCAGATCACGATTCAGTGCCTATCAGCACCAGATCGCGGTCCTCTCCTCGAGGTGCTGACATCTTGGATAGCAGTCAAGCCTCCGAGGCCTCCCCACCCGGTAATGTTGTCACCATATGTGCAATGACGTCAGTTGGGTAGTTAGTGGGATCATTTGGACCCACCCTTTCTCCTGATTAGTGGCAGCTAGAGGGTCATGTTTGGCATCATTGGAATGGCCAGAGTATGACCTTTCCAATGATACCATATATAACAGGTTTGGTCTAAAAATAAAATATATACAAAAACAATTTAAATACATTTTTGTCTGGGTTGTATAATAAAATAGGACTTTGCGGTTAATATTGCAGTTAAACATGATATGCATAAATTATCAAAATGGGCTCAGCATACAGAGGTGAAACCGGTCATCAGTGAAGGGGTTAAAAAGCAAAATCCTGTTAACATTGGATATTTATAAACTCAGGACAAAATTTGGAATCTATTTAGCTGGGCTCTTTTGGGGGCCAAAGTTCGAAGAAGAAAAAAAAAAGTGTTTTTCCCCACCCATTATTTTCATCATATTTCATAAATGGTTTTATAGTAAATTGTATGATATATTGAAATGGTATCTTTAGAAAGTCAATTTAATGGCGAGTAAAAAAAGGTATATAATATGTGTGGGTTCCATAGACAAGTAAGAGGAAAATTAGAGCTAAACACAAACAGCACAGAAATGTAAAAACAGCAGTGGGTACTTTCAGACAGAAAATGGTAAAAATATCTGGTAACTAATGTGGGGACATTAGTGTGTGTAATTCCTAATAAATGCTTAATATAGTGGACAAACCTGTCTTGTGCAATATATATATTTGTGTTGGATGAGTGGTACACCAACACCTATATTTTCAAGCACTCAGCGACCATTTACCACAACTATGGGGTTAAATATATACCAGTGCTAAATAACCTTAAGTTTACAAATGGTCTAAACTGTTGTGATCATCCTAATTACAGCACCATTTATAAATGTGTGTGCCTCCCTCGTTATGATGTCCTCAATGTTACTCATTATCTTTTTTTATTTAACAAAATTGTGATATTTGTACTATAAAGTGTTCAGAGTCCAGAGTAAACTGGGACAAAACAAAAACATAAGGACAGAAAATACATCAAGATATCAAAAAGAACAATAGACAATTAAAGTAAAAAATGTCATAAGCAAAAATCAATATAGTCAAAATAATTTGAATTACTTTGATCACATAGATTGTTTGCTTTGAAATCCTGAAATGCATGCTAGATCTTCATTTTAAATGATGCGATTGCTTATACAGTATAATATACAATCTATTTTGCCAATGTATTATTAAAATGCTACAGTTCACTAAATGACATTGCTGTGTCCTGTGAATTTGTTCAGATCATATTGTGAGCGGAGTTTTCAAGTAAATATGCTTGTCATGCAAGTGAAAGATGCTATTTGTTATCTCCACATGTACCTTACACTTAGAAGTCAGCTCTACCTGTGTGATTTGCCTTTGGCAGCTGGTCTAATTTACAGCATTGCTGTCTTGTGAAAGAAAGGCAGGCACATTTTATGACCCCCTTCTTGTACAGGGCGCACTTTGGACAATTGATGAAAATCTGGGAAAATTATGTCCTAGGTTCTAAAATCGATATCAAGACCCGCTGACCCTATTCTTATTTTACAGAGTAGGCCAACAATTCATTTTTTTAGATAAACTGCAACTACAATTGTGATTTTAAACATTACAGGGGATATTGAAAAAAAAAAGACCAACAAAATAGCCAATTAATACTGTATTATCGTATCATACATATTTTAAATAAAAGAGATAATTGCTGTTGTCTGTCATTCTCAGAAGAACAGTATCCTTTTCAGTCTTTATTATTTTTTTAAAAAAAATCAGGCTTGGAACATTCCTTGCAAATGTTTTGGCTAACCTGTAACAACAAGATAAATATCAAAATAACCATTTAGCAGTAACACTTCAGAAGGGAAATACTGTACACACATTAGATCCTTTAGATACATTGGACACTTGTTTTTGAAACTAATTGATCTAAATGAATAATCCTTGCACTGAGAGTAATATCTTGCAGCACAGAGATTATTGAACAAGAATGATTTAAAAGATACATTATTATGACTTGATTATTTGATGAAAAACAGGCTGGAGCTGAATTCATTATGAACCCTCCATGAAAATATATTTTAGCCACTGAAGCTTAATATAAAAGAAACAAGTAAACAATTCCCAGTTAAATACTCAATTAAAGCATTATTAACAAAAAGATATCTAATATACAAGATCCCAGAGAAAAAACAATAAACAAAAGGAATTTCAAAACTTTCTGCAATGCCCAAGCTTATTTTGAGACAGTTACAGTTACAAGTATTTATAAAGCGTTAGCAATTTCTGCAGCGTTGTATAATGGGTGAGACTGAATAACAAATATACATACAAGTTAAACACACAGAACAGTAGGAGAGAGCACCCTGCTCGAGAGTTTACAATCTAAGAGATGTTCTAATATTCCAGTGAAAGTACATATATTATTTATTTATTTATAAAGTATTTTACCAGGAAGGATACATTGAGATTTCTCTAGTTTTCAAGTACGTCCTGGGTTCAAGAACCTTAAAATATTACAGTTGTTACAGAAATACAAAGTAATACAACGCAAGATTTAAAAAAACCCACAAATATACAGATTAACTGAAAATAAATATGAAATAGTCATTATGTTACATGTTTACAGGTGCATTCCGTATTGAGGTATGTTAATAGGGAGCTCTTGAGTGACTTTAGACTGGGGGAAGATTTGATGGCGTTTGGGAGGTTGTTCCATAACTGCGGTGCTCTGTAGGAATATGAGGACCGCGCCAATGTCTTTTTGTATTGTGGTATTGCAAGTAAGGTGCTGGTCCTGGATCGGAGGTTATGGGATGAGGGAACTGCTGGAGGAAGTAGTCTATTTAGATAGGGTGGTAGCTTCCCAGAAAAGCTCTTAAACACCAGGTTGGAAAGGTGAAGGGTGCGTTTAGACTCCAGCGACGGACAGTTTAGCTCTTTTAACATGTCACAATGGTGGGTCATGTAGTTACATTGTAGCGCAAAGCGGCAGAATGAATTATACAATAAGGATGGTAAGTAGGGATGAGCTGTTCAGTTCGGAGTTCGCATCGAACATAGCCTGTTCGCATGTTCGCGAACTACGAACATTCCGCTTGTTCGCACACAATGGACCACAATGCACTTTTCCACTGGCCTGAAGCTTGCTACAGACTGGCTGCAAGACACAGGTTCAAGACTATGCCAATCATGGCTCAGAGTCCTGATTGGGCAAATTTTGCCCAATCATGGGCTCACAGAGCTAAGTCCCGCAGCACACTATATAAGGTTTCACACAGCGCTTCAGCACGCGTTGGAGAGGAGATTTGAGAGGAGATTGTTGTTGTGTTAGTGTGTGTTCTCACTGCCAGTCTGCCACCAGCTACTGGGGGGTCTCATTTCTACTAAATATCTGGGACTTGTTGTAATCTGTGTGTTCTCACTGACACCCAGTATTTTGGGGGTCAGTAATTGCTACAAAATATTTTGGAATTGAGGTGATCTGTATCTTGTCAGTGCCACGCAGTATTTTGGGGGTCAGTAATTTCTACAAAATATTTGTGAATTGAGGTGATCTGTGTCTTGTGACTCACTGCCAGTGCCACGCAGTATTTTGGGGGTCAGTAATTTCTACAAAATATTTGTGAATTGAGGTGATCTGTGTCTTGTCACTGCCAGTGCCACTCAATATTTTGGGGGTCAGTAATTTCTACAAAATATTTGGGAATTGAGGTGATCTGTGTCTTGTCACTGCCAGTGCCACGCAGTATTTTGGGGGTCAGTAATTTCTACAAAATATTTGGGAATTGAGGTGATCTGTATCTTGTCACTGCCACGCAGTATTTTGGGGGTCAGTAATTTCTACAAAATATTTGGTAATTGAGGTGATCTGTGTCTTGTCACTGCCACGCCGTATTTTGGGGGTCAGTAATTTCTACAAAATATTTGTGAATTGAGGTAATCTTTGTCTTGTCACTGCCACCAGCAACTATTTTGGGGGGGGTCAGTAATTTCTACAAAATATTTGGGAATTCAGGTAATCTGTGTGTTCTCACTCACCGCCACCAAGAATTTTGGGGGGTCAGTAATTTCTCTAAAATATCTGGGAATTGAGGTAAGCTGTGTCTTGTTACTGCCACCCATCAGGGGGTCTCACTGATTTATAGGTTTCTGAGACTTGTATTCTGTGTCTTCTCACTGCCAGCTATCAGGGGGTCCCACATACTTCTAGCAGATTTATGCGAATTGTAATCTGTGTCTTGTCACTGGCACCCATCATGGGGTCTCACTGATTTATAGGAGGTTTCTGGGAATTGTAATCTGTGTCTTGTCACTGGCTGCCAGCTATCAGGGTGTCTCACTGAGTTATACCAGAGTTCTGGAAATCTTTAATCTTTATACCAGAGTTGAATCAGAGTTCTGTATATATTTAATCTATATATCACTCACCATGTCAGAATGACCAAAAAGGACAGGCAGACGCTCCCAGACAGAGATAAGAGGGCAAGCAGCCTCTGTGTCGGGAGGCTGTGCCTCTGGTCGTGGTGGACGTGGTGCATCCTCTGCAGGGGCACGCTTGTCCTTTCTAACTGGTGCTGGCCGTCTTAAGCAGCAGCAACATACAGAGGATTTGGTGGATTGGCTAACCAGGCCATCCTCATCCTCCGAGTCCTCTGTCAGCCAGGCTTGTAGTGCTTTACAGTCCTCTTCAGCTGCCAAAGCATCTAATACAGCCTCCATGTTCACAGCTACTCCTGCCGTAGCCTCACTATCACACACGGAGGAGTCAGCTGAATTGTTTGACTACAATCACAGTGACATGCTGCTTGAGGATGCGCAGCAAGTACAGTGCTCTGATTTAATCTCTGAGGTTGAGGAAGGGAGTATAATCAACCTAGAGGAAGGGGGTGCCAGTGATGACATACAAATAACTGGCACTCATGTGCAGCAGACCCCACCGTTGCTATTTGTAATCTATGTCAGATGAGGCTCAAGCGTGGGAAAGACACAGGACGCTTGGGTACCACGTGCTTGAGGCGACATATGACCACCTGCAACACATCCCGTTGGTGCAAAACTTTGCGTAGGTCCTCCTCCTCCTCATCTGTCTCTTCCCCCACTGTATGTCCTGCCACGTCATTGCCTACAACCTCCACTGACAGGGATGATGCTACAGTAATGGATGTACCAGGTCCTTCCTCACAATGTGACAGCATCCCATCAGCTGAAGATTTACGCAGTCAGATTACGTTGCCCCAGCTGCGGCAGCGTAAAAAAAAGTATAGTCCCAACCATCCCCAAGCACAGCGTCTAAATGCCAGCTTAGCAAAATTACTCGCATTGCAGCTGCTGCCTTTCCAGCTGGTGGACTCTGCTCCCTTCCGTGAATTTGCTGAATGTGCTGTACCACAGTGGCATGTTCCAAAACGCCATTACTTTTCACGGAAGGCCATTCTAGCACTATACCAGCACGTGGAAGACAATGTTATCGAGTCATTGGGAAAGGCATTCAGCAGCAAGGCGCATGTGACTATAGACACGTGGTCCAGCAAGTATGGACAGGGTCGTTACATTTCCTTCACGGCACACTGGGTAACTCTGATTGCATCTGGGAGGAATCCAAGACGGGGCTCTGTGCTGGAGCTTGTTCATCCACCACGCCTCCAGAAAGCTGCTTGTATGAGGACTGTCTGCTCCACCACCACCTCTCCCTCTTCCTCCTCCTTCTGTGTCTCTGGCAAAGTGGCAGTTAAACCGACACCTGACAGGGGCTACGCAATGGCTCAAGCAAAAAGATGCCATTCCTTGCTTAAGCTGGTTTGTTTAGGGGACAGGACCCACACCGGGCCAGAAATTCTGTCAGCTCTGCAGGGGCAGGTGCAGCCATGGTTAACACCACGCCAGCTTGAGCTGGGAATGGTCGTCTGTGATAATGGCAGCAACCTTCTGTCCGCCCTACTCCTGGGTAAGTTGACGCATGTACCATGCCTAGCACACGTCTCGTTAGAAAAAGTGCAGAGACGGGCAACTAAATTAATAAGGGGGATGGAAGGGTTAAGTTATGAGGAAAGACTAACAAGCTTAAACCTGTTTAGTTTAGAGAAAAGGCGCCTTAGAGGGGATCTGATAACCTTATATAAATATATACGGGGCCATTATCAACCATTGTCTGATAACCTATTCATTAACAGGACTATACATAGGACAAGGGTCATCCATTTAGACTGGAAGAAAGAAAATTTAGCTTAAAGCATAGGAAGGGTTATTTTACGGTGAGAACAATAAAGATGTGGAATTCTCTGCCTGTTGAGGTGGTTGGGTCAGAGTCTGTACAGACTTTTAAAAAACGACTGGATGACTTCCTGCAGACACAGAATATTAAGGGTTATAATATTTAATATGTGGGTAAAAGCTTCTTGATCCAAGGAGAAATCTGACTGCCATTCTGGGGTCAAGAAGGAATTTTTTCCCAGTATGTTGCATATTGGCAAGCATTCAGACTGGGTTTTTTGCCTTCTTTTGGATCAACAGCAGTAGGTTATGTGGAGAGGCTGAACCCGATGACGCATGTCTTTTTTCAGCCTATATAACTATGTAACTATGTAACGTCCTAAATCTGGTGGTACAGCGTTTCCTAACCAGGTACCCAGGGCTGGCAGAGCTTCTCAGCAAGGCCAGAAAAGTCTGCAGCCACTTCAGACGGTCATTCCCAGCAAGTGTTTACATGGCAGAAATTCAAAGAGAATTCCACCTTCCCACAAACCATCTGATCTGTGACATGCCCACCAGGTGGAACTCGACATCAGCAAAGTTGCAGTGTCTGCACAAGCAGCAGAGGGCCATCAATGAGTACCTGTGTGAGTATGGCACAAGGACAGGTTCAGGTCAACTTGGTTTCCCCCACCCCTGCTTTCTCAAAACCTCCACCACTGCACTCTTCCACAATACCACAGAGGGGTTACTTACGGTGTGAAGGCTCTTGCTGCCACCAAAGGCACAATATTTGGGTGCACTGACGCCTGTACCAGATTCATATCATTTTAATATTGGATCGCAGGGTCCAACCCTGCACTCTTCCAAAATACCACAGAGGGGTTACGGTGTGACGGCACTGTTGCCGACACTAAAGGCCCAATTTTAAAGCACCTATTATTACTTTTATCCATAGCCTGCATAAGCTTCACCATAATTTAGCCAAAAAAATAATCACTAAACTTGTTCTGCTTGTCCTAAAATGTCTCCTCTTTTCATACAGACTGCCGCCAAAAGCAGTTGTTTATGGATAGATTAAAGGAAAATCATTTATCGTCATTTGAAATTTTTTGGTTTTTACATATTTCTATACATCCGAAAAATCCGCCATTTCACGGGCAGGTTATGGTGGACCTCCTAGGCACGATATTTGAAGGAATTTTTCATTTTTATTGCCCCAAGCAATATTGCCCCAAGCAATATGCTATGCAGTTACTAGGTTGCCCTTCATCTAGCGTGCTTTCTGAAAGGACGTTCAGTGCCGCTGGAGGTTTTGTCACAGACAAAAGAGTGTGCCTGTCCACCGACTCTGTAGGACCAGCTGACATTTATAAAAATTAATATTTATAAAATATGGCACAATATTTGGGTACACTGCCACTGACGCCTGTACCAGATTCACAACTTTTTAATATAGGATCGCATGGTCCACCCCTGCACTCTTCCACAATACCACAAAAGGGTAGGCATGTGCGTTTCGGGTTTCAGAATTTCGGAATTTTCACGAAATTTCCCGATTCGTGTTTTCGGATGCGGCCGAATTTCCGAAAAATTTTAGATCCGAAAATTTCAGATCCGAAATGTTTTCCGAGCCGAAACGAAATATTTTCGGATTTTTCAAATGGACTTGAAATGTGTCAAACGAGGAGAACAGATGTTCCGAAAAACGAAAATTTTGTAAAAACGAAAATTTTCTGAAAAACGAAACTTTAGAAAAAACGAAAAGTCGATACAAAAAACAGGCAAAATGACACGAAAAATAGGAAAAATTGTCGATATTCCGAAAAATGTGCAATTCCGAAAAAACGAAAATTTCCAAAATTACGAAAAGTCGATACAAAAACCGAGCACAGTGACACGAAAATACGAAAAATGGTCGATATTCCGAAAAAAAAATGTACCCGAAAAACGGGCCGAACCGAATCGAATCGAAACCGAAATCGGTCGAAACGAGCCGAATCGAAAAGTTTAAAAATCCGAAAAATCAAACCGAATCGAACCGAAAAAAAAAATCGGTGCACAAGCCTACAAAAGGGTTACTGTATGATTGCACTTGCTGGCCTGCCACCAAAGGCACAATATTTGGGTGCACTGCCACTGACGCCTGTACCAGATTCATATCCTCAGAGTAGCAGGCAGTAAGAAGCAGTTGTTTATGAATAGATTAAAGGAAAAACATTTACCGTCATTTGAAATGTCATTTTTTGTTTTTAAATGTTTCTATACATCCTACAAATCCACCACTTCACGGGCAGGTTATGGGGACCTCCTAGGCACGATATTTGAAGGAATTTTTCGTTTTATTCTTAACCTTTATTTCATGGAAAACTCACTGTTCCTTTAAAAATGTTTTTTTTACGTTTTGTCCTTGCTTCCTGTCCCCCAGGGCACTACCCATACCCCCACACAACTTTTATGGCAAATATCTTGCATATATGCCCTTTCGGAGGGCACTCTAGAAATTGTTTAGGGCACTTTTGAAATTGTTCGAGTTCGAATGCGAACCGAACACGGGGGTATTCGGTTCATCCCTAGTTACCACCATGTGGGGGTGTTCTCAACGTCAAACACCCTCTCAATCTTATTCAAACAGTACTTGGTGGATAGTGGAGTTTTATTGCTGTGGAGCTCATACACACTGCGCATTACTGTGAGTTTCATTGCTGAGGAGCTCATACATATTGCGCATTACTGTGAGTTTCATTGCTGTGGAGCTCATACATACTCAGCAAAACTGTAAAGTTCATTGCTGTGGTGCTCACAAATGCTAGGGGATTATCCACTCAGTGCAAGCGTTGCAAAAAAAAACAAACAGATAACTGCACTGCAATCAGTGGTGTATTTAGGTTTTGTGCTGCCCTAGGCCTGACTAAACTCGTGCACCCCCTAATTTAAATTTGAGGCACCCCTTCCTGTC
Organism: Leptobrachium leishanense; assembly: GCA_009667805.1. Classification (NCBI taxonomy): domain Eukaryota; kingdom Metazoa; phylum Chordata; class Amphibia; order Anura; family Megophryidae; genus Leptobrachium; species Leptobrachium leishanense. The sequence goes on from CM019071.1 coordinate 108,299,453, forward strand.
AAGGCCACACCTCTTCCTGGTTAATCCCCACCCTTCCTCTCTCTTTAAGCTCCACCTTTTCCTCTTAGAGCTCTGCCTTTTCCTCTCTTTATATTAAAAGTGGATACCAAGTGCCTACTTGTATATTTTGTTTACCATTTCAAATGTATCTATTGAGATAAATAAAATTATGAAATGTTTAAATTCAAGCATTTTTACAAAGAACAGCCACGCATGTTAAGTATACTGGATCACAGCCGCTCTAATTGGTTGAACAATAAAATCCACAGAAACGTGCACTGCATATGAGCGTATCACAGAGCTGCACAGCAATAAAACCCACAGAAATGTGCACTGTGTATGAGCATATCACAGAACTGCACAGCAATAAAACTCACAGTAATGTGCAGTGTGTATGAGTGTATCCCAGAGCTCCAAGGCAATAAAACTCACAGTGCTATGCAGTGTGTATCACAGAATCCACAGCAATAAAACTCCCAGCAATGCAATGTTTGGTGTGTGTCAGCGTATCAGAATCCACAGCAATACAAATTCCAGCAATGCAATGTGCAGTGTGTATGAGTGTATTAGAATCCACAGCAATAAAACTCCCAGTAATGCAATGTGCGGGTAAGCGTATCAGAATCCACAGCAATAAAACTCCCAGCAATGCAATGTGTGGTGTGTATGAGTGCATCAGAATCCACTGCAATAAAACTCCCAGCAATGCAATGTTTGGTGTGTATGAGTGCATCAGAATCCACTGCTATAAAACTCCCAGCAATGCAATGCACGCAGCCTCACCAGGAGCCAGGCAGCACAATGACAACTTTCTATCACTGCAGTGCTGGTTAAGGAAAGGTCCACTTTAAACAGCAGTAAGCAGACAGGGCTTCATATTCTGCTGATACCCCCCCCCCTTTACCTGCCATTTACTGTCATCTTCTCTCTCTGGACACAAATCACATCCCATCTAGAGCTGCTGCGGGGCAGGGGAGGAGCTATGGAGGGAGGAGAGGGGGATTTTTATTCTATTCGATTTTATTCCGTATGCAAACGCCATGCTCCGCTACTCGTTGTTTGAGAACACAGCTCAAAGCTGACACACAGTGACAGTGGCACCTCCTAGTACCCCCTAATGACACCCCAATAATCACTGATACCTGGGGCGGCCCGCCCTCCGCCACTCCTCTAAGTACACCACTGCTCTGGTGATATGCTCACACACAAGTTTGGCGAACTACCAGCAAGTACAGTGCTGTTTGAAGGCAGTGCAAATCCCCATAGAGAAGTAATGGTTAATCTATTCAGAGAACACCAAACAGCAGAGAAATGTCAGTGAAATACCCTGATGTTCGGTGGTTTCAATCGGCAGGTTCAGGTATTCAGGCGAACCCCATAGGTTTCAATGTTAAAAATATTCCCGTTTTTATGCAATATCTAATAAACCACTTATTATTTTAATCTGCAGTAAAAACTCTTTATTTATTGATTTTTTTTTTGTACCATTTAGTAATTTTTCAGAATTTTTTTGGCAAAATCCCCCCCCCTTTTTTTTTAATATCGGTTCTTCTTTTTCTGTAACAGAACTTTTTATTATCAATCATAGGATCTTATATGTAAATTCCAGACATTTTCGTTCAGTAGTTCTTTTGAAAACAGCAGGCCATGGGTTTGCGGTGGCAGCATACAGCGGCCGACTCCATGCACTTTGGGGACCCTGCGGTGAATGGTGAATTTTATTCCCCGAAGTGCAGGGAACTACAGAACACCAAAATGTTGGCATCATTTCGGTGCTCTGTGAGTAACCCAATTAGTGGTGAGGTTTTTTGTTGCCCCCTGGAAAGTGAAAGCCTAGGCGTTGCCTACCCAGGACATACTTGAAAATTAGTGACATCTCAATGTTTCCTTCCCGGTAAAATAGTTTGCAAAAGTATTTTTTTTTTAGGGGTGGGGCTACCCGGCGAGCCGCCGCCCCCTGGAGAGTGCTGCCATAGGCCTAGGCCTTGTTGGCCTAGGCCAAAATACACCAGTGACTGCAATACAGACTTTTCTTGCAATAGAGGCACTTAGTGGATAACCCCCATATGGTTACAACAATAGTTGTAGTTCATGTAAAGGAACACAGTATTAAAGAATATGGTTCCCTTTTGTAGTGTCTTTCTTTAAGTGAGCTACAACTATTGTTTATTAGAACATGAAAATAGTCAAAATAAACAGTGTTTCTACGGACGTGAGAGTACCCCCACCTATTTTTCCAGAAAAAAAAGCACTGGTTATATACAAACTGAGAAATTTCTTTAAATATTAATAAATAAATATATGCAGTCTATACAGTACAAGTTAAATATAATAAAACCCCATACGAAAATTACACTGATGAAAACATTAAGAACATAAGTGGTGAAAAAAACAATGTGTCAACAACAATTTCTTAAGTGATTAGTATCAAACCGATCAAAATAGCCACATCACCTACTGCTGTTGATCCAAAAGAAGGCAAAAAACCCAGTCTGAACCACTCACCATCACCAATATGCAACACACTGGGAAAAAAATTCCTTCTTGACCACAGAATGGTAGTCAGATTTCTCCCTGGATCAAGCAGCTTTTACCCACATATTAAATATTTAAACCCTTAATATTATGCTTTTGCATGAAGTCATACAGCTGTTGTTTAAAAGTCTGTACAGACTCTGACCCAACCACCTCAACAGGCAGAGAATTCCACAGCTTTATTGTTCTCATTGCAAAATAACCCTTCCTATGCTTTAAGCTAAATTTCCTTTTATCCAGTCTAAATAGGTGGGCCATCGGTTTTTTAAAAATAAAGGCAGTTTGGGAGGAAACGTATCCCCTGGAGTTCCAGATTATGCAGCTGGAAGAGAAGTTACATAAGTAGGCAATCAACGGATAGTGAAATCTGTGACAGAGTAAACACATTCCTGAGAGGGGCTGCTGGAAGAGGCTAAAATAACCCACCCATTAAACCCATCAGCAGATAGACAATAACATTATTCATGCATAACACATTATACAAATACCCTGCACCTTACAGGTCCAGGGTGACTTCAACATAGGATAGGGCAGGGAAATATATAGAACATCAGGATGTCTGCACCTCCCAAAATGCATCTCCAGGTCCATGCACACCATGTTTAAAGTGACGCAAGTGATAGTGAATACTCTTTAAATATGCAAAAATAGATAAAGTGGTATGTACAGTATAGAGACATATTCACAAGTGTTGGTAGCATGGCACTACTCAAGCAATATCATTCTGGTAGTGAATCATTGCCCTTGTGGTTGTAGAATCCTTGCCAAATCTGTGAATTTGGTAAATTGTACAGTCAGGTCCAGAAATATTGGGACATCGACACAATTCTAAAATCTTTGGCTCTATACACCACCACAATGGAGTTGGAATGAAACAAACACAATGTGCTTTACCTGCAGACTATCAGCTTTAATTTGAGGGTATGTACATCCAACCAGGTGAACGGTGTAGGACTTACAGCAGTTTGCAGATGTGCCTCCCACTTGTTAAGGGACCAAAAGTAATGGGGCAGAATAATAACCATAAATCAAACTTTCCCTTCTTAATACTCGGTTGCAAATCCTTTGCAGTCAATCACAGCCTGAAGTCTGGAACGCATAGACATCACCCGACGCTGGGTTTCATCCCTGGTGATGCTCTGCCAGGCCTCTACTGCAACTGTCTTCAGTTCCTGCTTGTTCTTGGGGCATTTTCCCTTCAGTTTTGTCTTCAGCAAGTGAAATGCATGCTCAATGGGATTCAGGTCAGGTGATTGACTTGGCCATTGCATAACATTCCACTTCTGTCCCTTCAAAAACTCTTTGGTTGCTTTTGCAGTATGCTTTGGGTCATTGTCCATCTGCACTGTGAAGCGCCGTCCAATGAGTTCTGCAGCATTTGGCTGAATGTGAGCAGATAATATTGCCCCAAACACTTCAGAATTCATCCTGCTGCTTTTGTCAGCAGTCACATCATCAATAAATACAAGAGAACCAGTTCCCTTGGCAGCCATACATGCCCACGCCATGACACTACCACCATCATGCTTCACGGATGAGGTGGTATGCTTAGGATCATGAGCAGTTCCTTTCCTTCTCCATACTCTTCTCTTCCCATCACTCTGGTACAAGTTGATCTTGGTCTCATCTGTCCATAGGATCTTGTTCCAGAACTGTGAAGGCTTTGTTAGGTGTTGTTTGGCAAACTCTAATCTGGCCTTCCTGTTTTTGAGGCTCACCATTGGTTTAAATCTTATGGTGAACCCTCTCTATTCACTCTGATGAAGTCTTCTCTTGATTGTTGACTTTGACACACATACACCTACCTCCTGGAGAGTGTTCTTGATCTGGCCAACTGTTGTGAAGGGTGTTTTCCTCACCAGGGAAAGAATTCTTCGGTCATCCACCACAGTTGTTTTCTGTGGTCTCCCGGGTCTTTTGGTGCTGCTGAGCTCACCGGTGCGTTCCTTCATTTTGAGAATGTTCCAAACAGTTGTTTTGGCCACGCCTAATGTTCTTGCTATCTCTCTGATGGGTTTGTTTTGTTTCTTCAGCCTAATGATGTCTTGCTTCACTGATAGTGACAGGTCTTTGGATCTCATCTTGAGAGTTGACAGCAACAGATTCCAAATGCAAATAGCACACTTGAAATGAACTCTGGGCCTTTAATCTGCACATTGTAATTGGGGTAATGAGGGAATATCACACACCTGGCCATGGAATAGCTGAGAAGCCAATTGTCCCATTACTTTTGGTCCCTTAACAAGTGGGAGGCACATCTGAAAACTGCTGTAAGTCCTACACTGTTCACCTGAGTTGGATGTACATACCCTCAAATTAAAGCTGACAGTCTGCAGTTAAAGCACATTGTGTTGGTTTCATTCCAACTCCATTGTGGTGGTGCATAGAGCCAAAGATGTTAGAATTGTGTCGATGTCCCAATATTTCTGGACCTGACTGTACATATTCTGTATAGCTTTACTCTATGTATAATCTCATAGACACCAGCGCCATATGTTTTGAGCAATTGGAAGGTTGTGACTTGTTGGTCTATTATGCATTTTGTTCCAGAATGCTGACTGGGTGTGTTCTCAAGTGGAATTCCATTGCACCTTGTAATTATTTTATGTATTCAGTTCTGGTCTTAACCCTTCACTCTATTATCTTCAGCATCCCACAGACATACGGGGTTATTCAAGAAGCACCATTGTTTGCCTAAGTTGCAAACCACCAGGAGACAGAAGGGGGATGAGGCACTTGTAATTGTTGTAAGGTACTTTCTTCTTACAACAACACAACATTTCAAGCCATACTTGAAATAGCCTGTATTACAAAGTTACATAGTTGCATAGGCTGAAAAAAGACATGCGTCCATCGGGTTCAGCCTCTCCCACATCACCTACTGTTGTTGATCCAAAAGAAGGCAAAAAACCCAGTCTGAAATGCTTGCCAATATGCAACATACTGGGAAAACATTCCTTCTTGACCCCAGAATGGCAGTCAGATTTCTCCTTGGATCAAGAAGCTTTTACCCACATATTAAATATTATAACCCTTAATATTCTGTGTCTGCAGGAAGTCATCCAGTCGCTTTTTAAAAGTCTGTACATTCTCTGATTCAACCACCTCAACAGGCAGAGAATTCCACAGCTTTATTGTTCTCACCATAAAATAACCCTTTCTATGCTTTAGGCTGCATTTTCTTTCTTCCAGTTTAAATGGATGACCCCTTGTCCTGTGCATAGTGCTGTTAATGAATAGGTTATCAGACAATGGTTGATAATGGCCCTGTATATATTTATATAAGGTTATCAGATCCCCTCTAAGGCGTCGTTTCTCTAAACTAAACAGGTTTAAGCTTGTTAGTCTTTCCTCATAACTTAACCCTTCCATTCCCCTTACTAATTTAGTTGCCCGTCTCTGCACTTTTTCTATTGCTATAATATCTTTTTCTAAGACAGGTGCCCAAAATTGCACAGCATATTCAAGGTGCGGTCTGACCATTGATTTATACAGAGGCAAAATTATGTTTTCATACCGAGAGTGAACTCCCCTTTTAATGCATGCCAATACCTTGCTGGCCTTGGCGGCTGCTGTTTGACATTGCACATTGTTACTTAGTTTGAAGTCTATGATTATTCCCAAATCCTTCTGCTTGGATTTCCCTAACTCCGTACCATTTAGGGTATAAATTGCTTGTGTGTTCTTCACTCCAAATTGCATATCTTTGCATTTATCTACATTAAATTTCATCTGCCATTTAAGTGCCCAGTCCCCCAATCTATCTAAATCCCTCTGCAGCGAAGTAACATCCTGCTCACATTGTATTACTTTTCCTAGTTTTGTGTCATCTGCAAACACTGATACATGGCTTTCAATGCCTGTCTCAAGGTCATTTATAAATAAATTGAATAGTATTGGTCCTATAACAGACCCCTGAGGGACACCGCTTACCACTGGTGTCCATCTTGAAAATGTACCATTTATGACCACTCTCTGTACCCTATCCTTTAGCCAGTTTTCTATCCAAGAACAAGTATTTTCATCTAGACCAATTTTTCTTAATTTAAATAGTAACCTTTTGTGTGAAACTGTGTCGATAGCTTTGGCAAAATCTAAGTAAATCACATCCACTGCGACCCCCTAATCTATACTTCTACTTAGTCTGACATGATCTGTGTTTCATGAAACCATGCTGATTTTTGCCAGTTACATTATACCTTCCAATAATTTCCTGATTATTTTCTCTTAGTAACCCCTCAAATACTTTCCCAGCCACAGATATTAAGCTCACAGGTCTATAATTCCCAGGCACAAATTTTAAACCTTTCTTAAATATAGGGACCCCGTCAGCTTTTCTCCAATCCTCTGTAGAAACATAGAAACATAGAAAGATGTCGGCAGATAAGAACCTTTCGGCCCATCTAGTCTGCCCAATTACATGGATACTTTACCTGGATTTATCTTTTGTTTAGGATAGCCTTATGCCTATCCCATGCTTGCTTAAATTCAATTACTGTTTTGGCCTCTACCACTTCAACTGGAAGACTGTTCCATGTATCCACCACCCTCTCAGTAAAATAATGCTTCCTGATGTTACCTTTAAACCTTTGCCCCTCTAATCTAAGACTATGTCCTCTTGTTTTGCTACTTTGTTTCCTTTTAAATATACTCCCTTCCTCTACCTTGTGGATTCCCTTTACGTATTTAAATGTTTCTATCATATCTCCTCTGTCTCGTCTTTTTTCCAAGCTGTACATGTTACGATCATTAAGCCTTTCCTGGTAACTTTTCTCCTTCAAGCCGTACACCATTTTAGTAGCCCTTCTCTGAACTCTCTCTAAGATGTCTATATCCTTCTGGAGATAGGGTCTCCAGTACTGCACACAGTACTCCAAGTGAGGTCTCACCAGTGCTCTGTACAGTGGCATGAGCACTTCCCTTTTCCTACTGCTAATACCTCTCCCTACACAACCAAGCATTCTGCTAGCATTTCCTGCTGCTCTATTACATTGACTACTTACCTTTAGATCCTCTGAAATAATAACCCCTAAATCCCTTTCCTCAGATGTTGAGTTAGGACTGTATCAAATATTCTATATTCAGCCCTTGGGTTTTTACGTCCCAGGTGCATTATCTTGCACTTATCCATGTTAAAACTCAATTGCCACAGCTCCGACCATTTTTTTAGTTTACCTAAATCATTTGTCATTTGGCTGATCCCTCCAGGAACGTCAACCCTGTTGCAAATCTTTGTGTCATCAGCAAAAAGACATACTTTTCCATTAATACCTTCTGCAATATCACTAATAAAAATATTAAATAGAATGGGTCCAAGTACTGACCCCTGAGGTACCCCACTGGTAACAAGACCTTGTGCCGAATAAACTCCATTTACCACAACCCTCTGTTGCCTGTCACTCAGCCACTGCCTAATCCATTCAACAATATTGAAATCCAAGCTCAAAGATTGCAATTTATTGATAAGCCTTCTATGCGGAACAGTATCAAAAGCCTTACTGAAATCTAAATAAGCAATGTCTACTGCACCACCTGTGTCTATTATTTTTGTTACCCAATCAAAAAAATCAATAAGATTAGTTTGGCATGATCTCCCTGAGGTAAACCCATGTTGTTTCTGATCCTGTAATCTATGTGTTTTTAGATGTTCAACAATCCTTTCCTTTAACATGGTTTCCATTAATTTCCCCACTATTGATGTAAGACTAACTGGCCTATAGTTCCCAGATTCCTCCCTACTACCCTTCTTGTGAATGGGCACAACATATGCTAATTTCCAGTCTTCTGGGACGACTCCCGTTAGCAAGGATTGGTTAAATAAATCTGTTAATGGTTTTGCTATTACATCACTGAGCTCTTTTAATAATTTAGGGTGGATCCCATCAGGCCCCATTGACTTATTTGTCTTTACTTTAGACAGCTGCTGTAGAACCTCCTCCTCTGTAAACTGATACGATTCCTGAAAGAAAATAATCTTGAAAGATTAAGAACAGAGTTTTACATATTTCAACACATAACTCTCTCAGTACTCGCGGGCGAATTCCATCTGGCCCTGGGGCTTTATTCACATTCACATTTTTTAATTGCTGCAAAACCTTGTCCTGAGTCAACCAGTCACTTTGTTTTAGTAAGTTTTTATTAATGAATTTCATGTCTCCTGTTATAGGTTGCTCTTTGATAAATACTGAAGAAAAATAATCATTCAAAATTTCTGCCTTAGATCGATCTTCAGTTTACAATAACCCTGACTCGGATTTTAGTGAACCTACATTTTCACTCTTGGGTTTTTTACCAGCCAAAATGTTTTGCTGTTGTAGGAATAAATTGCCTTACAGCAGTACCTGGTCCCCCTTCTTTCTCTGGATATTCTGAGGAGTTGGTGATTCTGGGCCCACCCTAGCATCAGTATTGTATACTGAAATATCACAATTCTGTGCAGGATAGTCCTTTGATTCTATGTCACAAGACAAAATGTTGCAAACATTGGCAAAATTTTGGCATTTCAAAATTAGGTAATCAAACGAGTCTTAGAGAAGCTACATCAATAAAACGTATCAGGCTGCTGTTTGAATACCTCTTTTGTGAAACATGGAGGTTTGTTGCCATTGCTACAACTGCCATTTTTGCAACAGTTTACAACTTTGGAAAACAATGTGTCTCTTGAATAACATCCATAGTATATCTAACAATCTGTAAAGTTAAAGGGACACTCAGCAACATGACCAACTAAGCTATTTTAGGTGGTCATGATGCCCGGAGTATCCTGCCCTCTGTCCCCCCTCCCTCCGCTCAGCGGTTCAGCTGTAAATGCTGAAAACAGCTGAGAGAGGCGGAGAACTTTACTCCGCCCTCCCAGCTGTCAGTCAGCAGAGCGGGAATCATATTTCCCGCTTCTGCCGACTTTTGCCGAGTAGGAGACGTCATCACGCTTTCAGCGCGATGGCGTCTCCAACTCACCGCAGAAGCTGGCGGCTCCCTCTGAGGGTTAGTGTTGAGCGCATCCTCTTGCGCGCAACACTAATCCTCAGAGGGAGCCGGGAGGAAGCCTGCCGATTGGCTGGCTTACGTGAGAGGCGCTCATGCGCGCTTCTCACGTAAACCAGAAGGCAAGTCGGATAGAAAAAGGACGGGAGCGGAAGAGGAGGGAGGTGAGTATAAAAGAAACAAAAAACAGCGCTGGAAACAAGAGGATTTTAGGGTAAGTATTACAGTTACAAACACAAAAACAAAAACTAACAATTTATTAAGGGAATAGGGATAGGTTAGGATTAAAAAAGGGGGGGGGGTGATTTTTTGTTAGAGTGTCCCTTTAATCATAGGCCATTATTTATATCCAAATTTCTTTAAGCTATCAAAAATTAACACCAAGTGTCTCTGTACATACTGTATATATATATATATTTCCTGTACTTGTTAGCTTCATTGCAGGAGGCAGTTTTTCAATCTGTTGACCTTTGCATAGTGTCTGGTTCACCTTTTGTTTATACTCTGCTTTATAATTATTTTCAAATGATGCAGTAAAGGAATTTACTTCTGGCCCCATTTCATGAAAATTTTAACTTTATTTGAATCTGAGAAAAAGTGTAAACAAATGGTATCTGCTGCACTTCCACTCAATGCCATTTGTGACAAAATTGTTATTTTTTTCCATCTTGGTCAGAGCAGCCATTTTGGTCAGATCTCAGACACACCTCCAATGTGTACAAAATATTGAATTATTTCCTTCCTAAATCACTTTAATCCTCTTTGTGCAGCAGCCATCAGAAGCCCTGCTGGCTCAGCTTTGATTACAATCTTCCTGGTACACAGCAGGCGGTGTGAATTTCACTTTGTTAAGTGTTAAAGGGGAATTTGAATTGAGATCATTCTTCAGCAATACAAGTTAAAAAGGTAAAAAGAATAGTTTAGAAAGCCTTCTGAAAAATGTAAAGAGAATCATTATGCATTTGGTGGTTGGACTATATTTAGGGAACAATCTAAAAAGAAAATCCATTTAAGCCACCAGACTAGCCAAGTTAAAGGCATTCTGGCTCTGTAATCACTGTTTATGTTTGTCAAGAACAATAATAAAGAGGATATACTATAGTTCCATACCTTGGGTCTGTTTTTATGGAGTTTTCCAAGAAAGAAAGTTACTAATTGAATTCTTTTCAATACAAGTGATATTTTGAGAAAATATGAGAATGAAAATTATGCATTGTAGGTGTTTCTATAATTTTTGTATTGTTAGTTCCTTTTCGACCATTTAGTTGAATTATGAGTACTATATACTGGAGGACTTTCAGTCCTGGCTTTGAGTTTTTATGGTTTTGTTCAAATTACTAGGTATCCTTTATAATAGTTATATTTTTTTTCTTCGTTATAACAAACTAGATACCTCAAACATACCTCAGAGAAGTAAAATTACCTTAAAATGATTAAAGGAATTAATGGTACACTTTACAATGTAATTTGAGTAGTCACAGTGACCTGAGTGCCCTCTCCAATGGTTGGGCAGGGGAGAGCCTCAGGGGCTGATTCAGCAATTCAGCACAAGAAAAGAAAAGAATCAAAAACAGGTAAAGTAGATACACACTATCACCCTAGGGAGGTGACCCATCTTAGATTGGGGTCACACGAGCGTGGAAGGAACGTCTGTGAGAACGGACGTTCTTTCTGCTCAGATGCCAGTGTGGCCACCTTGCTGAGTGCACGTTAGTGCGCTCAGCCCTATAAAGTGCAAGCCTCCTATGGTGGATCAGAGTTTTTAGACCCGTCCAACGTTATGTGTAGCAGATTGACAAGGAGGAAAACTGCACGCCCAATGTAACATGGGATACTAGTATGCACATTACACAGTGTGGCCCTCCCAGTCAAGCCATCATAACACTATGACGCATGCTGGGAGGGAGGTCACTATGAACACACAGAGTGTGCTCCTGTGATCCTGGCCTTAGGAGGATTTGTTCCTCCTGAGGAATTTTGTTTGAAGGCTAAAGAACTGAGAATGAACTTTAAAAAGAGAAAAGGTATCTCAATATATTTCCAAAAAGGGCATATAAAAGACCACTAGGAAATGTAATTATCTGAAAGTGCCAAGACAATGACCGATGTCATTAGGTGTATTGGCAGTTTTGTTTGTAGATGGTACAAGGTTAGACATATTATGGAGTGGTTTTGGCCTTTAATTACATTGGATCCACACTTTAAGAGTGTAGTTACTCCACATACCACCATCACATTTGGAAGATGTAACAACTTGAGGGACTTACTGATAAGGAGCCACTATCAGTCAACCAAACAGAGGCCTACAAACTGGTTGAGAACTAATTTGAAAGGCACATACAAATGTGGTAGATGTTGGAATTATCCATACAAAAACCATCCTGAAAACTAGGGATGGTGATGGTGTTATCAATGTCCAATCATTTTTTTACATGCAGCAAAGCAGGGTTGGTGTACCTCATGTTCTTTGGTTGTGGAAAAAGATATGTGGGCAAAAATTTCCTTCCTTCAAACTTCAAGTTAGGGAACATGTACTCTCTATTTTGAACCATAAGGATACTCTGGTGGCCCCAGGGACTGGAGAGCTTTGGAGGGGGCCCCCCCAATGAATTCTTGTCCCAGAGGACACAATAATGCTCGGGCAAGACGAGTGCAGTGTTCGCATCCATGTTGCCACACATTTTAACATCCGTGGTAGCATACAATTATGATCAATAGAGACCGCACAGAAGTGCGGACGCACAAAGGACGCGGCAAACGGATGCAAGTTAGGCAAGAACGTAAAACCGCTAGAACGGACTAGCGGAGTGTGCCACGTCCGCAACGTCCACATAGCTTTGTGTGTGAGTGATGGAACGTAGTCAGACGGACTGTATTTTTGACGTCCAGCATTTCTGAGGGACAAAATGTTTTTTCGTGTTAATTTTAGTTCCCATCTACATCAGTCAAAAGAAAGCCAGTCACAAAAATGGACCGTGTGGCTACTACCTTGTCGTCAGTCAGAAAGTACGTACGTTGTGCAAGGACGCACAGTCCGCACAGAATGCATTCGTCTGACCCTAGCCTAAATGTATGAGATTTTGCAGATTAGAAATGTTTAACCACTTGGCTGCTAAGGATGCGCTCAGCGCGTCCAGCCAAGTGGTTCTCCTGTGCTATGGAGGAGCTGATCACGTCCTAGATGGACATCAGTGGTAAGTGGTGTCCCTCAGGGGCCTGTTATAGGACCAATACTATTCAATTTATTTATAAAAGACCTCGAGATAGGCATTGAAAGTCATGTATCAGTGTTTGCAGATGACACAAAACTAGGAAAAGTAATACAATGTGAGCAGGATGTTACTTTGCTGCAGAGGGATTTAGATAGATTGGGAGCCTGGGCACTTAAATGGCAGATGAAATTTAAACTAGATAAATGCAAAGTTATGCACTTTGAAGTGAAGAACACACAAGCAACTTATACCCTAGGTGGTACGGAGTTAGGGAAAATCAAGCAGGAGAAGGTTTTGGGAATAATCATAGACTTCAAACTAAGTAACAATTTGCAATGTCAAACAGCAGCTGCCAAGGCCAGCAAGGTATTGGCATGCACTAAAAGGGGAATTCACTTTCAGGATGAAAACATAATTTTGCCTCTGTATAAATCAATGGTAAGACCGCTCCTTGAATATGCCGTGCAATTTAGGGCACCTGTCTTAAAAAAGGATATTATAGCGCTAGAAAAGGTGCAGAGATGGGCGACTAAATTAATAAGGCGAATGGAAGGTTTAAGTTATGAGGAAAGACTAACAAGCTTAAACCTGTTTAGTTTAGAGAAACGGCGCCTTAGAGGGGATCTGATAACCTTATATAAATATATACGGGGCCATTATAAACCATTGTCTGGAAACCTATTCATTAACAGGACTATACACAGACACGAGGTCACTCATTTAGACTGGACGAAAGGAAATTCAGCCTAAAGAATAGAAAGGGTTATGTAGCGCTGCTTTAAAGACTGTATTCTGGTGCATTGAATTATTGCTGCCACTAGAGACAGACAGAGTGGAGACATTGTGGACTATGCTGGACAAAAACGAACTCCATCTCCCAGAAACCTTTGCAAGGGGAACAGGAAGGGGGTGGGCTGGCCAGGAAAGACATCAGCAGCCTCGTGCAAGGCATGGGCAGAGTGAGCAGAGCAGTGGAAGGTGGAGGACGCACGTTGGAGCTGTCAGGGATCGCAACCAGGCCGGATTGCAGACGCTGTCTTACTGGTGCTGGAGATCGGGACAGAAATCGTGCTGTGACCTACCTACCCAGCGCTGAGAGATTTGGAGGACAAGCTGGTTCCGGCAGGACTCTGCGTGAGGAGGCCGCCCTGATCGATTGGGAGTGAAGGCGGCGGATCGATGGTTCCAGTTGCAGAGATTCGGCAAGCGGGGAGCAGATTCGTTGACACAGAGTCCCAGTACACAGCGGAGAAAGATCCTTTGGTCGAGGCATCGAGTACTGGACAGTTCGTTCGACGGATGGGTGAGAGGCCTTCAGGCCCACAGTTCCGAAACAGAAATGCACGCTTGTTATTGCTTCAATTTACAGGGCCCCAACAGTGACTATGCGAAGATTGTTTTTTTTCGTTCAATGGCCAGTCGAACACAGTACCCGGGTACCTTAGACAACACACACACATATATATTTTGAGCTATTTTACGGGACTTACACTCTAGAACTGAAGGGGTTAACCGTTCTTTTCCACCACGTGTTTTTCCCACGTGACACATCCTGTAAATTCATTCAACGCGCATTTATTTTATGACACTTTATCTTTTAGTAAAGTATATAAAACTAGAAAATCCACAACAGTGCTGTGTGTAATAATTCAGCGGCTCCTACGGGGGTGAGCGCTACACATGGGGGCTCGTCCGGGATCTCAGTCTCTTAGATACCGCAATTAAAAGGTTAATATGGATCCAGACACTGCTGCCATATGGCGTGAGGAGCACAGTAGCCAGATAGGGTTAAGTGTAGTTATGGACATTCCCGCAGACACTTGGGCCGAATACCAGATTCGCCAGGCCGTGGCCACGCTGACACCAGATCGGGGGTTAATTCTGGACATTAAAGCGAACCCAGAGACTTCTCATACATATGTTCTTTTTGAGTGGAGAAAGGGTGTTCCAGTGTGTTTTCAGGGCGCAAGTGTAAAGCTGACCGATGATGTGGAAGTTCAACTGATTCAGCCAAGTGCGTCACGTGGCGATCCCGCGAACGTTCCCGCGCCCAGTCCACTGGCCATGATCGGGCCTGAGTTCATCGTGGCTATCAGAGACTTGCTGGCTAAATGTCAAAGAACAAACCCTCCTTACACTAATTTTGGTTATCGACGGTTGAGGAATTTTTCAGGAAGCGCGCCAACTCCGGCGGGAGAAGAAACCTTCGAAGAATGGGTGGAACAGGTGATGCAGGCTCTGGATGAGTGGGACGTCCCTGAAGCGCAGAAGAAACAGAGAATTACAGAGAGCCTGAAGGGACCTGCATCAGAGGCTGTTAGAAACCTGAAGTTGAGTAAGAAAGACTGTACTGCTTTAGATTACTTAAATATATTACAGGAAGTCTTCGGGCGAACAGAAAAGGCTGCTGAACTCATGCACCAGTACGAACACACCTACCAGCGGAGAGGTGAGAAAATGACTGATTATATGAGGCGCCTGGACAAGATTCTGCACCAGATCCTAGTCAAGAAAGCGGCCGAACCTGCCCAAGTAGATCAGATCAGAATGCAACAGATATTGAGGGTAGGGATGAGCCGAACACCCCCCAAGTTCGGTTCGGGCCCGAACCCGAACTCCATGCAAGTCAATGGGGCTGAAAATTCGGTTTTTAGAGTGCCCTCCAAGAGGGCATATATGCTAGATATTTGCCATAAAAGGTGTATGGGGGTCCGGGTAGTGCCCTGGGGGACAGGAAACAAGGACAAAAAGTTTAAAAAAAAGTTTTTAAAGGGACAGTGAGTTTTCCATGAAATAAGGGTTAAAAATAAAAACGAAAAATTCCTTCAAGTATCGTGCCTAGGAGGTCCCCATAACCTGCCCGTGAAGTGGCGGATTTCTAGGATGTATAGAAACACTTAAAAACAAAAAATGACATTTCATATGACGGTAAATGCTTTTCCTTTAATCTATCCATAAACAACTGCTTGGGGCGGCAGTCTGTATGAAAAGAGGAGACATTTTCGTACACGCAGAAAAAGTTTACTGATTTTTTGGGCTAAATTATTGTGAAACTTATGCAGGCTTTGGATGAAAGTAACAATAGGTGCTTCAAAATTGGTCCTTTAGCGTCCAACAGTGCCGTCACTCCGTAACCCCTCTGAGGATATGAATCTGATACAGGCGTCAGTGGCAGTGCACCTAAATATTGTGCTTTTGGTGCCAGGCCTGCAAGTACTATCATACAGTAACCCCTCTGTGGTATTGTGGAAGAATGCAGGGGTGAACCTTGCGGTCCTATATTAAAAAGATATGCATCTGGTTAAGGCGTCAGTGAACCCAGATATTCTGCCTTTGGTGCAAGACTGCCAGGCCAACAAGTATCATCATACAGTACCCCCTCTGTGGTATTGTGGAAGAATGCAGGGGTGGACCATGTGGTCCTATATTGAAAAGATATGATTCTGGTCAAGGCGTCAGTGCACCCAGATATTGTGCTTTTGGTGCCAGGCCTGCAAGTGCCATCATAATACAGTAACCCCTCTGTGGTATTGTGGAAGAGTGCAGGGTTGGACCCTGCGGTTCAAAAAATTAAAATGATATAAATCTGGCACAGGCGTCAGTGCAGCCAAATATTGTGCCTTTCATGGCAGCAAGTGCCTTCACATCGTAACCCTTTTGTGGTATTGTGGAAGAGTTCAGTCCTGGAGGTTTTGTGAATGCAGAAGAAGACATCCCCTATCTATTCCATTACTTCAGCATCAGGGGATTGATAGCTGCTGATCCAGGACTGATTCATTTTTATAAATGTCAGCCGGTCTACAGAGTCGGTGGACAGACACACTCTTTTGTCTGTGACAAAACCTCCAGCGGCACTGAACGTCCTTTCGGAAAGCACGCTGGATGAAGGGCAACCTAGTAGCTGCATAGCATATTGGCTAAGTTCTGGCCAGTGATCCAATCTCAACACCCAGTAAGCCAGTGGATCATCTGCTGGAAAGGTATCCAGGTCTGCCCTTGCCCCTAGGTAGTCCTGCACCATATGGTGAAGACACTGGCAATGGGTGCCTACATTTGACGTCCCTGGGCGTCGTGGACTAAAAAAATTAAAAAATGCATCAGTCAGGCCTTCACCACTATTCCTCTGATCATCCGCAGCCTCAGAAGCACGTGTGTCAGCACTTGGTAATCTACCAGTGCCTGGAAAGGTGTTACACAAGTGTCGCTTTAGAGCGTCTTCAAGTTTTTTCATCCTGTGCTCCCTCTGTGCGGGCAGGATGAGCTCTGCAACTTTACCCTTGTATCGTGGATCAAGAAGGGTTGCCAACCAGTAATGATCCCTCTCCTTGATAGCACGAATCCTGGGGTCCTTTAGCAGGCTTTGCATCATTAGTGAGCCCATGCAGCATAGGTTGGAGGTGGCATTAGCTTCTGAGTCTTCCTGGTCAATGAGGATGACCGTATCGTGCACTTCCTCCTCTCAGCCACGCACTAGCCCTTGTGTTTCTGGGCACACGAAACCCTCCCTTGAGGAATCCCCACCTTCAATGCCCCCACTACTTAAATATTCTGCCTCCTCCTGTCTGATCTGAGTAGGACCCGCTGGAATGCTGTCTGCGGAAAGACTGGGGCCTTGAGAGCTAGGGAAGGCCTCCTCTTCCTCCCGCTGCTCTGCCTCTAGAGCCACATTTATAATTCTCCGCAGAGTGTGCTCCAGCAGGAACACTAAAGGAATTGTGTCACTGATGCATGCACTGTCCCTGCTCACCATCCTCGTTGCCTCCTCAAATGGTGACAGTACAGTGCATGCATCCTTGATCATCAGCCACTGCGGGGGGGAAAAAAAACAAGTTGACCTGAACCTGTCCTTGTGCCATACTCACACAGGTACTCGTTGATGGCCCTCTGCTGCTTGTGCAGACACTGCAGCATTGCTAATGTCGAGTTCCACCTGGTGGGCATGTCACAGATCAGACAGTTTGTGGGAAGGTGGAATTCTCTTTGAATTTCTGCCAGGCGAACGCTTGCTGGGAATGACCGTCTGAAGTGGCTGCAGACTTTTCTGGCCTGGATGAGAAGCTCTGGCAGCCCTGGGTACTTGGTTAGGAAATGCTGTACCACCAGATTTAGGACGTGTGCTAGGCATGGTACATGCGTCAATTTACCCTTGCGTAGAGAAGGTTGCTGCCATTATTGCAGACGATCATTCCCAGCTCAAGCTGGCGTGGTGTTAACCATCTCTGCACCTGCCCCTGCAGAGCTGACAGAATTTCTGGCCCGGTGTGGCTCCTGTCCCCTAAACAAACCAGCTCAAGCACAGTATGGCATCTTTTTGCTTGAGCCATTGCGTACACCCTGTCAGGCGTCGGTTTAACTGCCACTTCGCCAGAGACAGAGAAGGAGGAGGAGGAGGAAGAGGGAGAGGTGGTGGTGGTGGAGCAGACATACCTCATACAAGCAGCTTTCTGGAGGCATGGTGGATGAACTAGCTCCAGCACAGAGCCCCGTCTTGGATCCCTCCCAGCTGCAATCAGAGTTACCCAGTGTGCCGTGAAGGAAATGTAACGACCCTGTCCATGCTTGCTGGACCACGTGTCTAAAGTCACAATAAAAATTTTGAATTTAAAGTCACATGCACCTTGCTGCTGACTGCCTTTCTCAATGACTGGATAACATTGTCTTCCACGTGCTGGTATAGTGCTGGAATGGCCTTGCTTGAAAAGTAATGGCGTTTTTGGAACCTGCCACTGTGGTACAGCACATTCAGCAAATTCACGGAAGGGAGCAGAGTCCACCAGCTGGAAAGGCAGCAGCTGCAATGTGAGTAATTTTGCTAAGCTGGCATTTAGACGCTGTGCTTGGGGATGGTTGGGACTATATTTTTTCTTACGCTGCAGCTGCTGCGGCAACGTAATCTGACTGCGTAAATCTTCAGCTGCTGGGATGATGTCACATTGTGAGGAAGGATCTGGTACATCCATTACTGTAGCATCATCCCTGTCGGTGGAGGTTGTAGGCAATGACATGGCAGGACATACAGTGGGGGTAGAGACAGATGAGGAGGAGGAGGACCTACGCAAAGTTTTGCGCCAACGGGATGTGTGGCAGTTGTTCATATGTCGCCTTAAGCACGTGGTACCCAAGTGTCCAGTTTCTTTCCCACGCTTAAGCCTCATCTGACATAGATTACAAATAGCAACGGTGGGGTCTGCTGCACATTTCTTAAAGAACTCCCAGCAGACAGCAGAGTTCCTGCATGTGTGCTTTGAGACAACAGCACTCTGCACTGGAGCAGCTCTGACATGTGATGCCTTGGACTGGCTAGTGCTACGGTTGGTCACAGAGGATGTTGTGCCTCGTGTTTGCTGTGCCTCCTCCTCCCCCTCTTCCTCACTTAATTCCTCTGTTCGATCAGGCACCCAGGTGGAGTCAGTGACATCATCATTGTCATCATCACCCCCTATCTCTTCGTCACTGGAGCCAACTTGGCAGTATGCTGCAGCTGCTGGGGCAACATGAGTGCCAGTTATTTGTGTGTCATCACTGGCACCCCCTTCCTCTAGGTTGATTATACTCCCTTCCTCAACCTCAGAGATTGAATCAGAGCACTGTACTTGCTGCGCATCCTCAAGCAGCATGTTACTCTCATTGTAGACAAACAATTCAGCTGACTCCTCCGTGTGTGATAGCGAGGCTACGGCAGGAGTAGCTGTGGACATGGAGGCTGCATTAGATGCTTTGGCAGCTGAGGTTGACTGTAAAGCACTAGAAGCCTGGCTGGCAGAGGACTCGGAGGATGAGGATGGCCTGGTTAGCCAATCCACCAAGTCCTCTGTATGTTGCTGCTGCTTAAGACGGCCAGCACAAGTTAGAAAGGACAAGCGTGGCCCTGCAGAGGATGCACCACGTCCACCACGACCAGAGGCACAGCCTCCCGACACAGGGGCTGCTTGCCCTCTTATCTGTGTCTGGGAGCGTCTGCCTGTCCTTTTTGTTCTTTCAGACATGGTGAGTGATATATAGATTAATATATACAGAACTCTGATTCAACTCTGGTATAAAGATTTAAAGAACTCTGGTATAACTCAGTGAGACACCCTATATAGCTGGCAGCCAGTGACAAGACACAGATTACAAATCTCAGACACCTCCTATAAATCAGTGAGACCCCTTGTCACAGTGTAGACTGCGGTTGGTGTAGCAGGGTAGGGTTGTGAGCCCAGGATGCAGTGATGGAGGCAGGTTCAGGATAATAAAGGGTGTTTATTGTAAACAAACATGGTAGCATAGAATCAGACAAGGAACAGGCAATAGAGTGGTCAGGGTTCAGCAAGGGGTCTGGTACACGGGGAGTCTTAGATGGGGGGCAGGATGGGAGGGTACCGGTATATGGAAGCGATGAAAGTCCAGATAATAGCAGAGGGTCCTTGGAGTCTTTGGTAGGGAATTCAGGAGATTGTCAGGAGGTTTCAGGGAGCTTTGGCAGATAGGTTTGCAGTCAGCAACTTCGATGTCGAAGTGAATTCTGGAGGGCGTAGCTTCCTGATATAGTGGGATAATCAGGGGAAGGTGAGGTCAGGTGAGGTTCTAGGGCTAGGATGCTGGTGTATTCAGGAGGTTTCAGGAAGGTGCATTGTTCATAGTGCAGGGTTAGCGTGGGTGACAGGGGCCAGAGCGTGGTGATCCTGACGCCCCTTGATGGGTGGCAGCCAGTGAGAACACACGGATTATAACAATTCCCAAATGTTTTAAAGAAATTAGTGAGCCCCAAAATACTGCGTGGTACTGGTTGTGTGACAAGACACAGATCACCTCAATTCACAAATGTTTTAAAGAAATTAGTGAGCCCCAAAATATTGCGTGGTACTGGCTGTGTGACAAGACACAGATCACCTCAATTTACAAATGTTTTAAAGAAATTTTTAACCCCCAAAAAGACTTGCTGGCTGTGTGACAAGACACAGAAGATCACCTGAATTCACAAATGTTTTAAATTTGTAAACCCCAAAAAAACTTGCTGGCACAGTGACAAGACACACATCACCTAAATACTCTGATATTTGGTAGAAATGAGACCCCCCAGTAGCGTGGCAGACCGGCAGTAACAACACACAACTATCTCCTCTGAAATCTCCTCTCAAAATGCGTGCTGTAGCTATGCGTGGAAACGTTATATAGTGTGCTGCGGGACTTAGCTCTGTGAGCCCATGATTGGGTAAAATTTGCCCAATCAGGATTCTGAGCCGTGATTGGCATACTGTTGAACCTGTCTTGCACCAGACCTGTGGTCAGGTGCAAGGCTGTAGCCAATTACGAGCTTCAGGCATTGTGGTCCATTGTGGTCGAACATGCGGCGAACACCCGGAAATGTTCGGTGTTCGCGATCTAATCGAACAGGCTAAGTTCGGGTGAACTCCGAACCGTCCGAACCGAACAGCTCATCCCTAATTGAGGGGTGCTCAACCTCTAGATCCTGTGATGTTGCAACTAAAGACTCAAGAAGGCAATAAAGCGTTTAATTACCTATATCAGATTCGAACTGTCCGAGAAGAAGAAGCCCTTCTGGAAGAGAAGTCTGCAAGAAAGGGAGAAAAGTTTTATGTCCAGCCTGTAAGGTATAACGAGTGTTCGTTGGACGAAGATGATCCGGAGGAGACATATGAGCCAAAAATTGATTGACAAGAACAGCTCACTGTCTATATGCCTCCTGAGGATGTCGAAAAGAAATCGTCAACCCAGGTCTGTGGTGAGATGCAAAAGACTCGCAAGATAGTACAAGAGGCCTAAGCTGAACTGGAACAGGCTCACGTGGATCTGCGCCGAGAAATCTTGAAGGTAGCAGAAATACAGAGGTCTCTCTCAGATATGCAAACAGCAAGGGTTGTTGTGGCATCCGACAGGTGGTCTTCAAATGAGACGCAGCGAGAAAGTGCACCCCCGTCTTTAAAGGAAAGATGTTTCAGCTGTGGAGAATTGGGTCATTTCCGAGCGCAGTGTATGAATCGAAGGCCAGAAAGGAAAATAGCTGAAGAGCTCTTAAAAGCCTTAGAAGGACTGTTATCTACCTCACAGGTGGGAAACTTCAGAGAACCCCGGTTGAGAGAACAAACTGGGTACCCAACTGCTGGAGACTACTGCGATTCCCAAGATCCAAATAGGAGGCAGGGAAGGTCTGAATATGTACCTGCTAGAGCTAGAAGATTCTCTACCTGGAGGTCCGGTCCTACGTCAAGCAAAAACAATGCATGCCCTCAGTCACCGCGAATGAGGACTAGGGTTAGGTTACAACAGACTGGGCCTATGCTTCCTACTACTACGGAGAAATTTCCTGATAGGTCCTTCGCTGGTCATTCCAGTTCAAGTAGAAGGGATCAACACCAAGGCTCTTCTAGATTCAGGTGCTCAAGTAACTCTGATCTACCGAGACTTCTATCAGAAATACTTGAAACATATACCCCTGAAGAAGTTGAAGGATCTTGAAATCTGGGGTATGGGGACTGAGAGTTTTCCCTATGATGGATATCTACAGGTGAAGCTGGAATTCAGTTCCGTGCCCGTTGGACAACCGAGAGTGTGTGACACGTTGGCCATTGTGTGTCCTCGGCCCTCGGAAGCTAATCGAAGTTCTATGATAGTGGGGACGAACACAGACTTAGTGAGATGTCTTCTAACTCCACTGGTGAAGGAAGAGAGTCCTGCTCCCAAGACGGCGCACTTGGTGTTACTGCCGGTATATCAACGGATGGTCAAATAACAGAGAGCCCCCGCAGAAGTGAGGCGGCTGAGGAAAACGGAAGGGACAGAGAAGGTTATACAGTCCAGAGAAGTCCCTGAAATAATCTCTACAGGTGTGTTGAAACGGACAAGTGGAAGAGTTTCCGTCAGCGTATGTAATGTGTCTGACTCTTCAGTAAATTTGAAGGCACGGATGTCAATCGGGCAAGTGGATTCTGTTAGGCCCCTCTCCACTACCGATCTTGGGGGGGAGTGAATAAAGCGATTCCATATGAGTTTACAGAGGAGGAGGTTCTACAGCAGCTGTCTAAAGTAAAGACAAATAAGTCAATGGGACCGACTCTGAAAAATTCTATTTTTCCATTATAATTACCATAAACCTTTTCCAAGTTTCTTCTTATATATCAAACTGAAGTAAGAGCTGCGCTACGCCATGGCGGACTGTGTTGGTCTTTCTCAGAAGTCTAACCTTCCTTGTTAAGCCAGATCTATTTATTAAAATTCACAGAATTTATAGCCAATCAGTGTACATATACATTACAAAATCAAGGTTTAGCCACTCAGTTAACTTATTACCATATATGGTTCACAAGAAATCCTTTTCCCATCTTCCTGCTTCTGCGCACATTTTCCTGCACTGAACATAACAGGAAATCAGCCACAGCTCATATCCTATAGAAGGACCAACGGTCTATGCAGAATTGACACTAACAAAATGGAGGGGGGGAATTTCACAGCCCATTTTATAAGAACAGGCTTTTCAAGACAAAATATTTATTATATTTTACAGGAAATTAAAATCTAACAATTCTTTCCTTTGATCACATATCACCTGTGATCATCTAAAAGATAAACCAAAGTTAGGCAATTAAACTAATTATACCTGGGCTACAGTGTCCTTGCCTAAGACCTCTAGATCATTCTAGATGCTCAGAGGGGAAGAAAAAAATTCTGGTATTTACTCCTAAAATACCTTTATAATGTACAAAAGGGATTCCCCAAGGAGGCCCCTTATGAGCATAAAATACACTTATCTATCTAGATTCACTCTTCCAGCGAACCACTTGGAGTGTAGGCAAAAATACCTAATCTAGACATTAAATAACTATTTATTCCCATTTCCCAAAATATAATTCACCGAACAAGAAAAGTATAATAAATGAATTTTTACATTCAAGTTATCTAATAATCAACATGAGTCAGATCTATATCTGTGTGTTTTCCTATGTTCAGCTTCACTCCACAGACCGCATACACACCTGCATTCACACACACTCTCAAGAAATACATTCTCATTTTCCCAAATCCAATCCTTTCTCACACTTATCTAGGGGATTAAATAAAAAAAATAATATCACATAATCTAATACCGTAGTCCAAAGTGCAAGATCAAGGTTTGGTCTTTTTCAACATCCCAGCTTGAGATGCATAATCATTGAATGTCAGAGCTCCCGCCATAGGGACTCCTGAACAAGCTGTCTCTTTACGCTGGTTGCTTATTACCTGTGACCTTGACACAAAATGTCCATGATTCGTTCCATATGCAGTCATTGTGACTGTCAGGTGTCTTGATGATGTGATACGGTTTTAGCAACAATAAAGAAAAAAAAAAGAAAAGAAAATATGGTATACCCCACTAATCATATACATCCATTCATTCATTGTCACTCTCAAGTGCACGAAAACAATAAAAATTTTAATTTACACAAGAAGAGACACAGATAATAAATTTTAAAATTTCCCCGCAAAGCCTATCGGCCTCACGCAACGAGAAAAAAAAATTATACTACTTCTGACTCATTGTTAGAGAAAAATATATATACGCAACTTTGGCTCAAAAGGGAAATAAAAGACAGCGTGAATCTGGCGCTTTTCTTAGTGGTTGTAAGATTATTAAGGCGTGCTCAATATAGGTCGGTGCTGCAAGCTAGAAGATATGTGTTTACAACCTCAAAAACACAAATATAATAGAAAAGAAAAAACACTTCCAGGCGCACCTTACTAAAATTTCCACTTTTTTTAAAACCAAAAATGGCCAATGTGCAAACATCTAATGAATTAATATTTAAACAAAACAGTGGTTATATTATAATGATAAATGTGTATAACTTAAGGAATACTTATATTTCAGTGGTGTTTCTTTTTTTTCCCCTCTCTCAGCATGGGGTCCTGCGATGTAGCTGTTCGGTATCTCAAGAAGAAAGGAGGGGGGAGGGTATTTCTCCACAATAGGCTTCATCAGTTGTTATGCTTTCTGAATGATCAGTCTGTGCAAGAAGTGCAAAAAGTCCAAAGCTTGGATTGTAATATGAGCTGTCTGTGGTATGGCAACCACAGCTAATGCGTTAACGCTCACACATGTAATATGGCCGCACTTATTTTAACAAATAAGGGCGCTGTTTTTGTGGGTATAATCTGATGTTTTTAAATATATAGAATAGACAAATGTCCTTTGGCATCCAATGATGCGATCAGTACGCATGCAATGGAGCCGGGCCGGAGGCAGCGTTAGCACCAGCAGGGAGTGCTATACCGCCCTGCGACTTTAAGGTATCGCCTTGCCCCCGGGAACTCTCAGTGGCAAGGGATTAAATAAAATGTGTTTGCTCGCTTGGTAACCACTCTTGGTTTCCAATCACCAAGATGGCCCCGTTTCTTATTAAAATGCCTCTACAAACCTTCCCCAGGGACACCAAGATGGTGTCTCGTGGAGGAGCGGATTTTATCTTTGTTAGAATCCATATGGGGGTGTGGGTCTACCCTTGTGGTGAAATGAAGATCTACATGCTAGTTTGTATGTGGAACATCCGCAGATCTGGCCAGTTGAATTATTGGTCCAGACATTTGGTGTATCTGGCACAATTTATTATTTGAACTTGGTAAAGCTATAGGGGGTGATTTATCCCTGGCATATGTGTATTCTACAGGGTCAGGGTACCGCATGCTGCTTCGAGTTATTAATTTATTGTTTTGGCTGTAGATGCCGTTTTTGTGCACATTATCTTGACACATTCTTGTTCCCCACCCCCTTCCTTTACTCTCCCTTAAAAAAGGGTATTATAGAAATCTTTGAGCATTAGGGTAATATAGGTGTCCCAATATATTTGGAATTGTGGGGTTCATGACCTGAGATGGATATACTTTGAGTGTGAGATCTCTGCCTATATTATTATTATTATTATTATTCTTTATTTATAAAGCGCCAGCATATTCCGCAGCGATGTACAATAGGCACAGTATAGACAGGGTTACAATACAATACATTGAACAACATTTGACAAACAATACAGGAGGAGATGAGGGCCCTATTCCCGTAGGAACTCACAATCTAGGAGGGTTGGGGTTGGAAACAGGAGGAGAGGACTGTAAGGTGAGAGTGATTGATGGTTGCGTCAGTGAGTTGGGTGGTAGGCTTCCCTAAATAGGAACGTTTTAAGGGAGCGTTTGAAGGAAGAGAAGTTAGGGGAAAGTCTGACAGTATGAGGGAGAGCCTTCCAGAGAGTGGGGGCTGCGCGTGAGAAATCCTGCAGTCTATCATGGGAAGAGGTGATGCGGGGAGAAGCTAGGCGCAGGTCACTGTTTGACCTTAGGGAGCGGGCTGGGGTGTATTTGGTGATTAGTGAGGACAGGTAGTGGGGAGCTGAGTTAGTGAGGGTTTTGTAGGTAAGTATAAGGATTTTGAACTTAATTCTGCAGTGGATGGGGAGCCAGTGAAGGGACTCGCAGAGGGGAGCGGCAGAGACAGAAGGCGGGTGAGGTGAATTAGCCTGGCGGAGGCGTTCAGGATGGATTGTAGGGGGGAGAGGCGGGGGAGAGGGAGGCCAGATAAGAGATTATTGCAATAGTCAAGTCGGGAGATTACCAGGGCGTGTATGAGTTGTTTTGTGGTGACAGCGGTAAGAAATGGCCGAATTCTGGAAATATTACGCAGTTGGTATCGGCAGGAGGAGGAAAGAGACAGGATGTGGGGGATGAAGGAAAGAGCAGAGTCAAGTGTAACTCCAAGACAGCGAACTTGGTTTGATGGGGAGATGGGGATACCCTCCACCGTGATAGAGAAGTCAGGAGGTGGGGAGGCATTGGAGGGAGGAATAAGTAGGAGCTCCGTCTTTGACATGTTTATCTTTAGGTGGTGGGAGGCCATCCAGGAGGAGATGCCAGATAAACAGTCACTGACTTTTGAAAGGACAGGGGGAGAGAGATCAGGGGTAGAGAGGTAGATCTGAGTGTCATCAGCGTAGAGGTGGTAATTAAAGCCAAAGCTGTTGATGATTTTGCCCAGGGAGGAGGTGTAGATGGAAAAGAGCAGAGGACCAAGGACAGAGCCTTGAGGTACACCAACAGATAGAGGCAATGAAGAGGAGGACTTACCAGCAAAGGACATACAGAAGGACCTGTTGGATAAATAGGAGTCAACCCAAGCAAGTGCAGTGTCACCGAGACCTAGAGAGTTGAGGGTCTGTAGAAGGAGGGGGTGGTCAACAGTGTCAAAAGCAGCCGAGAGGTCAAGCAGGATGAGAATAGAATAGTGGCCGTGTTTTTTAGCAGTTAGGAGGTCGTTGGTGACTTTGGTGAGGGCAGTTTCAGTTGAGTGTAGGGGACGGAAGCCAGATTGCAGGGGGTCAAGTAGGGAATTGGAGGACAGGAAGAGGGAGAGGCGGTTGAAGACTAGTTTTTCTAAGAGCTTAGAGGTAAAGGGAAGCAGGGATACAGGGCGGTAGTTGGATGGAGAGTTGGGATCGAGGGATGGTTTCTTTAGTAAAGGGGTAACTAGCACGTGTTTGAAGGCGGATGGAAAGGAGCCAGTGGAGAGAGATAGGTTGAAGATGTGTGTGAGAGCAGGGGTGAGGGAGGAGGAGAGGGGAGGAATTAGATGTGAGGGAATGGGGTCGAGCGGGCACGTGGTGAGATGTGAGGAGGACAATAAGGAATTGACTTCCTCCTCAGTGGCTGGGAGGAAGCGGCAGAGGGTGGCAGAGGGGATCTCTGGGAGTGGAGGTGGCAGATAACTATCTTGTGTTGGGATGTTGCTTCTGATAGTTAGAGTTTTACTGAGGAAGTAGTCTGCCAGGTCTTGAGCGCTGAAGGCAGCTGAGGGGGGAGGTGCAGGTGGGTAGAGGAGGGTGTTGAAGGTGGACCAGAGCCATTTAGTGTTGGAGGACAGCGTAGATATAAGATATGAGAAGAAGGATTGTTTGGCCAAGTGGAGGGCAGAGGTGTATGACCGAAGAATAAACTTGAAGTGAACAAAATCAGCTTCAGAGCGGGATTTCCTCCAGGCACGCTCTGCAGTGCGGGAGCATCTTTGCAGGTAGCGTGTCTGGAGGGTGTGCCAGGGCTGAAGCTGGCGGCGTGGGACCTTACAGAGTCGAAGAGGAGCAAGAGTGTCTAGAGCAGAGATAAGAGTAGTGTTGTAGTGATTAGTGGCAGCATCAGGGCAGGTGAAGGATGAGGTGTGAGGGAGGTGGTGAAGTAGATTGGAGAATTGATGGGGATCCACAGCATGTAGATTTCTGCGAGTGTGTGTGCAGGGTGGGGGAGCAGGGTGTTTAGGAAGTCCAGATAGGTTGAAAGAGAGAAGGTGGTGGTCAGAGATGGGGAAAGGGTGACAGTTGAACTCAGAAATGGAGCAGAGGTTGGAAAAGACAAGGTCAATAGCGTGACCGTCGCGGTGGGTGGGGAGGAGGGAGGATTGTGTGAGTCCAAGGGAGGACGTGAGTGAAAGAAGTTTGGAGGCAGCAGGGGCGGAAGGATCATCAATGGGAATGTTGAAGTCCCCGAGAATTAGGCATGGAAGATTAGAAGACAGGAAGTGAGAAAGCCAGGTAGCAAAGTGGTCAAAGAACTGGGAGGTTGGTCCCGGTGGGCGGTAGTTGACTGCCACACTGAGGGCCAGAGGAGAGAACAGGCGGATGCAGTGTGTCTCGAAGGAGGAGGAGGAGAGGGATGGGGATGGAGGGAGATGCTGGTAGGTGCAGGTGGGAGAGAGCAGGATTCCGACCCCGCCACCATTTCTCTCACCCGGTCTGGGGGTATGGCTCAAGTGTAGACCGCCATGTGAGAGAGCAGCAACGGAGGCCGTGTCAGAGGGAGTTATCCAGGTTTCAGTTAAAGCTAGGAGGTTGAAGGAGTTTGAAAGGAAGAGGTCATGGATTGCTGTGAGTTTGTTGCACACAGAGCGAGCGTTCCAGAGGGCGCAGGAGAAAGAGGACAGGCGCTGAGGGATTATGGGAATGAGGTTGCTGGGCTTGTAGGGAGGTGATTTATGTGCGATGAGATAGGATGAGAGGGAAGTATTGGATGTGTTGTGGGGCCAGGGTTAGGGGATATGTCACCTGCATAGAGTAACAGCAGGAGGGTGAGAAAGAGAATGTGGGAATGGGATTTGTGGGAGTGGGAGTGATTGGCAGCACGAGAGATAGAGGGAGACCATGTTCTGAGGAAACAGAGGAGCTCATGCGAGGCCATCATGTGGGACGAGAGGAGGGAGGGAGAGATGCAGATAGTGTAGGGGTCGGTGGTAGAGGGGCAGGAGTTCCATTTAAGGAGAAAGGTAGAAGTAAAGAGTAGAAGCGTGAGAGAAAGCATGATATAGACGTGCGTTTACCCAGAGTAAAAGTGGGCCTTGCAGTTCCTTCCTCCAGTTCCGCAACTCCAGGAAATCAACTCTAAAGGTCCACTTAGGATGCCACTTAGGGAGGTCCCAAGAGCCAAGGCTCAAACGGAGCCAGTGTTAGTTGTTATATAGGGCGGACTGATTGCATTCAGGCAGTTAAAAGGTAAACACCTGATGCTGGATGGGCTGTGTCAATAGGGCAGGAGATTCACATGCTAATTAGCAAAGCAAATGGTGGAGAAAGGAGACAAAAAAAAAAAGAGACCAAGGTAACGTTACAATGTGGGTGCCTGCAAATACTGGGTGATGGGGGTCCTACCAGCAAAAGTATGCAGGGGATCAGTTGCACTGTGTCTGTTTATTTTTCACTAAGTAAGTTTAGAGGCTTCATTGTTAGTCTCTTTGGTCACAGAATTTGACCTATACATTGGTAGAGGAAACAGCATTCTTGGAGCATCACCACATACATTAGATGCAATATAAGGAATATAAGGCAGTCATTGTTTAACCTTGGCGTCTGTGCATTCTATATCACTATTTTATTCTTTTGATAGTTGTTTTAAGTGAATCAATAATAAAAGTGTTTTTTCCACATTCCCTAGGCTGATAATGTGTATCTACACCACCTGTTCTTTTTTATCCTTTTCTTGTGTTTAATTTCAGTATGTGGGTTTACTTTCTTTGGCTTTGTGGGAGGAGTATATCCTCCATCTCTCTGGTCAAACTTTAGTGGTAAAATTGCGAGAGGAATATGCTGTTTTCTGAGGGCAGATTCAGCTCTTTGAGTACAGGGGATTAATAGCTCCAAGAACCTGAGATCAGTAAGCAATGACCTCAGGTTCTGGAACTTGTGGACCTAGATACCATCAATAGTTCCCAATGGTCTCTGGAATTGGATTGGCTAGACGCTTGCTCAAGTGTCCGGCCTCCCTGCGGTCATAACAGCTGCATGAGTAGTCAACAGCATGGTGATCTGAACCAACGCCGAAAGAGACCAGTGCTGGAATGAAGGCAAATTTTAAAGCGATTAAAGGGTTGAAACGGTAGGCAAGAATGGAGGCGACCAGGTGGGATTAACCCCTCCATTCCGCGACCCTCCCATTTTAACCTTAGTGTATCCCTTTAATCCATAAATAAAACAATTCCAGTGGCTTGCTAACTACCATCCATCCTGTGTTTGTCTTTTAAAGCCTGTCACTAGAACTTCCCTTATGCAGGAGACAGCAAGGACTAGGACAGTCTACACAGTTGACAGTTCACAATTAATCATGTTGGCGGCGAGTACCAATGATTTGAAAGAAGACAAAGTTATCAAATGTCATTTAGCAAGGATGAAAGCCCGCTAGGTTTAGCTTTTTATAAATAGACGTTGTTAGTTATTGATTTCAACAAAGGCTATAGAAAGTAAAACATCAGTGTATAACACTCAAACCCTCTTTTATCAGGTTTCAAATCAAAAATAATTGGATAAAAGGAAGAGGCAATAAAACATGCATAACATGACCCCCAGTAATCTATGTGTGCCTCAGAATTTAAAAGGGTAAATTTTGAATTTTTTAACTACAAGTTGCTGTTTGTTTGTTTTTTTTAAAGTATTTTTCAAGGAAGGATACATTGAGATTTCTCTCATTTTCAAGTATGTCCTGGGTAGGCAAGTATGTATCATTGGGTGTCTTGTCCAAGGACACTTACTGGAGAAGTGCTCTTGCCAGGATTTGAACCTGTGTCTCCAAGGTTATAGAGTAGTGATGTTACCTCTACTCCATCCATCCACTAGAAAGAAAAAATGCTATTCCAGCTGAGAAGCAAACTTTACTTGCAGCTTCATGTACTGGATTCCTACTCCAAACTACTTAGCTTGTTGTTCTCCATCTGGAGAATCTCATACTAAAGAGATTAATATATTGGTATGGAGGCACCCAATTATAAGTTAAAACTAGGGTACTCCCTCTTTCTTATACTCTTTGGGCTCTATTTCCTAGTTGACGCTTCAGTATGTAAGGGTTATCACCAGGATATTAAGTGTGCTTAACGCATGCCACCCATATTACATTCCTGAGGCTACCCCCATTAGTAATCTGCTAGCGTATTATTTTTTTGCGCTAGCTCCCACTTGCTTACTGTTCTTTGAGCATCCTATATTTAACATATGGAAATGCTAATATACATTTGCACTCCCTAAGTAAGGTATTACAAAGTGATAGCACTAATTACAGCAGGTTTGCGTAGAGACAAAAGTTAGCACCTTCTAAAAGCTGGAGCTACAGGATTCTGAAAAAGCAGAATCATGTATCACCCCCTTAAAGCCCCCAATAAATCCAAAACTCACCACTCATCCACTGGCGAGATCGGTG
Organism: Leptobrachium leishanense; assembly: GCA_009667805.1. Classification (NCBI taxonomy): domain Eukaryota; kingdom Metazoa; phylum Chordata; class Amphibia; order Anura; family Megophryidae; genus Leptobrachium; species Leptobrachium leishanense. The sequence goes on from CM019071.1 coordinate 108,330,868, forward strand.
GCCTGATCCGCCACATTTTCTGGCCACTAGTGATGGGCCGAACACCCCCGTGTTCGGTTCGCATTCGAACACGAACATTTGAATAAGTTCGAATTTGAACGCGAACACTATTCGAACTCAATGCAAGTCAATGGGACTCGAACGTTCGATTTTTAGAGTTCCCTCCAAAAGGGCATATATGCAAGATATTTGCCATAAAAGGTGTATGGGGGTCTGGGTAGTGCCCTGGGGGACAGGAAACAAGGAAAAAAAGTTAAATAAAAAACGTTTTTAAAGTAACAGTGATTTTTCCATGACAAAGTTTAAGAATAAAAACGAAAAATTCCTTCAAATATCGTGCCTAGGAGGTCCCCATAACCTGCCCGTGAAGTGGCGTTTTTGTAGGATGTATAGAAACATTTAAAAAGATAAAAATGACATTTCAAATGACAGTAAATGGTTTTCCTTTAATCTATTCATAAACAACTGCTTGGGGCGGCAGCCTGTATGAAAACAGGAGACGTTTTAGGACACGCAGAACAAGTTTAGTGATTTTTTGGCTAAATTATGGTGAAACTTATGCAGGCTTTGGATGAAAGTAACAACAGGTATATTAAAACTGGACCTTTGGTGCCAGCTAGTGCCTTCACACCGTAACCCCTCTGAGGTATTGTGGAAGAGTGCAGTGGTGGAGGTTTTGGGAATGCAGAAGATATCCCCGATCTATTCAGTTACATCAGCATCAGGGGAGTGATAGCTGCTGATCCAGGACTGGTTCATTTTTATAAATGTCAGCCGGTCTACAAAGTCAGTGGACAGACACACTCTTTTGTCTGTGACAAAACCTCCAGCGGCACTGAATGTCCTTTCAGAAAGCACGCTGGATGAAGATCAACCTAGTAGCTGCATAGCATATTGGCTAAGTTCTGGCCAGTGATCTAATCTCAACACCCAGTAAGCCAGTGGATCATCTGCTGTAAAGGTAGCCAGGTCTGCCCTTGCCCCTAGGTTGTCCTGCACCATATGGTGAAGACACTGGCAATGGGTGCCTACATTTGACGTCCCTGGGCGTCGTGGACTTAAAAAATTGCAAAAGGCATCAGTCAAGCGGCCCCCTTCACCGTTCTTCCTTTGAAAAACCGCAGCCTCAGAAGCACCTGTGTCATCATTTGGTAACCTACCAGTGCCTGGAAAGGTGTTACACAAGTGTCGCTTTAGAGCGTCCTCAAGTTGTTTCATCCTGTCCTCCCTCTGAGGGCAGGATGAGCTCTGCAACCTTACCCTTATATCATGGATCAAGAAGGGTTGCAAACCAGTAATGATCCCTCTCCTTGATAGCATGAATCCTGGGGTCCTTTAGCAGGCTTTGCAGGATAAGGGTGCCCATGCAGCGTAGGTTGGAGGTGGCATTAGCTTCCGAGTGTTCCTGGTCACTGAGGATGACCATATCGTGCCCTACCTCCTCCCAGCCACGTACTAGTCCTTGGGTTTCTGTGGACACAAAACCCTCCCTTGAGGAATCCCCACCTTCAATGCCCCCACAACTTAAATATACCTCTTCCTCCTCATCCTCCTCCTGTCTGAACTGAGGACACGTAGGAATGCTGTCTGCGTATAGACTGGGGCCTTGAGAGCTAGGGAAGTCCTCCTCTTCCTCCCGCTGCTCTGCCTCTAGTACCACATCTATAATTCCCTGCAGAGTGCGCTCCAGCAGGAACACTAAAGGAATTGTGTCACTGATGCATGCACTGTCCCTGCTCACCATCCTCGTTGCCTCCTCAAATGGTGACAGTACAGTGCATACATCCTTGATCATCAGCCACTGCGGGGGGGGGAAACAAGTTGACCTTAACCTGTCCTTGTGCCATACTCACACAGGTACTCATCGATGGCCCTCTGCTGCTTGTGCAGACGCTGCAGCATTTCCAATGTCGAGTTCCACCTGGTGGGCATGTCACAGATCAGACGGTTTGTGGGAAGGTGGAATTCTCTTTGAATTTCTGCCAGGCGAACACTTGCTGGTAATGACCGTCTGAAGTGGCTGCAGACTTTTCTGAGAAGCTCTTCCAGCCCTGGGTAGCTGGTTAGGAAATGCTGTACCACCAGATTTAGGACGTGTGCTAGGCATAGTACATGCGACAACTTACCCAGGCGTAGGGCGGAGAGAAGGTTGCTGCCATTATCACAGACGACCATTCCCAGCTCAAGCTGGCATGGTGTTAACCATCTCTGCGCCTGCCCCTGCAGAGCTGACAGAATTTCTGGCCCAGTGTGGCTCCTGTCCCCTAAACAAACCAGCTCAAGCACAGTATGGCATATTTTTGCTTGAGCCATTGCGTAGCCCCTGCCACGTGTCGGTTTAACTGCCACTTCGCCAGAGACAGTGAAGGAGGAGGAGGAGGAAGAGGTGGTGGAGCAGACAGACCTCATATAAGCAGCTTTCTGGAGGCATAGTGGATGAACAAGCTCCAGCACAGAGCCCCGTCCTGGATCCCTCCCAGCTGGATCCCTCCCAGAGTTGCCCAGTGTGCTGTGAAGGAAATGTAATGGCCCTATCCATGCTTGCTGGACCACATGTCTAAAGTAATGTGGACCTTGCTGCTGACTGCCTTTCCCAATGACTCCATAACATTGTCTTCCATGTGCTGGTATAGTGCTGGAATGGCCTTCCGTGAAAAGAACTGGCGTTTTGGAACCTGCCACTGTGGTATAGCACATTCGGCAAATTCACAGAAGGAGGCAGAGTCCACCAGCTGGAAAGGCAGCAGCTGTAATGCGAGTAATTTTGCCAAGCTGGAATTTAGACGCTGTGCAAGGGGATGGTTGGGACTATATTTTTTATTACGCTGCAGTAGCTGGGGCAACGAAATCTGACTGCGTAAATCTGCAGCTGATGGGATGCTGTCACATTCTGAGGAAGGACCTTGCACATTACTGTAGCATCATCCCTGTCAGTGGAGGTTGTAGGCAATGACATGGCAGGACATTTAGTAGGGGTAGAGACAGATGAGGAGGAGGACCTATGCAAAGTGTTGTGCCAATGGGATGCGTGGCAGGTGGTCATATGTCGCTTCAAGCACGTGGTACCCAAGCGTCTGATGTTTTTCCCACGCTTGATCCAAAAAATGATTTTTTTTTAGCCATTTCACCGCTGTGCGCTTAGCTAATTTTTACCACTTTTGCTCATGTTTAAACGCGATTTGAAGCCATGGGAAATGTTTGAGCAACAACGAATGGGAAAAATTACAATCTTAACACAAACGTTAACGCTCACTTGCATGAGCATTAACATTTGCTGCGGCGTTCACCGCATATTTGTAACGATTCCCCAGGACAGACCTGGTAGGATCCCTGGTAACAGACCTCTAACCCTCCGATCCTTAGGATGGTCGGGACTCGGGACCACTAAACCTAACCTCTAGCAGCCACACAGGCCAGGGAGACAGCACCAACATAGAAACAAAGACAATGTCGGCAGATAAGAACCTTTCGGCCCATCTAGTCTGCCCAATTACATGGATAATTTACCTGGATTTAACTTTTGTTTAGGATAGCCTTATGCCTATCCCATGCTTGTTTAAATTCAATTACTGTTTTGGCCGCTACCACTTCAACTGGAAGGCTGTTCCATGTATCCACCACCCTCTGTAAAATAATGCTTCCTGATGTTACTTTTAAACCTTTGCCCCTCTAATCTAAGACTATGTCCTCTTGTTTTGCTACTTTGTTTCCTTTTAAATATACTCCCTTCCTCTACCTTGTGGATTTCCCTTTACGTATTTAAATGTTTCTATCATATCACCTCTGTCTCGTCTTTTTTCCAAGCTGTACATGTTAAGATCATTAAGCCTTTCCTGGTAACTTTTCTTCTTCAAGCCGTACACCATTTAAGTTGCCCTCTCTGAACTCTCTCTAAGATGTCTATATCCTTCTGGAGATATAGTCTACAGTACTGCACACAGTACTCCAAGCGAGGTCTCACCAGTGCTCTGTACAGTGGCATGAGCACTACCCTTTTCCTACTGCTAATACCTCTCCCTACACAACCAAGCATTCTGCTAGCATTTCCTGCTGCTCTATTACATTGACTACTTACCCTTAGATCCTCTGAAATAATAACCCCTAAATCCCTTTCCTCAGATGTTGAGGTTAGGACTGTATCAAATATTCTATATTCAGCCCTTGGGTTTTTACGTCCCAGGTCCATTATCTTGCACTTATCCACATTAAATCTCAATTGCCACAGCTCCGACCATTTTTTTTGTTTACCTAAATCATTTGTCATTTGGCTGATCCCTCCAGGAACGTCAACCCTTGTTACAAATCTTTGTGTCATCAGCAAAAAGGCATACTTTACCATTAATACCTTCTGCAATATCACTAATAAAAATATTAAAGAGAATGGGTCCAAGTACTGACCATTGAGGTACCCCACTGGTAACAAGACCTTGCGCTGAATAAACTCCATTTACCACAACCCTCTGTTGCCTGTCACTCAGCCACTGCCTAATCCATTCAACAATATTGGAATCCAAGCTCAAAGATTGCAATTTATTGATAAGCCTTCTATGCGGAACAGTATAGTATCAAAAGCCTTACTGAAATCTAAATAAGCAATGTCTACTGCACCACCTTTGTCTATTATTTTTGTTACCCAATCAAAAAAATCAATAAGATTAATTTGGCATGATCTCCCTGAGGTAAACCCATGTTGTTTCTGATCCTGTAATCTATGTGTTTTTAGATGTTCAACAATCCTCTCCTTTAACATGGTTTCCATTAATTTCCCCACTACTGACGTAAGACTGGCCTATAGTTCCGATTCCTCCCTACTACCCTTCTTGTGAATGGGCACAACATTTGCTAATTTCCAGTCTTCTGGGACGACTCCCGTTAGCAAGGATTGGTTAAATAAATCTGTTAACGGTTTTGCTATTACATCACTGAGCTCTTTTAATAATTTAGGGTGGATCCCATCAGGCCCCATTGACTTATTTGTCTTTACTTTAGACAGCTGCTGTAGAACCTCCTCCTCTGTAAACTGATATGTAATTGTCTCGTTAGTGTTTCCTCCTAACTGAGGTCCCTTTCCTTCCTTTTCTTCTGCAAAGACTGAACAAAAATATTCATTGAGGCAGTCAGCGAGACTTTTATCCTCTTCTACATACGTTCCTTCCTTTGTTTTTAATCTAACTAATCCTTGTTTTACTTTTCTTTTCTCGTTTATGTATCTAAAAAATGTTTTGTCCCCATTTTTTACTGACTGAGCTATTTTCTCTTCTGCGTGTGCTTTGGAAGCCCTTATAAATTGCTTTGCCTCTTTCTGCCTAATCTTATAGGTTTGCCTATCTTCTTCACTCTGAGTTGTTTTATAATTATTGAATGCTGTCTTTTTGTTCTTCACTATTTTGGCCACTTCTGCAGAGTACCTGTCACGTCTCGGCCCTGCCCCCTGCTGGTGGTAGCAGGGATTCCTGTTTATTTTTGTTTTCAGGCTGCAGGCCATCTATTGGGCTTATTGGTCATCTTGGATGTCAGCCAAGCCTCCGGGAACTCCCCCTGAGGACTGGCGTCATCGTGTATAGCACGATGACACCAGTCCTGGAGTTAACCCCTAGCTGCCACCAATGGTGGAGATAGGGGGTTCTAATGAACCCTATCTCCCGATCCGTGGCAGCTAGGGGTTAAAGTTTGGTACTGTTGGATCGACCAGAGCATATATATATTTAAAAAAAAATAAACAATTTTTTTTTTTTTTTTTTTGGTTTGTTAATGCAGCAATATTGTTCCCATTTCAATTATAATGTGAACAATGATGCTGCACTAACGATTTTTGTATGCGGTCGTTTGTTAAAAATCACGTAATTTTCCCCAAAAAAAAATGTAACGAGACCCCATTTCTAATTTTTTTAACAAGCGCACCCCATACGAAATATAACCGTAATTGCTCGCATGTTAAAATGTGAAAAAAAAAACACTTTACACGTTGTAAATTATTGAAAATTCATATTTTATTGTATTTTTTGTTATAATATACAGACAGGTCATGACGTATATATATATAATAATGGCATATTATGAATCTGCCGAGTCTGACGGAAAGAACGATATATAATATGTCTGGGTCATATACTAAAATAAGCCTTCAAAACACGTTTAAACATGATGAGCAAAACCGGTAAAAATTGACCTCAGCACAGAGGCGGGAAATGCCTCAGCAGCGAAAGGGTTAAAAAAATTCCAATTTTTTTCTTTAGAGCTTTTTGCGAACGGCCTGAAAAGATCGAAGTTCGCGAACTTTCGAACAGCCGATGTTTGATGCAAACTCATGTTTGCATCGAACCGCCAGCCCATCCCTACTGGCCACGTGTAGAGTGAGACTGGGAAAAAATATTTTCCAGTCTCCCTCTGCGACCACTTTGCGGCGCTGAGCGATCTCACAAAAGCAAGATCACGTAGGGTTCATCGCCCGGAAGAGCAACCCTCCATGGAGTCCTATAAACTCAATGAGGATAATACGCGACTATGCGGAAGCGCTATGGCAAGTATCCTAGCTGCTAGCGGTGCGAGGTGCTGAGCTAGCGCCTGCCCCATGATATTGCGGTAACATGGTGATTCTATGCAGGCGCAGATTTTCCCCATTAGCATCCCCATGTTAGCACAAACAAGGGAATGGAGCCCTTTGTGTGATGGGAAATGGAAATACATGCTTGTAATGTTGTATCGCAGTAAATTCACTAACCTTTAAAGTCACTTGAGCTTATGGTGATTTTGACGGGAGTTTTGGAAAACGGCCAATAATTTTCATTTGAAAAGTGCTTACGTATATAGTAAGGACAATGGAAAAAAACCTAATGTCAACTAAACTATGCATAATTTTTTTCTCCTTGACAAGTCCTTACGTGGAAGCGAAAACTTTTATCTTTATTTCGAAAGAAGTTGCATCCCAAGCAAAGAATCACATATCCCTCTTGCCAAAGTCACAATGCTCACCTCCAAATGTACTTTAACACTACAAGGCTATAACAACCTTTCTTCTAAAGGTTTTCTTTCTCATTAGTCTCCATAATCCTGAGCTGCTCAACACAGTTCGTGCACCCCATGAATATTTCATAGTAACATCTAAAAATGTAGAATCATTCAAAGTTGAACATCATGGGAGACGTAGTTCCTAAACATCTGGAGGGCCAAACTTGCTGACCTCTCCATTAAAACAGTTTAGTTGTCTATGTTAAAAAGTCTAATATTTTGTTGATAGTATAGAAACAAAACAAAATTGCTAAATTGATTATCTGATATGTAAGATTTATTATATTAAGCGGATTTCTTATGGCCTATAACATCCAATATCAATTCTCCATAAATTCAAGGATTACAACACTTTTAGGAATGGGGATTGTAGCTCACAACATTTTAATGCGATTTTATTTCACTCGAGACAATTTTTTTTATTTGATAGCAAAAGAAGATGGCCCCATTACAATCCTCGTGCAGCGCATTTGCGTGCGCGCAAATGCGCTTTTGCGCGAGGACAAAAACATTTGCGCGGAACGTCGTATTATGACATTCTCACAAACGATGCGCGTTAGCGTCTACCGCGATTGACCCTGCGCGAACCCAGCGCGAGCGCAAGTGTGTGCGCGCAACCCATACTTACCATTGTCAGCGCGAATGCGTTTGAGCGGATGGTATTACGATCTTCGCTCAACGTCGTACGAACGACATTTGCGCGAAGTATCGTAACATCTTTGAAAACCTGGTGTTAAGTTACAATCTGTACGTTCTGGCCGAAACGAAATGAACCTGCACAAAAAAAAAATACAGCACAGTACAATTACACATTCTACACATACCCAGACAATAAAATTAATAAATAGTTAAATTTTTTATTTTTGTTGCAGCACATATACGCAGATTGACTTTGACAGGCGCAACAACCGAAATCTAGCAAATGGTGGTTCTTAATTCTGATTGGCTGAATCGGGTAAAAAAACTGTTTGCCCACCGATTCCTGCACGCAACGGTCATTTGCGCCCGGCTTTGCGCGTCGGATTTGCGCTCGAAAAAACATGAAGGCTGAAAAACTGCGTTCGGATCGTAATGCCGCATTAATTTGCGCGCTCTAACGTTTTTTGCGTGCGCAAAAAAAATTGCGCTGCGCGAGAGAATTTGCGTGAAGATTGGAATAGGGGCCGATGTGGGGCTCTATTAACTCCTTCGCGTTAAAGTGCACACGCGGCGCTATTTTTTTGCGTGCAGCGTTAAACGTTAACGCGTGTAAATGAAAGCTGGTATTACAATCCGAGCGCATTTTTTCATCCGTCAAAAATAACGCGCATGAAAAGACGCTGTGCGCAGAAATTGGTGGGCGGACTATTTTTTCACGCGATTCAGCCAATCAGAATTAAGAACCACAAATGTCTCCCGTTAAGTTTTTGCACCTGTCAAAATCAATCTGAGTATATATGCTGCAGGAATAATAAAAACACGCACAACCTCTCAATTTTATTGTTTGGGTATGCATAGAATGTGTAACTATACTTTGTTGTATTTTTTTTTTTGAGCTGGTGTATTTGGTTTCGGCCAGGAAGTTCAGATTTGCCATTAACACCAGCTTTTAAAAGACGTTAAAATTATGGGCGCAAACGTTAAAATTTGCGCATAGATTGTAATACCATCCGCATACCAGCACACAAACGCATTTGCGCTCACAATGTTAAGTATAGGACATCCAACGTACATTACGCTCGCAAAGGGTTCGCGCAGGTTCACCAGCGGTAGATGTTAACACGCATTTTTTCCGCGAACATTGTAATACGACGTTCTGCGCAAAGGTTTATTCCCCTCGCGTTAATGTGATTTTGCGCACGCGTTAACGTTTGCGCGAAGAAGTTACTAGAGCCCATAGTATTTAAGTCTGTAATCACTTGTTTTAAGCCATGATTGGGATAGTAATGAAAGGATTTGGTATGGTATGGCCCATTGGCTATATCTCCTGGTGGATATTGTTTGGAGCTCAGTCTCTACAGATGCTTCATTGCAGTAACCAATTAAAAATTTGAACTGCAGAGTTCCAGGAGGATGTATGTTCCATGTAAATGAGTTAATCTCATTTTTGGATTTCTGAAACACATATCATGTCAGACTAACCTAATTGCATTCTATGAAGAAGTAAGTAAAAGTATAGATCACGGGTTCGCAGTGAAGGTGACTTGGATTTTGCCAAAACCTTCAACACATTTCCACACAAGAGGTTACCATTCAAATTAAGAAAAATTGGTCTAGATGAAAATTTATGTTCTTGGATAGAATACTGGCTAAAAGATAGAGTACAGTGAGTGGTCATAAATGGCGAATTTTCAAGATGGACACCAGTGGAAAGTGGTGTCCCTCAGGGGTCTGTAATAGGACCAATTCTATTCAATGTATTTATAAATGACCTTGATATAGGCATCAAAAGTCATGTGTCAGTTTTTGCAGATGACACAAAGCTAGGAAAGGAGATACAATGTGAGCCGGATATTACTTCGCTGCAGAGGGATTTAGACAGATTGGGGGACTGGGCACTTAAATGGCAGGGGAAATTTAATTTAGATAAATGCAAGGTTGTACCGGCTGGGTGGAGTAGAGGTAACATCCCTGCTGTGCGTGGAGAGAGCCTGCTGAGTCATGGGCTCGATCCCGACGAGCACCTCTCCAGTAAGTGTCCTTGGGCAAGACACCCAATGGTACATACTCGCCACCCAGGACATACTTGAAAACGAGAGAAATCTCAATGTATCCTTCCTATTAACCCTTTCGCTGCTGAGGCTTTTCCCGCCCCTGTGCTGAGGTCATTTTTACCGGTTTTGCTCATCATGTTTAAACGTGTTTTGAAGGCTTATTTTAGTATATGACCCAGACATATTATATATCGTTCTTTCCGTCAGACACGGCAGATTCATAATATGTCATTATTATATGTATACGTCATGACCTGTCTGTATATTATAACAAAAAATTCAATAAAATATGATTTTTCAATAATTTACAATGTGTAAAGTGTTTTTTTTTCACATTTTAACATGCAAGAAATTGCGGTTATATTTTGTATGGGGTGCGCTTGTTAAAAAAATTAGAGATGGGGTCTCGTTACATTTTTGTTTTGGGGGAAATTACACGATTTTTAACAAACGCACCGCATACAAAAATCGTTAGTGCAGCATCATTGTTCACATTATAATTGAAATGGGAACAATATTGCTGCATTAACAAACCAAAAAAAAGAAAAAAAACTTGTTTATTTTTTTTTTATAATTTTTTTTTAAATATATATATTTTTTTATTTTTAATTTTTTTTTTTACAAACGTTTTCACATTCGTGTTTTGTATCGTTGGAACGGCCATGCTCTGGCCGAACCAACAATACCAAACTTTAACCCCTAGCTGCCATGGATCGGGAGATAGGGGGTTCATTGGAACCCCCTATCTCCACCATTGGTGGCAGTTAGGGGTTAACTCCAGGACTGGCGTCATCGTGCTATGCACGATGACGCCAGTCCTCAGGGGGAGTTCCCGGAGGCTTGGCTGACATCCAAGAGGTCGGCCAGCTCCGGGAAAGGATCACGAACCGGCGCTTTTCAGTGCCGATTCGTGATCCGGCTCCCCAGGGGTTAATGCCAGGTACCATTTGGAAGGGCAGGCTGTGCCCTTCCAAACGGTGCCTGGGTTAACCCCCGCAACTCCACCGATCGGGAGGGAGAGAGGTCTGAAGGACCTCCCCCCCTCCCTTTCAGGCGCCTCCTCCGCACATGCGGGGGGCGCCTGAATTAGGTGTCATCGCGCCCCTGCGATGACACCTAATTACTCCAGCGGCGGTTCCGGATGCTGGGCTGACATCGAGGATGTCAGCCTGTACTGGGGGGGCCCGCGATCGGCCGGAACCCGGCCGAACGCTGACCCCAAAGGCAGGACGCGCTCAGCGCGTCCACCGCATGGAACATGACATGCGGTTGGACGCGCTGAGCGCGTCCGCCGCAGCGAAGGGGTTAAAATCCTTTCTCAAAAAAAAAAAGGTTATGCACTTTGGAGTGAAGAACACACAAGCAACTTATACTTTAAATGGTTCTGATTTAGGGAACTCAAGGTAGGAGAAGGGTTTGGAAAAAGTTATAGACTTCAAACTAAGCAACAATGCTGAATGTCAAACAGCAGGGATCTGATAACTTTATATAAATATATATGTGGCAATTATAAACCATTGTCTGGAAAAGTATTCTTTAATAGGACTATGCATAGGACATCACCAATTTAGACAAGATGAAAGAAAATTCTGCCTAAAGCATAGCAAATGTTTTTTGTACAGTGAGAACAATCAAGCTGGGGAATTCTCTGCCTGTTGAGGTGGTTGGGCCAGAAACTCTACAGACTTTTAAAGAATGACTAGATGCTCTCTTGTTAAAAACATAATATTAATCCCTTCCCGACCGCTGACGTGCCATGCTCCCTTAGTCCCACGGACATACATGATACATCAGCGAGATCCTAACCTCCCTCCCGCCCGATACTTACTTCCCTCGCCGGCTCCTGTGTCGTTCTGGCAGGCTGGAAGCCTGCCGTGCCGTTTCCAGGGGTCCGGCAGGCGTGATGATGTCATCACGCTGCATGATGATGTCATCAGCAGGCACCCGCCGACACCTGCAGTAAAATCCAGGAAGAGGAAGGGGGCTCCTTTGGAGCCCTCTACCTCCTCAACCATTTGTAGTAAAAAAATAATAATACACCACTGGAAAGGGGAAAGTCTCCCATTTTCAGCAGAGTATAAATTTAACCAAAGGAGGCGTGGCCTGGCAGCCGATGGAGAAGGTAGTGTGAAGCACGAACTCCTCCACAGATCCCTCATTTAGAGCTTTTTTTGGCACCCAGCAGCACTAAAATGGGGAAAATGAGTAAGGCAGCGGGCACCCAGAGACTGGGAGAGAAAAAACGCGGCGGGGATAAACAGCCGCTCGATCCCGCTCCACTCCTGGATACTCCGGGACCCTGATCTCAAGGGGACTGGGTGGATGCTACCCCTGAGGCCTTGCAGAGCCACCCCATGTCACAGATGCCACCTCCTAACTCAGGCCCAGAGGCCCATCCAGAATCACTCACTCAGGCTGGGCAGAGCTCAATACTCAAGGCCCCGGCTTTTTTGAGGTCTACCTCTTCTTTTTTGCCTGCTAGCACACAGAACTCTGGGAATGGGGGGGGACCTTTCTATGATAGACTGGCAAACTATTCTATGCAATCTTCCTACCAAGGCTGACCTCTGGGACGCTAATGAACACCTGAGCACCGCCATTATGTCTGAGCTCCACCATATTCGCACGGACATTCAAGGTTTGTCCACTGACTTTTTTAGAAGGGGAATGTGACACGCTCCGTGTACAAATGGATTCCTCTGCGCGCTCCATACAGATTCACACCTCCCAGATGCAAAGCATGGCCCTCCATCTCACGGACCTGGATAATAGAGGCAGACGCCAAAACCTCCGACTCCGGGGCCTACCAGAATCTGAGGAATCTCCTCTTGCCCTGAAACAAATGTTTCTTCATATTTTTAATGCTCTCCTAGATCGACAACCGCAATCTGATATCGATTTCGTTAGGGCACACAGAGCCTTGAGACCGAAGGGGCCTCCTGGTAGCCACCCATGAGACGTTATTTGTTGCTTGTCTCGCTTTGATTTAAAGGAAGAACTACTGTGACAAGCGAGAGTTGCTACGGAGTTTTCGTTTGAAGGTGTAAACCTACAGTTATTTCCTGACCTCGCCCCTGCTACCCTGGTGTACAGACGAGCCTTTAAACTGCTGACTAGCGTTCTGCAAACACAACAGATCAAATATCGCTGGCAAATGCCAACGGGACTCTCAGTGACAACTCCAACGTGTCAATTTTTGATACGAGATGTTGAAGATCTCTCAGAACTGGTCCAAGTCTTGCAACTTCCACCGATCTCCACAGCTTGACCGGACCCGTTAGCGCTTTAGAGTGGTGGTCTTGGAAGGACACAGATGCCGCCACCTCCTCAACGTGCTCGCCCTGCTCGTCAACAATTTGCCCGGGGTCCCGGTCCCCAGATGTGAACCCTCCTACCCGCGACGAACCTCAGGCTTGACGGACATTTGACCCATGGCTTGCAGCCCCAGAGTATTTGCCCTCCGACTAATACAGCTCCACGGCAACGGTTACAATTGCTCAATTGTGCAATGGTCTGACTCTGAGGTACTTACTATTTTTCTTCTCTTTACAGGGGGGAGCGGACACCCACCTACGGATTTTCTGTCTCTACGAGATCTGCTGGTTTGAAATATTTTTCTTGCACAACGTTCAATGTGTTATTGTATTGATATTCAAGGTTTCTTTGAGGGTCTGCAGAGGCCCTGGTGTGTTGTTAGATCCCTGTACTTGAGGGCACTAGGTCGCATTTTCCCCCTGAGGTTGGTTGTCAAGTTAGATGGACAGGATACTCGGACCACTGGCTGGTCTGTTGTATTCTTCCTGCCCCCCGTCAACCCCACCTCTCCGAGTGTACATAGGTATTACCAAAAACCTTTTACCTCAGTTCACCTGTTCCCTTTTATACCCCTTCCCGTGGGAGTGGGGGTCATTTTAAATAGCTACAACATACTTCCTGGATAATGGCCGCACGCCCGGAAGCACTCACGTTAATATCCATAAACGCCCGAGGTTTAAAAATTCCTGAGAAACGTTCAGGAGCACTGCGTGATTTCCAGAAAGCACGTGCCTCAGTGGTGTTTATCCAAGAATCTCACTTTAGAGACGGGGCAGCACCGAGACTCACGAATTCCTGGTTCCCTATAGGCTTTTTTGGTAATAATGCGGTGACCAAATCTAAGGGCGTGGCGATTTTATTCCATAAATCTGTTCCCTTTGTCCAACAAGCAACTCTATCCGACAAGGATGGCCGTTATGTTATGGTGAAGGGAGAGATATCAGGACGCAGATATACTTTAGTAAACTTTTATGCACCAAACAAAGGACAACACAGTGAGAAACAAGGGGGTGTTTGTGAGGGTCCTGAGAACGAGCAACAGCACAATGGCCTGCTCTACGGTGGGTGCCCGCTCAGGTCTCACAAACAAGGTTTTAGCTTGATTGTGCCATTACAGGGATGAATTTTCCATATGCAAATCAGCCTGCTCTCACCCAGAAAGGGTGGCCAGTGCTGATTGCCAAGGACGTCATCCCTGCACGAGAGGTGCAGCAACCCCCGATGATCGTTTCGGCCTTATTGGGCCTAGTCAGGAGGGTATAGCTGTCACCCCTCTAGGCACATCAAGCAAGGGGTCCACGTCTGGATGACCCTTTACAATTACAGTGAGAAACAAGGGGGTGTTTGTGAGGGTCCTGAGAACGAGCAACAGCACAATGGCCTGCTCTACGGTGGGTGCCCGCTCAGGTCTCACAAACAAGGTTTTAGCTTGATTGTGCCATTACAGGGATGAATTTTCCATATGCAAATCAGCCTGCTCTCACCCAGAAAGGGTGGCCAGTGCTGATTGCCAAGGACGTCATCCCTGCACGAGAGGTGCAGCAACCCCCGACGATCGTTTCGGCCTTATTGGGCCATGTCAGGAGGGTATAGCTGACACCCCTCTAGGCACATCAAGCAAGGGGTCCACGTCTGGATGACCCTTTACAATTACAGTGAGAAACAAGGGGGTGTTTGTGAGGGTCCTGAGAACGCGCAACAGCACAATGGCCTGCTCTATGGTGGGTGCCCGCTCAGGTCTCACAAACAAGGTTTTAGCTTGATTGTGCCATTACAGGGATGAATTTTCCATATGCAAATCAGCCTGCTCTCACCCAGAAAGGGTGGCCAGTGCTGATTGCCAAGGACGTCATCCCTGCACGAGAGGTGCAGCAACCCCCGACGATCGTTTCGGCCTTATTGGGCCTCGTCAGGAGGGTATAGCTGACACCCCTCTAGGCACATCAAGCAAGGGGTCCACGTCTGGATGACCCTTTACAATTACAGTGAGAAACAAGGGGGTGTTTGTGAGGGTCCTGAGAACGAGCAACAGCAGACAACACAAAAGGACAACACAGATTTATGACTAAATTGCTTCCTATCATCACTGATTTCTCTGAAGGCTGTTTGGTTCTAGGGGGTGACTTAAATGTTCTACTAGACCCCCACCTCGACACATCCTCGGGATGCTCTGCCATCCCTCCGCATGTCACTCGCTCTATCTCCAAATTACTACACACACACACAGATTAGTAGACTGCTGGAGGGCGACGCATACCGAGGATAAGGATTACACATATTTCTCCCACCCGCACAGATCTATTCCCGACTGGATTATTTTTTTCTACTACACTATTACTTACCTGATTTACAATCGGTCCAGATTGGATCTATGACATGGTCCGATCACGCACCGGTCACGTTACGCCTCCTTTCCCCTCTCCATCGTCCTACTGTCCCGGCCTGGCGATTTAACGATTTCCTCCTGACTGATCCCCTGACTTCGAACGACTGAACAGACACTCGCTCTATATTTTCAAGACAATGAAACGCCGGATGTGTCCCCATTGTCAATCTGGGAAGCACATAAATGTGTCATACGCGGGTTTTACATTCGTAAGGCGTCAGAGCACAATAAACACAGAGAGGCGGCTACAGTAGATCTCTTAGCTCGCATTCACCATTTGGAGACTTTACATAAGGAATCCCTTGACCCATCTCAGTTAACTGACTTGACGGCCCTACGCCGGGAACTGGCAACTCTTCTTAACTCTACTTATCGTCATTGTTTACGTTCCAAGACATTTGTCTTTGCCCACGGGGACAAAAGTGGGAGACTGCTGGCTCGTATGCTATGCACACGTCAGTCGGCTACTTATATTGCTAAAATCAGAGACGCCCACAGTAAAACACAACACCTTCCGAACCGCATTCTCCCTGCAATTCGCTCTTACTTCGCAGCCCTGTATGATCTGCCAAGTCCGGTGAGTGACGCGGGACACAAACTTCATTCGCAAAAGATTCATGCATTTCTATCACAACATGTCACGCGTCACCTGACTCCTGATGCAGCCCAATTGTTAGGCTCGCCTTTAACTATAGAAGAATTGAGTGAAGTGGTAAAATCTTCTAAAACAGGCAAGTGCCCGGGCCCAGATGGCCTTCCTCTACAATACTATAAACGATTTGCTAAAATCCTTCACCCTCGATTTCTGGTGTCTTTTAACGCCATTTTGGAAGGCTACTCCATTCCCTCTCAAACCCAAGCGGCTAACATAACTTTGATCCCTAAGGAGGGTAAAGATGTGGAGAGATGTGAAAGCTATCGCCCCCATTTCTCTATTAAATTGCGACCTCAAACTATAGGCAAAGATTCTGGCCAAGCGACTTAAACCTTATGTCCTGGGTTTGATACATCAAGACCAGGTGGGATTTGTAGCAGGGTGGGAGGCACGGGATAATACAATATGGGCATCGACAATTATTCATAGGGCTGCGAGGTGACGAGAAGGCCTTTTCCTCTCTACGGACGCGGAGAAGGCCTTTGACAGAGCAAACTGGGAATTTTTGTTTGCTACTCTTTCACAGGTAGGACTGGGACCTAATCTATGCACCTGGATCTGGGCTTTATATTCAGACCCGACGGCACGGATTTGTGTGAATGGGATCTATACGGAACCCTTTAAGATAAGGAATGAAACTAGACAGGGATGCCCACTCTCTCCATTGTTATTTATCTTGTCCTTGGAACCCTTCTTGTTTTCTGTCAGGGTTGGCCCGGACATCAGGGGGGTCCGGGCTGGTCAGACAGAACACAAGCAGGGTTATCCAAAGAGATTCGAAAAGTCACCGCACGTTCGGTGACTTTTCGTTCTCTTCAATTCGGTTCCTTTTGCCGATTGCATTTCGGTGACCCTGCGGTGTATTCAGCAAACAGCACAGGGTCCCCGAATTGCAGGGAAAAGCTGCCGCAAACCTGACGAAAACTAACCGCAAAACCCACCGAATGCACGCAGAAAACAAGCAAAAACATCTGGATTAACCTTCGAAAAACCCGAACAGGAGCCGAACATGAGCCGAATCACACAGAGCCAAAGCAGCTGTGACGTAGAGGAGGCAGTGAATAAATTAGCAAAACCATTTGTATGAATCTGGGAAAATGAAACGCTGTTTGCAAAGAAACTACTGAGCGAAAATGTCTGAAATTTTCACAGGAGGTCCAGGGAATGATAATAAAGAGGGCTGTTACAAAAAAAATAAGTAAACTGAAAAAAAAATCGGACTTTTAAAAAAAAAAAAAATTAAGAAAAATGCTTAAAGTATCCTAAAAATCTATAAATAAAGAGACTTTTTGCTGCAGAATTTTATAATGAACGGTTTATTAGATATTGAATTAAAACGGGAATATTTTTAACATTGAAGCCTATGGGATTCTCCTGAATAAACTTGCCGAATTAAACCACCGAATGGCAGGGCATTAGGGGAACCTTTCACTGCTGGTTTGTGTTCTCTGAATAGCCAAAGCAGTGCTTTTTCATGGGGATTTCACTGCCCTCGAACAGGCACCGAACAGGCACCGTATGTTCAGGTAATTCGCCAGGATTTGGCGTATTGCCTGCTCTCTGGATAGCCGAATGGTCAGGAAAGGGAACCGAACGCTGATTTTCAGCGTTCGGTTACCTTTCACAAGCAATTCGGATCTCTTTGAATAACCCTGAAGGTAGCTGCTTTCGCAGATGATCTCCTTTTCTTCGTGACACAACCAGAAACGACCTTACCCAACTTATTGGAAGTTTTTGAAGTGTATGGTACCCTTTCCAGCCTAAAAATTTATTTTTCAAAATCTTTCCTGTTAAACGTGTCCATGTCCTGTTTAGCGGCTCAATCCCTACGGCCAAATTTTTCAATCCAATGGGTTGATGATAGGATTAAGTACTTGGGAATCTGGTTGACCTCTGATCATATTCATATGTTCAGAGACAACTTCAAGCCCATGCTTGCTACTCTCACTACGGATCTAAAGGCCTGGAATTACCCACATATATCCTGGTTGGGCCAAGTCCAGGTAATCAAAATGAATGTGCTCCCGCGCATTCTTTACCTCCTTCAGACAATCCCCATAGGCCTCCCGAAATCTTTTTTCGGGGCCTACAGACGCAGATCACGAATTACATTTGGAGGGGGTCTAGACCTAGGCTAAAATTTTCTATCCTTACCCTACCTAAAATGAGGGGAGGTCTTGCCATCCCAGACTTTGCGTTGTACCATACGGCTTGTCACCTCCAGCGAATCCTGGAATGGGCAAAACCTTGCACACTTAAAGCTTGGGGGGAGGTTGAACAGGACGAAGCAGGGATTCCTATAGCTGTCCTCCCTTGGTTGTCTAAACTGCAAGGGTTACGCTGTGTACGTGACTTAACATACACTTCCGCCACATTACGAATCTGGCATCGAGTAACGCGTCTATTTGACATATCTTCAGACCCATCGCCGCTCTCGCCGTTGCTGTGCCAAGCCTCCACACCCACATCCTACACCCCGTCGGTATTTACAGACTTGCTGCAAACACGAACACCACACATTTGGGACGTATTTCGTGATCAACAACTTGCCTCGCTCCATGACATACTGGGTGACAGGGCAGTGACTTTCTTGAGATATTTTCGATACCAAAAGATCGTTTGCTTTATCAGATCCATACCCCAATGACCGAAACTGACCCGCCCTTTAACAGAATTTGAGAAGCATTGCATGACAGCTGACCTATTACCCCATGGGGTGTCTTACTTGTACGAACTGCTCCAGCGCTCAGATAGGGCTCCCCTGCCTAGGTTTATGGGCCACTGGGAGATGGCATTGGAAACCACTCTGTCAGAATCTCAGTGGCGGAAAATCTGTGACCTCACTCACCATTGCTCGGTATCAACAAAAATGCAGGAGACGGCATACAAATTGCTGTCCCTGTGGTATAAGACCCCTGAACAGCTTAGTCAAGCGTTTTCAAGACATGTCGGATGCTTGCTGGCGCTGCGATGAAAGTCCGGGTTCGGCAATTCACATATGGTGGTCATGTCCGGTAATCCGCCCTTATTGGGAAAAGATACATAAAATCACTCAAATGTTCATAGAACCCTCTCTTGATTTCCTTCCTGCCACCATGTTATTACATCATGTGCAATATGCTACTTCAGGTTACAAAAAATCAGTTTGTCTCCGCATCCTGAACGTTGCCAAAAGCCTAATACCCCTATTCTGGAAGCAAAGGGCGAGCCCTCCCATGCAACTTTGGCTCTCTAAAATGGAGGATCTTCATAGGGTCGAACAACTGTACTACTCCATGAACGGTATGACCGCCCAATACACACAGATCTGGAGCACTTGGATTCTCCAATCGGGCGGATCGGAGTTTCGTGCCCTGTTACTATAAATAAGCTAGTGTCGCAATTTAACTGTCCTCATTCGTTACTGAAGGCTCCTCACCTCTTGATAGATCGGGAACATGCGGTTTGTCTGACTTTGCATTCAGTAGGGTCCTGCCCCCACTCCCGTTTCCTCCCCACCCTATTTGTTATTAGCTATTAAATTCCCTTCATGTGGAACCTTTGTATTATTCTGATTGATGTTGATAAATACAGATCACGGTTCGGTCTATAACTTGAACTTAAGCACTACATGTTGTTTTCTTTGTTTGTTTTCTTGTTTTTTCTTTATTTTATTTTTTGATGACTATATCGCCCAGCCTGCAAGCTGATGACTTTGCTACATGTTCAAAGATCGTATAATACTTTATATTGTAAAAAACAATAAAACATATATTTACAAAAAAAAATAATTTAACCAATTCGCTGCCGGAATGCAATGCAAACCTGGAGGTGACCATATGTGTGAGGATGCCAGTGGGGGAGTTAACCCCCTAGCTGCCAAGTGGAAATAGGGGGATCACTTGGATCCGATCCATGGCAGCTAGCGAGTCATATTTGACATCATTGGAAAGGCCTGATCATGGCCTTTCCAATGATACCAGACATGACCAGGTTTGGTGTAAACAAAAATACATTTAAAAAAATGTTTTTTTTTAAAAAAAAATGGTCTCGGGGGGTTTAATTAAATTGGTCCTAGCTGGCATCAAACAATTATGAGCATAAAACGCTCATAATGAGCTCAGCACACATGGGTGAACTGGCTCAGCAGTGAAGGGGTTAAAAAGCAAAAACATTCATTGGTGGTTGTAAATTTTGGGGATTAAATTACAGAAAAGTGTGTTTTTTACCCTTTTTTCAACATATTTCATATCTTTTTTATAGTAAATTATAGGATATGATGGGAAAACTAGAGAAATCTCAATGTATCCTTCCTGTTAAAAATCCTTTCTGAAAAATAATGCTATCTTTAGAAAGTCCATTTAATGGCAGGAAAAACTGTGTATAATACTGTATGTGTGGGTTGCCTAAACGAGTAAGCGGAAAATTTGACCTAAACATTAACAGCGTATAAACGTAAAAACAGCAGCGGGCACTAAAGGACGGATTTTCGTAAAACTGCCCGGTCACTATGGGATTAAGGGTTATAATATTTATTATATGGGTAAAAGCTGCTTGGTCCAAGGAGAAATCTGACTGCCATCTGGGGTCAAGAAGGAAATTTTTCCCAGTATATTGCATTTTTTCGAGTGCTTCAGACTGGGTTTTTGCCTTCTTCTACATCAACAGCAGTAGGTGTTATGTGAAAGACTGAAGTCGATAGGTCGAAAACAAGACCTGAGTCTATGTAGCTATGTAACTCATAAGAGCAGTCACTATGTTACGCCAGGATAAGACCTGCCATCATCTGGAACATTGATGTTCTGACAATGTATGATCATACTTTGTAATTAAATCCTCTTTTTTTCCCCTAAATCAGTTTTTTTATAATTATTAAGCTATATTAAAGTGAAGTGCTCTGAATTCCATATGTTGTGTTAAATGATTTCAGAAGCACCCTCATGAAAAATACATGTCCAGACTGAGTGCATCCTATTTTGTATATAAATATAAATTTACAAACTAGAATACCCCTTCTTTTAACTCCCCACGATGGCAAAATTATTGTATTAGTATTTAATATTAAAATATTATTTGTATCACAACATCTGATTGGGAATAAACTGCAAAAAGGTTTCAGGATTCCAGTTGATCATTGATCCCCATGGATCCTACAGAAATTTAAACCTTACTCTGCCTATTACATTTTTGTTGACTTTGACATTTTGCCATAAGCTAAAAAATGATGGACAGGAATAGATAAATCATTGCTCCAAGCCATGAGTCAGTGCAATTGTTTATGTGTATGTCCATTAGCCTTTTACCAGATGCCGACCTACAGCATTCCAACCCCCAAAGGAATTGTAAAAAAATTTATATAGGCTACGCAGAGATTATCAGGTTTCCCAAAATAGCCGTTGAATGGATATTATAGTGATCGACTTACATGCCCTACTTCTATAATCTTTATTACATTATTGTATAATCTTGTATGTTCTTACAGATGTTCCGTTTTGTGACATTTGCGACTTGCCTGTCGAAAAAACATGACACATGCAGCGTGTATAGCTTGTTCTGGACATGTCTGTCAGTTTTACTGACATCCATTGTACTTGTTCTTGTTGTCTCATTCTCAATTGCGTATGTGTGATTTCTAACAACATGGTAACTTTGCCAACAGGTTTATTCAGAGAGCGTGAAAAGCAGGAGAATGACTGGAGAATGACTGGAGAATGAAAAGTTCTAGGTCAAAATAGCCGATTTGGAAAGTGAGATGAAAGGGAGAATTTTTCTGGTTTGGCTATTTTGACCTCGAATTTTTCATTCTCCAGCTATTCTCCAGTCATTCTCCTGCTTTTCACGCTCTCTGAATAACCCTGCAAGTCTCGCAAACTTGAAGGTGCCAAACTGGACTTTTATTTGGCCAACTGCAAAATTTGTTTATTTGCATTTGTTGTCAAAGGGGTTTGGACACATTGGGAGTTCATTTTAAAATTATTTTTTTTTGCCTGAAGATTTTTTTGCACAGGGGCTTACATGCCATGCTATTTTGGCTGCAACATATAGGAGTTTGGACAACACATGTGTGCTTGTTCCTATACTTCTGGTGGGTGATAAATTATACAAATAAAATAAATCCCTAGTGCACCCTGTGAAAATTACTAAAAACAAACCTCCAATTGTCTTGCATTCCCATAGTGAGACATGACCAAATATAAAAATGATACTTTCAGGGTTATCCAAAGAGATTCGAAAAGTCACCGCACGTTCGGTGACTTTTCGTTCTCTTCAATTCGGTTCCTTTTGACGATTGCATTTCGGTGACCCTGCGGTGTATTCAGCAAACAGCACAGGGTCCCCGAATTGCAGGGAAAAGCTGCCGCAAACCTGACGAAAACTCACCGAATGCACGCTGAAAACAAGCAAAAACATCTGGATTAACCTTCGAAAAAGCCGAACAGGAGCCGAACAGGAGCCGAAAAGGAGCCGAATCACACAGAGCCGAAGCAGCTGTGACGTAGAGGAGGCAGTGAATAAATTAGCAAAACCATTTGTATGAATCTGGGAAAATGAAACACTGTTTGCAAAGAAACTACTGAGCGAAAATGTCTGAAATTTTCACAGGAGGTCCAGGGAATGATAATAAAGAGGGCTGTTACAAAAAAATAAGTAAACTGAAAAAAAAAAAAAAAAAAATCGGACTTTTAATTTTTTTTTAAAAAATTCAGAAAAATGCTTAAAGTATCCTAAAAAATCTATAAATAAAGAAACTTTTTGCTGCAGAATTTTATAATGAAGGGTTTATTAGATATTGAATTAAAACGGGAATATTTTTAACATTGAAGCCTATGGGATTCTCCTGAATAAATTTGCCGAATTAAACCACCGAATGGCAGGGTATTAGGGGAACCTTTCACTGCTGGTTTGTGTTCTCTGAATAGCCGAAGCATTGCTTCTCTATGGGGATTCACTGCCCTCGAACAGGCACCGAACAGGCACCGTATGTGCAGGCAATTCGCCAGGATTTGGCGAATTGACTGCTCTCTGGATAGCCGAATGGCCAGGAAAGGTAACCGAACGCTGATTTTCAGCGTTCGGTTACCTTTCTCAAGCAATTCGGATCTCTTTGGATAACCCTGTTAGTCTTCTTTGTCTTTAACCCAGATGCTTATTATATACAGACCACACCTGTACACGGACCCCCCAATAAAAAAGAAGAGCACAAAAATTGCATAACACAGTTTGGTGTATGTAGTCTCCCTGAAATTCCCTTCCCCTAGATACCATTCACATTTTAAAGAGCCTTCAAATGAAATGTAAAGTGCCAAATTGGGGGAAATACTTTTTAATTTATTGCTTTGGGGGAAACAAAATATAATTCTACATTTTTAAAAATTGAAAAACAGTTTCTCGCTGCTGTAACAGGCGCTATGGCACTCACCCCAGATCAGTGTTGTTTGGATCTTTATGGACAGATTTCTATGTTACGAAATGTGAAAGTAGTAAAGACTGTAATACCTATAATCCCAAACCAGGGAGGTAATACAAAACTCTAGATACCACCCAGCCTTAACCCCTTAAGGACGCAGGGCGTACCATGCCGTCCTGCACCGCAGGACGGCATGGTACGCCCCGCGGCGTTTGGTGCCTCTGCGTGCCGAAAAACGGCCCGCCTCCCTTCCCACAATGCCGATCGCCGGCTGGGGGTCTGCCTGACAACCGGGCAGACCCACCCAGCTGGCGATCGGCATTGTGGCAAGGGAGGCGGGCCGTTTCCCTCGTGGAAACCTCCAGGCAGCCAATCCGGCGCTTGGATTTGACAGTTGCAGCGGTGACAAGCTGTCACCTCTGCAACTGTCAGAATGTCTCAGCCAATGAGTGTTGCATTGGCTAAGACATTGTCTCTGCCCCTTTCTCCTTTTCCTCATTGCGATCTGAGGAGCAGAGAGAGAGAGAGGCAGAGTTCAAAGGAGCACCACCAAAAACCCCCCCAAAAAAACCCTGGCAAGCACAGTACCCCCCCTGGCAGCCACTGTACCCCCTGGCAGGCACTGTACCCTACTGGCACAGTACCCCCTGGCTAAAAAAACATATAAAAACCTGAAAAAAACCTATAAAAAAAACAGGTACTGTACCCCCTGGCTGGCACTGTAACCCCTGGCAAGCACTGTACCCTCCTGTCACAGTACCCCCTGGCTGAAAAAAAAACCCCAGGCACAGTACCACCCTGGCTGAAAAAAAAACCTGAAAAAAAACCCAGGTACAGTACCCCCTGGCAGGCACTGTACCCTCCTGGCAGGCACTGTACCCTCCTGGCACAGTACGCCCTGGCTGAAAAAAAACCCCGGGCACAGTACTCCCTGGCTGAAAAAAAAACAAAAACTGAAAAAAAAACAGGTACAGTACCCCCTGGCTGGCACTGTACCCCCTGGCAGGCACTGTACCCTCCTGGCACAGTACCCCCTGGCTGAAAAAAAACCTGAACCCCCCCCCCCCAGGCACAGTACCCCCTGGCTGGAAAATAAACAAAAACTGAAAAAAAACCAGGTACAGTACCCCCTGGCTGGCACTGTACCCCCTGGCAGGCACTGTACCCTCCTGACAGGCACTGTACCCTCCAGGCACAGTTCCCCCTGGCTGAAAAAAATAACTGAAAAAAAAACCCAGGCACAGTACCCCCTGGCTGAAAAAAAACCTGAAAAAAACCCCAGGTACAGTACCCCCTGGCAGGCACTGTACCCCCTGACTGAAAAAAAAACCCAGGCACTGTACCCCCTGGCCTGTAGTGTACCCCTGATTGGCAGTGTACCCCCGATTGAGAACCCGCATTGGCATACGACCCTTTGGCATTTCTGACTACCCGCATTGGCATACGACCCCTGGCATTCCTGACTACCCACATTGGCATACGACCCTTGGCATTTCTGACTACCCGCATTGGCATACGACCCCGTGGCATTCCTGACTACCCGCATTGGCATACGACCCCCCTTGGAATATTCTTACCTTGTCTAGATAGATAGAAGTACCGGCCACTACAAGGACCGGAAAGGCTTAGTTTAGGTGTTCTAATATTTTATTTGTGTACTTGACCCCATCAGTTCCCGACCTCCCATTTAATTAGTTATAACAAGATTCCCATAAAAATGTCCTCCCGCTTTTATTCCCCAGAAGAGGCATATGAGATCCTGGCCGCCTCTGAGAGCGACGCTCTCGCCGACAGTGACACCCTCACAGCCTCTGATATAGAGCCCCTTAGTGAACCCTCCAGTGATGGTGACCCCCCACCATCTACTGGGAGGCGCGAGAGCAATTGGGTACCCCCAAATATGGCTGCCCCAGAAATACCCCCATTTATAGCGACTCCTGGCATCACAGTAAGGGTAGAGGACTGTGAGCCAGTGAGCCTTTTTAATCTCTTTATGTCGGACGGTGTATTCGAGATGGTGGTTGAGCAAACCAACCTGTTTGCCAACCAGTATCTTGATGCACATCCGGATTCACATCGCCACAGACGTAACAAGTGGCACCCAACGGATGTGATAGAGTTAAAAAAAAATTGGGCTCTAACCCTAGTAATGGGAATAGTGAAGAAGCCAAGTATCCGGTCTTACTGGCACAAAAAACCATCCTGGCTACCCCACTATTCCCAAGGGTTATGAAGAGGGAGAGATACAAAAATCTAATGCGATTCCTCCATTTTAATGATAACGCACTGTGCCCACCAAGAAACGACCCAATGCATGACCGCCTCTATAAAATTCGGCCCCTTATCAGTCTTATGTCTGCCAAATTCACCGATAATTATGTTCCCGACCAAAATATATCTGTAGACGAGTCCCTTATGAAATTCAAAGGCAGACTGCTCTTCAAGCAGTATATGCCAAGCAAGCGATCCCGGTATGGCGTCAAATTTTATAAATTGTGTGAGTCCACAACAGGCTACACATGGGCGTTTAGAATATACGAAGGGAAAGATAGCCACCTTGACTCCCCAGGATGCCCCGATTGTATTGGCACCAGTGGAAAAATTGTGTGGGATCTGGTCTATCCCCTATTCAACAAGGGCTATCATTTATGGGTCGATAACTATTACACCAGTATCGACCTATTTAAAAATTTATATTGTTTTGAGACCCTTGCGTGTGGCACAGTGCGGAAGAATCACAGAGGTTTTCCCAAAATCCTGACAGCAGGCAATAAAAGTAGAGGCTCCTCTTCATCTCTACGTCAGGAAGAAGTGCTAGCCCTTCGGTTCACCGATAAGAATGATGTATACTTGCTATCTACAGTGCACGATGAAAGTACAGTGCCAGTGCCTGTGAGAGGGAGGACTGAGCCACTGGAAAAGCCGAAGTGGAATTGTAGATTACAGCAAGTTTATGGGGGGGGTTGACTTGGCTGATCAATGTATACAAGAAGGCCCAAGAAGGCCGAAACGATCGTCGGGGGTTGCTGCACCTCTCGTGCAGGGATGACGTCCTTGGCAATCAGCACTGGCCACCCTTTTTGGGTGAGAGCAGGCTGATTTGCATATGGAAAATTCATCCCTGTAATGGCACAAGCAAGCTAAAACCTTGTTTGTGAGACCTGAGCGGGCACCCACCGTAGAGCAGGCCATTGTGCTGTTGTTCGTTCTCAGGACCCTCACAAACACCCTTCTTCTTTCTCAATGTATACAGCCTTATCTGGTGAACCGAAAGTCTAGGGCATGGTACAAGAAGATTGCCATCTATTTGACCGAGATAGCAATTTTCAATGCGTACGTGCTCTACAAGCAGGCAGCAGTACAAAAGCCATATCCCTTCCTAGAATTCATGCTTGAGATCATATCCCAACTTATCCTAACCCCGGCCCCCGTTACATCCGCTTTGGAATCAGGAGATCTCCAAAGATTAAGCGGCAGAAACTTTCCTTCCCGAGTCCCTCCCACCCGATGTAAAAAGTCCCCCCAGAAAAAATGTCGTGTCTGCCGCAAGAAAGGAATCCGAAAGGATTCTAGTTATTATTGCCCTACCTGCCCATCTCTACCTGGCCTCTGCATAACCGAGTGCTTCAAAATTTATCATACCGAGCTAAATTACTAAATCCCCTTTTCTGCTTAGTCCCGATTACCCTTTGCTGCCTGTACTGACTCATTGGCTTGTTATACCGACTACTCTTTGTTTGCTGCCTGTACCGACTCATTGGCTTGTTATACCGACTACTCTTTGTTTGCTGCCTGTACCGACTCATTGGCTTGTTATAACGACTACTCTGACTTCTGGAATCCCCTGAATTTGGCCTGTCCCTGTTTACGTTAAGCCCAGCTATTCTAAAGTGGCTGCACCAAACAACTCAAAATACTAATTTAGAATCATTGGCACGTCATCTTTGGAGCAATATTCTTTCTTGGCGTGCCATGTTCTCTCAAAGTCAACATAAATCCTGAAAATCACTTGTCAAATTTCCAAAAAACGAAATAAAAATGCTACATGTGGGGTACCGTTGAATTCGTAACACATTGCCGAACACAAATATCAATGTTATAGGCCAGTAAAAGGTTGACTGAGCAGGATATTAGCAGCAAAATAACAGTTTTCGTGTAAAACAAATGCAAAACACAAACATGAAGACTAAGTTTGGCCAGGGTTTGTGACTAAGTGGCTACTATACAAAACTGGACATACCCCATTTTCAACACTCTGGGATGTCTACTTCTCAAAATGATATGCCATGATGGGGTACTTTTCATACCTGGGCTGCAATACCCTCTCAAATTCAACCTAGGCCCAGCAAACCAATCTGGCAAACTCTACATTTGACCGTGTAACTTTCCAAAAAGTAAATAAAAATGCAACATGGGGGTACCGTTGAACTCGTAACACATTGCCGAACACAAATATCAATGTTATAGGCCAGTAAAAGGTTGACCGAGCAGGATATTAGCAGCAAAATAACAGTTTTCGTGTAAAACAAATGCAAAACACAATCATGAAGACTAAGTGTGGCCAGGGTTTGTGACTAAGTGGCTACTATACAAAACTGGACATACCCCATTTTCAACACTCTGGGTTGTCTACTTCTCAAAATGATATGCCATGATGGGGTACTTTTCATACCTGGGCTGCAATACCCTCTCAAATTCAACCTAGGCCCAGCAAACCAATCTGGCAAATTTCAAGTTGTAAAACCTGAAATGGGCAAACTCTACATTTGACCGTGTAACTTACCAAAAAGCAAATAAAAATGCAACAAGGGGGTACCGTTGAATTCGTAACACATTGCCGAACACAAATATCAATGTCGTAGGCCAGTAAAAGGTTGACTGAGCATGATATTAGCAGCAAAATAACAGTTTTTGTGTAAAACAAATGCAAAACACAATCATGAAGACTAAGTGTGGCCAGGGTTTGTGACTAAGTGGCTACTATACAAAACTGGACCCCATTTTCAACACTCTGGGTTGTCTACTTCTCAAAATGATATGCCATGATGGGGTACTTCTCATACCTGGGCTGCCATACCCTCTCAAATTCAACCTAGGCGCAGAAAACCAATCTGGCAAACTCTACATTTGATCGTGTAACTTTCCAAAAATCAAAATAAAAATGCTAAATGGAGGGTACCGTTGAACTCGTAACACATTGCCGACCACAAATATCAATGTTGTGGGCCAGTAAAAGGTTGACTGAGCATGATATTAGCAGCAAAATAACAGTTTTTGTGTAAAAAATGCAAAACACAATCATGAAGACCAAGTTTGCGACTAAGTGACTACTATAAAATAACTAAACGTACACCATTTGGAATAGCCTGGGTTGTCTACTTTTCAAAATGATATGACATGTTGGGGTACTTTTCATACCTGGGCTGCCATAACCTCTCAAAGTCAACATAGGGCCAGGAAACCAATCTGGCAAATTTTAAGTTGTAAAATGTGAAATGGGCAAACTCTATATTTGACCCTGTAACTTTCCAAAACCTCATAAAACCTCTACATGGGGGGTACCGTTGAACTCGTAAGACATTGCCGACCATAAATATGAGTTTTTTAGGCCAGTAAAATGTCGAGGGAGCATGATATCATCAGGAAAATAACAGTTTTTGTGTGAAAAATGCAAAACACAAACATGAAGACCAAGTTTGTGACTAAGTGACTACTATAAAAAAACAAAACGTACACCATTTTGAATAGCCTGGGTTGTCTACTTTTCAAAATGGTATGACATGTTGGGGTACTTTTCATACCTGGGCTGCCATAACCTCTCAAAGTCAACACAGGGCCAGGAAACCAATCTGGCAAATTTCAAGTTGTAAAACGTGAAATGGGCAAACTCTATATTTGACCCTGTAACTTTTCAAAACCTCATAAAACCTCTACATGGGGGGTACCGTTGAACTCGTAAGACATTGCCAACCAGAAATATATGTATTTTATTTAATTTAATGCTAAGCGTACAATGTCATTCACACTAAAAATACAATGGAGAACTTTGAAAATTGCAAAATTTCCTTTTTTCTCATAGTTTGTAGGTTTTTTTTCATACTATAATATATTTTATATATAAATCTTTGATGGAAAATGAAAGCCCTATTTCTCCTGAACAAAATGATATATAATAAGGGTGGGTACACTTAATATGTAAGAGGTAAATTATGGTTGAACAGCGAATAGCTGAAATTCTACTTTTAGAAGTGTTCAAAAGTGTTCCAAACTTGTAAAATTACTCCCGTCCTTAAGGGGTTAAATGGTTTCGTAATTAAGAGACCGCTGAGCGAAAACACGTTAACTAAATTCAAATGGATACAGTGATTAGAGACTTGTACAACTAAAGCGTGATTATTGGTATGTTTCAGATTGGTACCAGTAATGGTTGTGGTACGTGCAGGATTGATAACAGAGGTAGTACTCATATACTTGATCTCAACCATATAGAGTAAATACTCACTGTATACGGCAACCTGCAGGGCAGGCTTACAATCAGCGATATTGCTTCTGTACTGCGACTTGGTGTTAAACAGATAACTTGTAAGACTGGTATATTTAGCAACCTGCAGGGCAGGCCTATAATCATAGATCGTGTGATATGCTTTAGAAACAGACCAGACGTTATACAAGCAACTAGAATTGTTGATTGCTCGAATGACATGAAGGGCAGGCCCACATACTGAGACGATACATGGTAATGTAGAGCGAGGCCCGGTACTCGTTAGGCAGATCGAGCGGTTGATGAAATGAGCAACCTGCAGAGCAGATCTCCCAAGTGAAACCATGAGGTACAACATATGCATGAAACACAAACATACACAAAGGGGTTAAGCGTAAGAATTGTCAGTGGTTATTCCGGGTCAATCAACTAGAGCAAGGTCCTCATACAAGCAAAGATCGGCAACGAATGCAAAATACACAGAGACAGACTCAGGAGTCAGCTGGCGATGCGGGAAAATTACTCCACGTCAGGGCGATGAGCAAATCTTCGCGCCCTGCATTTAAGGCCAGAAGGCTCCACGTCACCACGCCAAGCCCGCCCCCTCAGATGCCGACTGGCCATCTCTAACTCCTGGCACCCAGCTAGCCAGCGTCGCCAGGTGCCCAGACCCCCCAGGCAGCGCCGCTGGGGCTGAGTACGTAACAACTGCGCTTGCAACAAAAGAAGGGGCAGAATCTGTTGCCATTAAATTTATTTAAAAATGGAGCAGAATGTTAGGACTTGGGTTAACCCTAACCTTAAAACAAGTACAAATAGAAACCTAAGACATTCTTTTTTCTTATTTATACACATTACATGGTCATATTTGGCATCGTTGTAAAAGGAAAGCCTCTGACCTTTCCAGTGACACCTCACCAGGGGCGGACTGACCCATCGGGCACTTAGGCACTGCCCGAAGGCCCACGGGTCGGTAGGGGCCCGCCCGGTTTGGGCAGACAGAGTGGGCTCCCGCCGGTTTCTGTCTAAGCATTGAAATTGACAGGCAGCCAGCGGTGCACTCTGAAAATGCTGCAGTGGCGCCTGTGCCGCCACCTCACGTGACGTGTCACGTGAGGGGCGGCACCAGTGCACCATGCCTGCTCCAGTTTTAGACTCTGGGATGCAGGCACACTACAGGCGCCACCGCGTCAATTTCAGAGTGCGCTGCTGGCTGCCTGTCAATTTCAATGCTCAGAGGGAAACCGGCAGGGGCACTCTGTCTCCCCAAACCGGGCCCCTACCGGGCCAGCAAAGGTGAGAGCTGGGGGCAAATATACCCATGAGAGTTGGGGGCACATATACCCATGAGAGTTGGGGGCAAATATACCCATGAGAGCTGGGGGCACATATACCCATGAGAGTTGGGGGCACATATACCCATGAGAGCTGGGGCAAATATACCCATGAGAGCTGGGGGCACATATACCCATGAGAGCTGGGGGCAAATATACCCATGAGAGCTGGGGCACATATACCCATGAGAGCTGGGGGGAAAATATACCCATGAGAGTTGGGGCAAATATACCCATGAGAGCTGGGGCAAATATACCCATGAGAGCTGGGGCACATATACCCATGAGAGTTGGGGGCAGATATACCCATGAGAGTTGGGGGCACATATACCCATGAGAGCTGGGGGCAAATATACCCATGAGAGCTGGGGGCAATATATAACCATGTGAGCTGGGGCAAGTATATATATCAATGTGAGCTGGGGGCCAATATATATATACATGTGAGCTGGGGGCAATATATATATATCCATGTGTGAGCTGCTGGGTCAAATATATCCATTATCCATGTGTGAGCTGCTGGGGCAATATATATCCATGTGTGAACTGATGGGGCAATATATATATCCATGTGTGTGCTACTGGGGCAATGTATATACAGTCAGGTCCATAAATATTGGGACGTCGACACAATTCTAACATCTTTGGCTCTATACACCACCACAATGGAGTTGGAATGAAACAAACACAATGTGCTTTAACTGCAGACTGTCAGCTTTAATTTGAGGGTATGTACATCCAACTCAGGTGAACGGTGTAGGACTTACAGCAGTTTGCAGATGTGCCTCCCACTTGTTAATGGCCAAAAGTAATGGGACAGAATAATAATCATAAATCAAACTTTCCCTTCTTAATACTTGGTTGCAAATCCTTTGCAGTCAATCACAGCCTGAAGTCTGGAACGCATAGACATCACCAGACGCTGGGTTTCATCCCGGGTGATGATCTGCCAGGCCTCTACTGCAACTGTCTTCAGTTCCTGCTTGTTCTTGGGGCATTTTCCCTTCAGTTTTGTCTTCAGCAAGTGAAATGCATGCTCAATGGGATTCAGGTCAGGTGATTGACTTGGCCATTGCATAACATTCCACTTCTGTCCTTCAAAAACTCTCTGGTTGCTTTTGCAGTATGCTTTGGGTTATTGTCCATCTGCACTGTGAAGTGCCGTCCAATGAGTTCTGCAGCATTTGGCTGAATGTGAGCAGATAATACTACCCGAAACACTTCAGAATTCATCCTGCTGCTTTTGTCAGCAGTCACATCATCAATAAATACAAGAGAAACAGTTCCATTGGCAGCCACACATGCTCACGCCATGACACTACCACCACCATGCTTCACTGATGAGGTGGTATGCTTAGGATCATGAGCAGTTCCTTTTCTTCTCCATACTCTTCTCTTCCCATCACTCTGGTACAAGTTGATCTTGGTCTCATCTGTCCATAGGATCTTGTTTCAGAACTGTGAAGGCTTTGTTAGGTGTTGTTTGGCAAACTCTAATCTGGCCTTGCTGTTTTTGAGGCTCACCAATGTTTTACATCTTGTGGTGAACCCTCTGTATTCACTCTGGTGAAGTCTTCTCTTGATTGCTGACTTTGAAACACATACACCTCCCTCCTGGAGAGTGTTCTTGATCTGGTCAACTGTTGTGAAGGGTGTTTTCTTCACCAGGGAAAGAATTCTTCGATCATTCACCACAGTTGTTTTCCCGTGGTCTCCCAGGTCTTTTGGTGTTGCTGAGCTCACCGGTGCGTTCCTTCTTTTTGAGAATGTTCCAGTTGTTTTGGCCATGCCTAATGTTCTTGCTATCTCTCTGATGGGTTTGTTTTGTTTCTTCAGCCTAATGATGGCTTGCTTTACTGATAGAGACAGCTCTTTGGATCTTATCTTGAGAGGTGACAGCAACAGATTCCATATGCAAATAGCACACTTGAAATGAACTCTGGGCCTTTAATCTGTACATTGTAATTGGGGTAATGAGGGAATATCAAACACCTTGCAATGGAACAGCTGAGAAGCCAATTGTTCCATTACTTTTGGTCCCTTAACAAGTAGGAGGCACATCTGCAAACTGCTGTAAGTGCTACACCATTCACCTGAGTTGAATGTACATACCCTCAAATTAAAGCTGACAGTCTGCAGTTAAAGCACATTGTGTTTGTTTCATACCAACTCCATTGTGGTAGTGTATAGAGCCAAAGATGTTAGAATTGTGTCGATGTCCCAATATTTCTGGACCTGACTGTATATATCCATGCGTGAGCACAATAATGTACATGTGGGTGTTGCGTTGTAGGGGTGTGTTTTTTATGGGT
The DNA here is from genome assembly GCA_009667805.1 of Leptobrachium leishanense. NCBI lineage: Eukaryota > Metazoa > Chordata > Amphibia > Anura > Megophryidae > Leptobrachium > Leptobrachium leishanense. Next base: position 108,364,439 of record CM019071.1, read on the forward strand.
GTGGCCTCCTGTGGGTGCAACACAAGGTGCCCCATGATCTCCTACAGTCCACCTCAGCTGCCAAAACATCTAATGCAGCCTCCATGTCCACAACTACTCCTGCCGTAGCCTCACTATCACACACGGAGGAGTCAGCTGAATTGTTTGACTACAATGACAGTGACATGCTGCTTGAGGATGCGCAGCAACTACAGTGCTCTGATTCAATCTCTGAGGTTGAGAAAGGGAGTATAATCAACCTAGAGGAAGGGGTGCCAGTGATGACACACAAATAACTGGCACTTATGTTGCTCCAGCAGCTGCAGCATACGGCCAAGTTGGCTCCAGTGACGAGGAGATAGGGGGTGATGACAATGATGATGAGGTCACTGACTCCACCTGGGTGCCTGATCAAACAGAGGAGTCAAGTGAAGAGGAGGAGGCACAACAAACACAAGGTACAACATCCTCTATGACCAACCGTAGCCAGTCCAAGGTATCAGATGTCAGAGCTGCTCAGGTGCAGAGCGCTGTTGTCTCAAAGCACCCATCCAGGAACTCTGCTGTCTGGGAGTTCTTTAAGAAATGTGCAGCAGACCGCACCGTTGCTATTTGTAATCTATGTCAGATGAGAATCAAGCGTGGGAAAGACACGGGACGCTTGGATACCACGTGCTTGAGGCCACATATGAACACCTGCCATGCATCCCGTTGGCACAAAACTTTGCGTAGGTCCTCCTCACCTGTCTCTACCCCACTATATGTCCTGCCATGTCATTGACTCCAACCTCCACTGACAGGGATGATGCTACAGTAATGGATGTACCAGGTCCTTCCTCACAATGTGACAGCATCCCATCAGCTGAAGATTTATGCAGTCAGATTACATTGCCCCAGCTGCTGCAGCGTAAGAAAAAATATAGTCCCAACCATCCTCCTTGATATTCGAACTACAAGGAATTGCCTGGAACCCATTATAAAACTGTTCTATGAGATGTTCTATGAGATGAGATGTTCTCAGATATATATTTATATATTCCTTTATATTATACTTCGCTGTTATTACTACTTCCCCTGATCCACAGTTTCTTATATATTCAGTACTCTTGCATTTAACCGCTTATCCTTTCATAGTGCATGTTATAGCCTATTCTACTCTGTCTCCCTTTTGTCTATACCTGCAATCTGCATATGTAATATATCCTCTCTAGTTCCTTCCTACTCCATTGCTTCCCCTTTCTGTACCTGAATATATATATATTCTCCCTGTTCATTATCTGTGTTTGCTTCATTCTTATATATCTAGCATTTCTGCCTATTCCTTCTCTGTAACTTCAGCTTACCTATTGGTATCATTTATTCAGCATCCTCCCTCTTTTGTATAACCCTTCCTATATTGTTTATTGCCTTTAGTAATTTCTTCTGTGTCTTTCAATAAATCTGCTTTATATACATATATATCTACCTTGTAAGACACATTCATTGCACATTGGCTCGAACTTGCCGACCCAGAACCTGTATCCTGACACCCTCTTCCTCTTCCTCCTCCTCCTTCTCTGTCTGGCGAAGTGGCAGTTAAACCGACGCCTGACAGGGGCTACGCAATGGCTCAAGCAAAAAGATGCCATACTGTGCTTGAGCTGGTTTGTTTAGGGGACAGGAGCCACACTGGGCCAGAAATTCTGTCAGCTCTGCAGGGGCAGGTGCAGAGATGGTTAACACAACGCCAGCTTCAGCTGGGAATGGTCGTCTGTGATAATGGCAGCAACCTCCTTCTCTCCGCCCTACGCAAGGGTAAGTTGACGCATGTACCATGCCTAGCACACATCCTAAATCTGGTGGTACAGCGTTTCCTAACCAGGTACCAAGGGCTGGCAGAGCTTCTAAGCCAGGCTAGAAAAGTCTGCAGCCACTTTAGATGGTCACTCCCAGCAAGTGTTCGCCTGGCAGAAATTCAAAGAGAATTCCACCTTCCCACAAACCGTCTGATCTGTGACATGTCCACCAGGTGGAACTCAACATTAGCAATGCTGCAGCGTCTGCACAAGCAGCAGAGGGCCATGTCGGATATAATCTCTGCACGTGAATACAACACGTTATATATATGGGACTTCTCAGCCAAGCCTCCAATATGTATATATTGGACTTACTGGACCTATCTCGGCAGTTGCCTCCAATATGTCAGGGATTATTATTTCATAAAAAACTTATACGAGACACAAATATCAATCGTTTATATTTCCTAGAAATACTCCGAAATTCTTTTAATTGTCTCTGTTTTGCTTTGAAGAATGCAATAATCAATAATCGGATAAAAACATATATATATTTATTACGTATACAAAAAAATTTAAAATCTCATATCATAAACAAAGATTTATAAACCACAATCCATCGGCATATAAAAACTAGCTTCACAATATATGTATCTCCGGTTAGTAACTGCTTATATGATTAATATTATTTACCTTATCAGTTAGTATCTAATACACAAATGGTTAATAAACATTTCTGCTTAATACAACATGCATTTCCCAGCAAACAATGTTTAACCAGCTAGATCTTATAGAGATATATTTATATCTCTCTATACTACATGGATCAACAAAAGATGAGCTAATTTAATGATAAGTAATAAAACTTATTTAGTGAATCCTCCCCTAATCTTGAGAATTAAACTTCTAATCTTTTGCTTTTTATTTTGTAGTTATATAATTCCTTGCTTATTAATTTTAATCACAGTAATTTCCAGATTCAATATATATATTAGTATCAATCTTACAACATTTCTTTAGGATAAATCCTTATGTCCACTTCTTCATATCTCTATCTGCAGAATAAAGATATTTAGATTTTTTTGGAGCTACCAAGAATCTGAAAAATTTCAGTCTATCAGGGTTATTCAGAGAGCGTGAAAAGCAGGAGAATGACTGGAGAATGACTGGAGAATGAAAAATTCTAGGTCAAAATAGCCAAACCAGAAAAATTCTCCCTTTCATCTCACTTTCCATATCGGCTATTTTGACCTAGAATTTTTCATTCTCCAGTAATTCTCCTGCTTTTCACGCTCTCTGAATAACCCTGTATGTTGCAAGAATATCTACAAATATATATATTTACATTAATTCCTTAATTTAAAAAGCTCTCATACATTACCTCTCCAATCTGGATTTTAATAAGTCTGCCTTGGAATTCCTGTGTGATGCTTCGTTTTGGAATATGTGAAGATTATCGATATCAGATAATCAATGCATGTGAGTCAGAGATTTGGTGAGAGTCAGAGTTTTGGTGAGAGTCTTGATTGCCTCATGTCCTGGGATCTGCGTGCATTGTGGTGTGAGTCTCTGAATGTTGGAATCTCGGACTGCTATGTGTACTGGACGTCTGAATGCATGGTGGTGTATGTCTCGGAGTCTCGGAATCTCAGCATCTCGGAGTCTCGGAATCTCAGAGTGATTTGCAACCAACATTGCCGCTTCAATTATAGTCAATTTGACGTCACTAGCAATATCCTTATAATATCAATTATAATATTTACTATCCTCTAGAGGGCAGCATTGCACTTCTTATTTAATTCCACCATTTCTTTTTAATATCCCTATCTCGGGTCAAAAGGTCATTTTGGACAAATACTTCTTCTCTCAGTCGCTAGACTCTTAGTCTCCACATATCAAAATTAGATTTATATCCCTTACTCCTTTCTAAGTTTTTACTGAGTCTTTATCAGTTGAATTCTTTTCTAGTTAACTCAACAGAATCTATTCTTCAGTAATTTTACTATTTACCAATTATATACTTATACAATATTTATTGGAACATATATTTCCTACTGTAAATATAATAAAATATACCTTGTTTATAAAATATATTTCGTGAATATATATTTAACATTAACAAATTTTAAATTCTCATTTCTTTATACCCAAAAGACAAAATATCTTTTTATTTTAAAGACTTAAGACAGACCAATAAATTTATTATAGCACATCTTAGCACTTAGCTCTAGCATTTTATCACAAAGACATTTTAGGTTCCTTCATGTCTGGTATTTTTTTATCTCACCCAGCCATGAACTCTGTAAAAAAAATCATTTCTAACTAGAGAAATTTGGAGAAAGAAAAAGACTGTCTTTAAAAACAAAATGGCTACAAGCATCCATTTTATCTTTTTTTCCCCTTCCAATATACCTGACAGCCATCAACGAGTACCTGTGTGAGTATGGCACAAGGACAGGTTCAGGTCAACTTGGTTCCCCCCCCGCAGTGGCTGATGATCAAGGATGCATGCACTGTACTATCACCATTTGAGGAGGCAACTAGGATGGTGAACAGGGACAGTGCATGCATCAGTGACACAATTCCTTTAGTGTTCCTGCTGGAGCGCACTCTGCGGGGAATTATAAATGTGGCACTAGAGGCAGAGCAGCAGGAGGAAGAGGAGGCCTTCCCTAGCTCTCAAGGCACCAGTCTTTCCGCAGACAGCATTCCTGCGGGTCCTCCTCAGATCAGACAGGAGGAGGAGGAGGAAAAGGAGGAGGAGGAAGACTATTTAAGTAGTGGGGGGCATTGAAGGTGGGGATTCCTCAAGGGAAGGTTTTGTGTGCCCAAAAATCCAAGGACTAGTATGTGGCTGGGAGGAGGAAGTGCACGATGGGGTCATCCTCATTGACCAGGAAAATTCGGAAGCTAATGCCACCTCCAACCTACGCTGCATGGGCTCCCTTATCCTGCAAAGTCTGGTAAAGGACCCCAGGATTCATGCTGTCAAGGAGAGGGATCATTACTGGTTGGCAAGCCTTCTGGATCCACGATACAAGGGTAAAGTTGCAGAGCTCCTCCTGCCCTCACAGAGGGAGGACAGGATAAAAAAACTTGAGGACGCTCTAAAGGGACACTTGTGTAACACCTTTCCAGGCACTGGTAGGTTACCAAGTGATTACACAGATGCTTCTGAGGCTGCAGTTGATCAGAGGAAGAGCGGTGAAAGGGGCCGCTTGACTGATGCCTTTCCCAATTTTTTTAGTCCATGACGCCCAGGGACGTCAAATGTAGGCACCCATTTCCAGCGTCTTCACCGTATGGTGCAGGACTACCTAGGGGCAAGGGCAGACCTGGATACCTTTCCAGCAGATGATCCACTGGCTTACTGGGTGTTGAGATTGTATCACTGCCCAGAATTTAGCCAATATGCTATGCAGCTACTAGGTTGCCCTTCATCCAGCGTCCTTTCTGAAAGGATGTTCAGTGTCGCTGGAGGTTTTGTCACAGACAAAAGAGTGCGTCTGTCCACTGACTCTGTAGACCGGCTGACATTTTCAAAAATGAATCAGTCCTGGATCAGCAGCTATCAATCCCCTGATGCTGACGTAACAGAATAGATCGGGGACCTCTTCTGCATTCAAAAACCTCCACCACTGCACTCTTCCACAATACCACAAAGGGGTTACGGTGTGAAGGCACTTGCTGACACCAAAGGCACAATATTTGAGTGCACTGCCACTGACGCCTATATTACCAGATTTATATCATTTTAATATTGGACCGCAGGGTCCAACCCTGCACTCTTCCACAATACCACAAAAGGGTTACGGTGTGACGGCACTTGCCACCAGAGGCACAATATTTGGGTGCACTGCCACTGACGCCTAGATTACCAGATTTATATCATTTTAATATTGGACCACAGAGTCCAACCCTGCAGTCTTCCACAATACCACAGAGGGGTTACAGTGTGACGGCACTGTTGCCGACACTAAAGGCCCAATTTTAAAGCACCTATTGTTACTTTCATCCAAAGCCTGCATAAGTTTCACCATAATTTAGCCAAAAAAAATCACTAAACATGTTCTGTGTGTCTTAAAATGTCTCCTCTTTTCATACAGACTGCCGCCCCAAGCAGTTGTTTATGAATAGATTAAAGGAAAACAATTTACCGTCATTTGAAATGTCATTTTTTTGTTTTTAAATGTTTCTATACATCCTACAAATCCGCGGGCAGGTTATGGGGACCTCCTAGGCACGATATTTGAAGGAATTTTTCGTTTTAATTTTTAACCCTTATTTCATGGAAAACTCACTGTCCTTTAAAAAGGTTTTTTTTTAAACTTGTTGTCCTTGTTTCCTGTCCCCCAGGGCACTACCCAGACCCCCATACACCTTTTATGGCAAATATCTAGCATATATGACCTCTTGGAGGGCACTCTAAAAATAAAACTTTTGGGTCCCATTGACTTACATTGAGTTCGGTTTGTGTTCGAGTTCGAACTCGAACTTTTGAAATTGTTCGAGTTCGAATGTGAACCGAACACAGGGGTGTTCGGCTCATCCCTAGAGGTGATGGCAAAATGCATTATTTGATAAAAAAAAACTAAACTGTCACACTGCAGCGAGGAGACACAAGGGGCTTTGGATCCCTGCGTCTCTGAATTTTACACCACACAAGGTCAAGTGAGGTGCAGGGGCGGACTGACAACTAATGGGGCCCCCCGGGCAATAGGAGATCATGGGGCACCTTGTGTTGCACCCACAGGAGGCCACACCCATAAAAAACCCACCCCCTACAACGCAACACCCACATGTACATTATTGTGCTCACGCATGGATATATACAGTCAGATCCAGAAATATTGGGACATCGACACAATTCTAACATCTTTGGCTCTATAAGAGGAAACAAAAAACAGTCCAAGTGGCGCAGTAGTAAATCTGTGAGTCACATAAACCCTGGCCTAAAAGGCCCTCCGGGTACTCGTAGTAAAGCCTAGAATCAAGTATCTCTATATATCGCAAAGAACCATCAGGTCCTGAGCGCCGTGCACGTGGCACTAAGTGTGCAAATAACAATCAAGTGTGCAAAATCACAATCTACAGTACAATCGATAATATCAAGTCCTTAAACCGTGTGGAAGATGTATGATAATAAAGTGCATGTGCTTATAAATCCACTTATCAATAAAGTGCGTTCACAAAATGTGCAGTGGTACACAAGGTGCTAATAGTTCTCTGGCAGGCTAAAAAAATAGGTAAGTCCTAAACCACAGTAACGTGCACGTGCAAATGTGCAAAATACAAATGAAAACAGATTCTGTGGTCACAAGTCGTTGCACAGCATATGGGCCATGTTGTAGAGTAAAATGTCCCACTATCGCAGCTCTTCTCCTCAATGGACAGGTTATAAAAAGGAAAAAGAAAAAGGGGGGGGGGAGAAAAAGGAGAAACAATAGTGCAGACCGTTTCATACAATTCAGGTGAGTATATACGAGAAAAACTCACTCACAGATTACAGAGCCTAGTGAATCCTGGCTCTGGGTTGAAGCACCTTACAGCAGATATAGGGTGGCGTATCCCTTCTTTTTCTTCTTGTTGGCCTCAAATAAACTACAGACAAGGAGACAACGCTCCCATAGCGTAACACAGTAAATAAAATGGCGGTCAGAATTTTTCAGTCTAACTCACTGATGATGGAGCCTCGGTTGTCTCAGGCTCAGCTTGTAAACAGATTGTTAGATTTTAATTTCCTGAGATCCCACGGTGCAGAGTGTTGCGTGATCTGTCACTTCCACTGGCCATGAGAAATTGAAGACAGTGAACAAATAAATAGTTTCCAGTGTTCTTCATCAGCTCCTGTGCATCCCAACATGTCTGTCCTCTAGGCTCAAATCCAAAGGTCTCTCTCAATGGCCCCTGGAGCTGCAGTCTGTTCACCACCAAGGCAGAAGAGGAAAGAGGCTTTTTGACTCTTTGGATCTTTGGCTCTATACACTACCACAATGGAGATGGAATGAAACAAACACAATGTGCTTTAACTGCAGACTGTCAGCTTTAATTTGAGGGTATGTACATCCAACTCAGGTGAATGGTGTAGGACTTACAGCAGCTGCAGCATACTGCCAAGTTGGCTCCAGTGACGAGGAGATAGGGGGTGAAGATGACATTGATGATGAGGTCACTGACTCCACCTGGGTGCCAGTTCGAACAGAGGAATCAAGTGAGGAGGAGGGGGAGGAGGAGGAGGCACAGCAAACACAAGGCACAACATCCTCTATGACCAACCATAGCACTAGTCAGTCCAAGGCATCAGTAGTCAGAGCTGCTCCGGTGCAGAGCGCTGTTGTCTCAAAGCACACATGCAGGAACTCTGCTGTCTGGGAGTTCTTTAAGAAATGTGCAGCAGAGCACACAGTTGCTATTTGTAATCTATGTCAGATGAGGCTGAAGCGTGGGAAAGACACCGGACACTTGGGTACCACGTGCTTGAGGCAATATGAACAAGTGCCACACATCCCTTTGGCGCAAAACTTTACGTAGGTCCTCCTCCTCCTCCTCTGTCTCTACCCCCACTGTATGTCCTGCCATGTCATTGCCTACAACCTCCACTGACAGGGATGATGCTACAGTAATGGATGTACCAGATCCTTCCTCACAATGTGACATCATCCCATCAGCAGAAGATTTACGCAGCCATATTACGTTGCCGCAGCTGCTGCAGCGCAAGAAAAAATATAGTCCCAACCATCCCAAACACCGTGTCTAAATGCCAGCTTAGCAAAATTACTCGAATTGCTGTTGCTGCCCTTCAAGCTGGTGGACTCTGCTCAAATCCGTGAATTTGCTGAATGTGCTGTACCTCAGTGGCAGGTTCCAAAACGCCATTACTTTTCACGCAAGGCCATCCCAACACTATACCAGCACGTGGAAGACAATGTTATCGAGTCATTGGGAAGGGCAGTCAGCAGCAAGGTGCATGTGACTTTAGACACGTGGTCCAGCAAGCATGGACAGGGTCATTACATTTCCTTCACGGCACACTGGGTAACTCTGATTGCAGCTGGGATGGATCCAAGACGGGGCTCTGTGCTGGAGCTTGTTCATCCACCACGCCTCCAGAAAAGCTGCTTGTATGAGGTCTGTCTGCTCCACCACCACCTCTCCCTCTTCCTCCTCCTCCTTCTCTGTCTCTGGCGAAGTGGCAGTTAAACCGAGTTTAAGTGGCAGGGGCAACGCAATGGCTCAAGCAAAAAGATGCCATACTGAGCTTGAGCTGGTTTGTTTAGGGGACAGGAGCCACTCCAGGCCAGAAATTCTGTCAGCTCTGCAGGGGCAGGTGCAGAGATGGTTAATACCACGCCAGCTTCAGATGGGAATGATCGTCTGTGATAATGGCAGCAACCTTCTCTCCGCCCTATGCAAGGGTAAATTTACGCATGTACCATGCCTAGCACAAGTCCTAAATCTAGTGGTACAGCGTTTCCTAACCAAGTACCCCGGGCTGCCAGAGCTTCTCAGCCAGGCCAAAAAAGTCTGCAACCACTTCAGACGGTCATTCCCAGCAAGCGTTCGCCTGGCAGAAATTCAAAGAGAATTCCACCTTCCCACAAACCGTCTGATCTGTGAAATGCCCACAAGGTGGAACTCGACATTAGCAATGCTGCAGCGTCTGCACAAGCAGCAGAGGGCCATCAACGAGTACCTGTGTGAGTATGGCACAAGGACAGGTTCAGGTCAACTTGTTTTTTTTTCCCCCCGCAGTGGCTGATGATCAAGGATGCATGCACTGTACTGTCACCAATTGAGGAGGCAACGAGGATGGTGAGCAGGGACAGTGCATGCATCAGTGACACAATTCATTTAGTGTTCCTGCTGGAGCACACTCTGCGGGGAATTCTAGATGTGGCTCTAGAGGCTGAGCAGCGGGAGGAAGAGGAGGCCTTCCATTGATCTCAAGGCCCCAGTCTTTCTGCAGACAGCATTCTAGCGGGTCCTACTCAGATCAGACAGGAGGAGGATGGGGCAGAATATTTAAGTAGTGGGGGCATTGAAGGTGGGGATTCCTCAAGGGAGGATTTCGTGTGCCCAGAAACACAAGGGCTAGTGCGTGGCTGGGAGGAGGAAGTGCACGATGGGGTCATCCTCATTGACCAGGAAGACTCGGAAGCTAATGCCACCTCCAACCTACGCTGCATGGGCTCCCTTATAATGCAAAGCCTGCTAAAGGACCCCAGGATTTGTGCTATCAAGGAGAGGGATCATTACTGGTTGGCAACCCTTCTTGATCCACTATGCAAGGGTAAAGTTGCAGAGCTCATCCTGCCCGCACAGAGGGAGTACAGGATGAAAAAACTTGAGGACGCTCTAAAGCGACACCTGTGTAACACCTTTCCAGGCACTGGTAGGTTACCAAGTGATGACACACGTGCTTATGAGGCAGCGGATGATCAGAGGAATAGTGGTGAAGGCCAGGGCCGCTTGACTGATGCATTTTTAATTTGTTTTAGTCTACGACGCCCAGGGACGTCAAATGTAGGCACCCATTGCCAGCGTCTTCACCAAATGGTGCAGGACTACCTAGGGCTAAGGGCAGACCTGGATACATTTCCAGCAGATGATCCACTGGCTTACTGGGTGTTGAGATTGGATCACTGGCCAGAACTTAACCAATATGCTTGCTATGCAGCTACTAGTTTGCCCTTCATCTAGCGTGCTTTCTGAAAGGACGTTCAGTGCCGCTGGAGGTTTTGTCACAGACAAAAGAGTGCGTCTGTCCACCGACTCTGTAGACCGGCTGACATTTATAAAAATGAATCAGTCCTGGATCAGCAGCTATCAATCCCCTAATGCTGAAGTAACGGAATATATCGGGGATGTCTTCTGCATTCACAAAACCTCCAGCACTGAACTCTTCCACAATACCACAAAAGGGTTACGGTGTGAAGGCACTTGCTGCCATGAAAGGAGCAATATTTGGCTGCACTGACACCTGTGCCAGATTTATATCATTTTAATGTTTTGTACCGCAGGGTCCAACCCTGCACTCTTCCACAATACCACAATAGGGTTACGGTGTGAAGGCTTCTGCTGCCATGAAAGGCACAATATCTTGGTGCACTGACGCCCATTACCAGATTCATATCTTTTTAATATAGGACCGCAAGGTCCACCCCTGCATTCTTCCACAATACTACAGAGGAGTTACTGTATGATAGTACTTGCTGGCCTAGCAGTCTGGCACCAAAAGCACAATATCTGAGTGCACTGACGCCTTTACCATATTCATATCTTTTTAATATAGGACCGCATGGTCCACCCCTGCACTCTTCCACAATACTACAGAGGGGTTACTGTAGGAATGCACTTTCTGGCCTGGCACCAAAAGCACAATATCTGGGTGCACTGACGCCTTTACCAGATGCATATCTTTTTAATATAGGACCACATGGTCCACCCATGCATTCTTTCACAATACCACAGAGGGGGTACTGTATGAATGCACTTGCTGGCCTGGCACCAAAATCACAATATCTGGGTGCACTGACTTCTTTACCAGATTCATATCTTTTTAATATAGGACCGCAAGGTCCACCCCTGCATTCTTTCACAATACTACAGAGGGGTTACTGTATGATAGTACTTGCTGGCCTGGCAGTCTGGCACCAAAAGCACAATATCTGGGTGCACTGACTCGTTTACCATATTCATATATTTTTAATATAGGACAGCATGGTCCACCCCTGCACTCTTTCACAATACCACAGAGGGGTTACTGTATGATGGCACTTGCTGTCCTGGCACCAAAAGCACAATATCTGGGTGCACTGACGCCTTTACCAGATTCATATCTTTTTAATATAGGACCACATGGTCCACCCCTGCATTCTTCCACAATACTACAGAGGGGATACTGGGAGATATGAGGAACGCCGGCGGAGCCTGGGGGGCCTGGCAGCAGGTAAGAGCTGGGGACAGATATAACCATATGTGAGCTGGGGGCAAATATCTCCCTATCAGCTGGGGCAATATTTACCCATGTAATCTGGGGGCAAATATATCCATGAGTTGGGGGCAAATATATATATATCCATGAGATGGGGCAAATATATCCATGAGCTGGGGGCAAATATATATATATCCATGAGCTGGGGGCAAATATATCCATGAGCTGGGGGCAAATATATATATATCCATGAGCTGGGGTAAATATATCCATGAGCTGGGGGCAAATATATCCATGAGCTGGGGCAAATCTATCCATGAGTTGGGGGCAAATATATGCATGAGCTGGGGGCAAATATATCCATGAGCTGGGGCAAATATATATATATCCATGAGCTGGGGCAAATATATCCATGAGCTGGGGGCAAATATATATACAGTTGTGTTCAAAATTATTCAACCCCCACTGAAATTGAGTGTTTTGACCAGTTTGACATTGATTTTGATCATTCAGTCATCTTGCTTACAATTAAATCAAAGAGGCACGTGTAGGTCAGACAAATATAACATAACATTTATAATGAAATAACCACAAATGTCTTTTCTGTGCTCACATCATTATCAGTTTTATTCAACCCCTAAGTGACATTCAATTTTAGTACTTAGTACAACATCCTTTTACAGTTATAACAGCTTTTAAACGTGAAGCATAGCTTGACACAAGTGTCTTGCAGCGATCTACGGGTATCTTCACCCATTCGTCATGGGCAAAAGCCTCCAGTTCAGTCACATTCTTAGGCTTGCGCATTGCAACTGCTTTCTTTAAGTCCCACCAGAGGTTCTCAATCGGATTTAAGTCAGGTGACTGCGATGGCCACTCCAAAATGTTCCAGCCTTTAATCTGCAACCATGCTCTAGTGGACTTGGAGGTATGCTTGGGATCATTGTCCTGTTGAAAGGTCCAACGTCTCCCAAGCCTCAGGTTTGTGACGGACTGCATCACATTGTCATCCAATATCTCCTGGTACTGAAGAGAATTCATGGTACCTTGCACACGCTGAAGCTTCCCTGTACCTGCAGAAGCAAAACAGCCCCAAAGCATGATTGACCCCCCGCCATGCTTCACAGTAGGCAAGGTGTTATTTTCTTCATAGGCCTTGTTATTCCTCCTCCAAACATAGCATTGATCCATGGGCCCAAACAGTTCTAATTTTGTTTCATGAGTCCACAGAACACTATCCCAAAACTTCTGTGGTTTGTCCACATGACTTTTGGCATACTGCAGTCGACTCTTCTTATTCTTTGGAGACAGCAAGGGGGTGCGCCTGGGAGTTCAGGCATGGAGGCCTTCATTACGCAGTGTGTGCCGTATTGTCTGAGCTGAAACTTCAGTACCCACATCTGACAAATCTTTTCTCAGTTCCTCAGCAGTCACACGGGGACTTTTCTCCACTCTACTCTTCAGGTAGTGCACAGCAGTCGAAGTCAGCATCTTCTTTCTGCCACGACCAGGTAGCGTTTCAACAGTGCCCTTTGCCTTGAATTTGCGAATGATGCTTTCTATGGTCTCTCTTGGTATGTTTAACATCTTTGCAATCTTCTTATAGCCATTGCCCTTCCTGTGAAGAGTAATCACCTCTTCTCTTGTCTTCCTGGACCATTCTCTTGACTTCACCATGTTGTAACCACACCAGTAAATGTCTAGAAGGAGCTGAGTATCACAGTCATTTTAAAGCTGCCTAATTGGTGCTTATTATGCTTTATTGCTGCTCCGTGACATCAACAGGTGTTTTCAATACCTGATTGAAAACACTTGAATGAACCTCTGTTCTTCAGAGTGGTAGTCTTTAAGGGGTTGAATAATTGTGTCAATGAAGAATTCACAAAAGAAACATTTACTACTGTATTACAAAACCAATTGATGTCATTTTAGTTGCATATGGTTCTTTAAAAAGTCCTTGTAGGATTTCATTCTGAATACCATTACAAATGTACACTAAATTCCCTAAAACCCTTTACAGCATTGGGGGTTGAATAATTTGGAACACAACTGTATATATCCATGAGCTGGGGGCAAATATATCCATGAGCTGGGGGCAAATATATCCATGAGTTGGGGGCAAATATATCCATGAGTTGGGGCAAATATATATATATCCATGAGCTGGGGCAAATATATCCATGAGCTGGGGGCAAATATATCCATGAGTTGGGGGCAAATATATCCACATGTTATCTGGGGGCAAATATACCCATATGCCCCCACATCCCCCACATCAAGTCTCTTTCCTCCTCCTGCCGATACCAACTGCTTAATATTTACAGAATTCGGCCATTTCTTACCGCTGTCGCCACAAAACAACTCATACACGCCCTGGTAATCTCCCGACTCGACTATTGCAATAATCTCTTATCTGGCCTCCCTCTGTCCCACCTCTCCCCCTACAATCCATCCTGAACGCCTCCGCCAGGCTAATTCACCTCACCCGCCGCTCTGTCTCTGCCGCTCCCCTCTGCGAGTCCCTTCACTGGCTCCCCATCCACTGCAGAATTAAGTTCAAAATCCTTATCCTTACCTACAAAAGCCTCACTAACTCAGCTCCCCACTACCTGTCCTCACTAATCACCAAATACACCCCAGCCCGCTCCCTAAGGTCAAACAGTGACCTGCGCCTAGCTTCTCCCCGCATCACCTCTTCCATGATAGACTGCAGGATTTCTCACGCGCAGCCCCCACTCTCTGGAACGCTCTCCCTCGTACTGTCAGACTTTCCCCTAACTTCTCTTCCTTCAAACGCTCCCTTAAAACATTCCTATTTAGGGAAGCCTACCACCCAACTCACTGACGCAACCATCAATCACTCTCACCTTACAGTCCTCTCCTCCTGTTTCCAACCCCAACCCTCCCAGATTGTGAGTTCCTACGGGAATAGGGCCCTCATCTCCTCCTGTACTGTTTGTCAAATGTTGTTCAATGTATTGTAACCCTGTCTATACTGTGCTTATTGTACAGCGCTGCGGAATATGCTGGCGCTTTATAAATAAAGAATAATAATAATAATAATATGCGCTGGGGCAAATATTTCCATATGAGCTGGGGCAAATTTCTCTATATGAGCTGGGGTAATATATACCCATGTAATCTGGGGGCAAATATATCCACATGTGATCTGGGGGCAAATATACCCATATAAGCTGGGGCAAATATACTTATATGAGCAACCCTAGTGTGTGTATATACAGTCATGGCCAAAATTGTTGACACCCCAGACATTTTTCCAGAAAATCAAGTATTTCTCACAGAAAAGTATTGCAGTAACGTGTGTTTTGCTATACACATGTTTATTCCCTTTGTGTGTATTGGAACAAAACAAAAAAGAGAGGAAAAAAAAGCAAATTGGACATAAATGTCACACAAAACTCCAAAAATGGGCTGGACAAAATTCTTGGCACCCTTTCAAAATTGTGGATAAATAATATTGTTTCAAGCATGTGATGCTCCTGTAAACTCACTTGGGGCAAGTAACAGGTGTGGGCAATATAAAAATCACACCTGAAAGCAGATAAAAGGAGAGAATTTCACTTAGTCTTTGCATTGTGTGTCTGTGTGTGCCACACTAAGCATGGACAACAGAAAGAGGTGAAGAGAAACGGTCTGAGGACTTGAGAACCAAAATTGTGGAAAAATATCAACAATCTCAAGGTTACAAGTCCATCTCCAGAGATCTAGATTTGCCTTTGTCCACAGTGCGCAACATTATCAAGGAGTTTGCAACCCATGGCACTGTAGCTAATCTGTGGGTGGACGGAAGAGAAAAATTGATGAAAGGTTGCAACGCAGGATAGTCCAGATGGTGGATAAGCGGCTCCAAACAAGTTCCAAAGAAATTCAAGCTGTCCTGCAGGCTCAGGGAGCATCAGTGTCAGCGCGAACTATCCGTCGACATTTAAATGAAATGAAACGCTATGGCAGGAGACCCAGGAGGACCCCACTGCTGACACAGAGACATAAAAAAGAAAGACTACAGTTTGCCAAAATGTACTTGAGTAAGCCAAAATCCTTCTGGGAAAACGTCTTGTGGACAGATGAGACCGAGATAGAGCTTTTTGGCAAAGCACATCATTCTGTTTACCGAAAACGGAATGAGGCCTACAAAGAAAAGAACACAGTACCTACAGTGAAATATGGTGGAGATTCAATGATGTTATGGGGTTGTTTTGCTGCCTCTGTGTCAGGGTGGCACCTGGCATACGCCGTGGTGGGACCCAATTGCTGGGTATTTGAGCCCTTTAGGCAGGAATGTACAGACTGTACCTTAGAATAGGCTGGTTGGTAGCAGTCCATAGCGCGGTACAAATGGGATTACGAGGTAGAATGGTCTGGACGGTCCGAGGGTCGAATAGGCGGGCAGCAAGGATGCAAGGTCGAGGTTAAATCAGGGTCTGGTATACAATTATCAACTGGAACATACAACAGGTCTCTATAGCACAAGGTTTTGACTTGCAATGAGAAGTCAAGTTGCAGAAGTGGGAGTTTCTCTTTTATTAGACAGGGGGTGTGGTGTGTGTTGGTGCTTTTACGTTTCACTTGGAATTAACCCATATAGGTGCTGGACAGGACTGAGACAGCACTTTTCCTGTATGCGTACATGCAGGGCAGGTTCTTGTCTCACATACAGGTACAGATCCCTGACAGAATCCCCTCCCTAAGGAGCGGCCACTGGACGATCCAAACAGGACTCGATGCTGGGCACCTGCAGGCAAGAGAAAAGGAATCAGTTCTTAAACAGATGTCCTGGATCTAGCAGTACGGGGTGTCTTGGGTCTTGCGCCTCCTCTGGTGGTGACTGTAGTCTGCAGGGGATGAGGCCACATAGCTCCACTGTACTGAGGTTTAGTTTGGTGTACATCTCTCCTGGTGGATAGCACTCCCGGGGCCACAACATTAAACAGACTCAGAGTCAGAGGATGAGTCAGTGAGTGGGTAGAACTCCGTAGCTGGATCGTACTGGGAAACCGCAGCATGATGAGCCCCTCCAGTGTGGGACGCTGCTTGTAAGGTGGTGCCAACGTACCCTGGATGCCGACCTGGGGGTCCTTTTGATCGCCAAGCAATCTGCCGCTGAGGTTCCTCATCAGAGGACATTGTGTCCCATTCCTCAGCTCCAGAATCGGGTGGAGAGCAGCATGGTGACTCTTGCTGGCTGGGAGCGATGGGAGTAACTGTCAGTGCCACCTGGGCAGTCCTGGGCAATGTTGCGGCTTGCCTGATGTTCAGAGCTTCCTCAAATCGTGCCAGATCTTCCCTACGCACCACTGTGCCTGTGGATGCGTAGACACAGTCAGGTGATATAGGGTCTGGGGAACAGATGGTGGAAGCAACAGTTTGTTCATCGCATACAGGTTCCGGGGTTGTATGAACCGTACTAGGTCTCAGGCATAAGAAGGTTCCCTGTACACAGAAAGGAGCTTCTGCCTTGGGTGCGATGTTCTTTCTGGGTGCAGGTTTCGGGGTTCCAGCAGCACCGGTCATGAGGTGCTGCCCGGGAGTGATGGGTGTCGTACCTGGGGTCTGTAAAGGCATAATGTCCTGGGTGGTATCCCTTGGTACCTGGTCTGGATCCCAATACTCTGAGGGGAGGCGGCCAAACGGCAAGAAATCATCCAGAGAGTCATAGCCAGTAGCGTCCACCACAGATCGCCGGGTCTTGCTGGGTGCGAGTGGTTGTACCTGGAGTCTGGACACACATGATCTCCATAGGGACAGGAGGGTTAGACTCCTCGGACACTTGGTACCCTTGCTCCATATACTCAGACTCCAGGACTTCTGTAGGTTCTGTCTCCATGGGCAGTACTTTGTCCTCATCCTCCTCGGAGTTAACCTCCAGGGACACCGAATCTCTAGGTACCCTGGGTATGGGTTGTCTGGGGGCAGGTTTCGGTGCAGGAGGTGACCTGGGAGCTGGCTTGGGCACTTTTTCAAGCTTTGTCACAAGCGCAGACTTTGGTGGTTTTGCAGATCTGGGTTCAGGTGCAGGGACGGTAGCTTTCACCGGTTGGGGCGGCGGTGCAGGCTTGATCACCTTACCAGGTTTATTCATTGCAGCAGACTTTGGAATTGCTGCAGGCTTAGGTCCTGGTGTAGGCCTGGTCTCTTCACGCGGGGGCAGCGTGATCTTGACACGATGCGTATTTTTTGGCATAGGTGGTTTGTCAAGTCTTTGCCCAGGGTCTTCTTTCTTGGGTGGTCTTATGGGGCAGTCTATCAAAAAATGATTGGAACCCCCGCAGTACAGGCATAGCTTCTGGTCTATTCTTCTGGTACGCTCCTCTGGGGTCAGTGGGCCTCTAGGTCTCTTCCCTGGGGGAACATACACCTTGGGAATGGTGCTCCTTAGAGTGGCCGTCACGTCCCATATATCATCCAGCATCACACACAACCTGTAGGCCAGATCTTCAAGGACTGGGAGTATTCCTGCAGGCTCAGTTTGTGGACTTCTCATTCTGTCAGGGTGGCACCTGGCATACGCCGTGGTGGGACCCAATTGCTGGGTATTTGAGCCCTTTAGGCAGGAATGTACAGACTGTACCTTAGAATAGGCTGGTTGGTAGCAGTCCATAGCGCGGTACAAATGGGATTACGAGGTAGAATGGTCTGGACGGTCCGAGGGTCGAATAGGCAGGCAGCAAGGATGCAAGGTCGAGGATAAATCAGGGTCTGGTACACAATTATCAACTGGAACATACAACAGGTCTCTATAGCACAAGGTTTTGACTTGCAATGAGAAGTCAAGTTGCAGGAGTGGGAGTTTCTCTTTTATTAGACAAGGGGGTGTGGTGTGTGTTGGTGCTTTTACGTTTCACTTGGAATTAACCCATATAGGTGCTGGACAGGACTGAGACAGCACTTTTCCTGTATGCGTACATGCAGGGCAGGTTCTTGCGCACATACAGGTACAGATCCCTGACACTCTGGCACTGGGTGCCTTGAATGTGTGCAAGGCATCATGAAATCTGAGGATTACCAAAGGATTTTGGGTCGCACTGTAGAGCCCTGTGTCAGAAAGCTGGCTTTGCATCCGAGATCTTGGTTCTTCCAGCAGGACAATGACCACAAACATACGTCAAAAAGCACCCAGAAATGGATGACCACAAAGCGCTGGAGAGTTCTGAAGTGGCCAGCAATCTAAATCCCATTGAACACCTGTGGAGAGATCTTAACCCTTTCGCTGCTGAGGCTTTTCACACCTCTGTGCTGAGGTCATTTTTACCGGTTTTGCTCATCATGTTTAAACGTGTTTTGAAGGCTTATTTTAGTATATTACCCAGACATATTATATATCGTTCTTTCCGTCAGACTCGGTAGATTCATAATATGTCATTATTATATGTATACGTTATGTCATGTCTGTATATTATAACAAAAAATGCAATAAAATATGTATTTTCAATAATTTACAACGTGTAAAGTGTTTTTTTTCACATTTTAACATGCGAGCAATTGCGGTTATATTTTGTATGGGGTGCGCTTGTTAAAAAAATTAGAGATGGGGTCTCGTTACATTTTTTTTGGGGAAAATTACGCGATTTTTAACAAACGCACCGCATACAAAAATCGTTAGTGCAGCATCATTGTTCACATTATAATTGAAATGGGAACAATATTGCTACACTAACGAACCAAAAAAAAGAAAAAAAAATGTTTATTTTTTTTTATAATTTTTTTTAAAAATATATTTTAATTTTTAATTTTAATTTTAATTTTTTTTAAAAAACTTTTTTCACATTCGAGTTTGGTATCGTTGGAACGGCCATGCTCTGGCCGATCCAACCATACCAAACTTTAACCCCTAGCTGCCACGGATCGGGAGATAGGGAGTTCATTGGAACTCCCTATCTCCACCGTTGGTGGCAGTTAGGGGTTAACTCTAGGACTGGCGTCATCGTGCTATGCACGATGACGCCAGTCCTCAGGGGGAGTTCCCGGAGGCTTGGCCGACATCCAAGATGTCGGCCAGCTCCGGGAAAGGATCACGAACCGGCGCTTTTCAGTGCCGATTCGCGATCCAGTTCCCCAGGGGTTAATGCCAGGCACCATTTGGAAGGGCAGGCTGTGCCCTTCCAAATGGTGCCTGGGTTAACCCCGCAACGCCGCCGATCGGGAGGGAGAGAGGTCCGAAGGACCTCCCCCCCTCCCTTTCAGGCGCCTCCTCCGCACATGCGGGGGGGCGCCTGAATTAGGTGTCATCGCGCTGCCGCGATGACACCTAATTTCAGCGGCTGCGGTTCCGGATGCTGGGCTGACATCGAGGATGTCAGCCCGCACCGGGGGGGCCAGCGATCGGCCGGAACCCGGCCGAACGCTGGCCCCAAAGGGAGGACGCGCTCAACGCGTCCTCCGCATACCAGCAGCCATGCGGAGGACGCACTGAGCGCGTCCTCCGCATTGAAGTGGTTAAAATTGCTGTTGGGAAAAGGCGCCCTTCCAATAAGAGAGACCTGGAGCAGTTTGCAAAGAAAGAGTGGTCCAAAATTCCAGGTGAGAGGTGTAAGAAGCTTATTGATGGTTATAGGAAGCGACTGATTTCAGTTATTTTTTCCAAAGGGTGTGCAACCAAATATTAAGCTAAGGGTGCCAAGAATTTTGTCCAGCCCATTTTTGGAGTTTTGTGTGACATTATGTCCAATTTGCTTTTTTTCCTCCCTTTTTTTGTTTTGTTCCAATACACACAAAGGGAATAAACATGTGTATAGCAAAACATGTGTTACTGCAATACATTTCTGTGAGAAATACTTGATTTTCTGGAAAAATGTCTGGGGTGCCAACAATTTCAGCCATGACTGTATATGTGTATATATAGAGATTATCATGGCACCTCTATCCTGATTGGCTTGACATGACACGGATGGGGGGGGCACCAAAATGCACCTTCGCCTGACTAGATAAAAATGCTTGCACCTGCCCTGGCCGGGGGTCGCCTGGAAATGACGTCATTGCGCATGGCGCGATGACGTCATTTACGTCGGGAGGAGCTTGACTTCAGCGTCTGAGGATGCTGAAGTCAGAACGCCGCGGGACCCCAGATAGAGAGGGGAGTATGTCCGCCGGGGGTCCCGCAAAGCTGATGACGTGTGGGACACGTCCTCCTCAGCATACAGCGGGAGTAACTGAGGACGTGTCCCACACGTCGTCAGCAGTGAAGGGGTTAAAAACGTCTTTTTTTAAACTTTTTGTCCTTGTTTCTTGTCCCCAGGTGTCATGACCCACCTGGGCGCTGTCACGGTCTGGACCCCCTGATCCTCTGACGCCTACTTTTGTTGCCTTTTTGCCGTGTCCTGCATTCTATATGCAGGTTCCAGGACTTTTATCTCATATGCTGATTCCAGGACTTTGTTTTTTCTTTTCCCCATGCTCAGTTCTGGACTTTGATTTGTTTTGCATTCAGAACCTGATCCATCACCTGCACCTCATCCAGCCTGATCTGACCTGCTTATAAGGAAGCTAGCCCCTGATCCCACGCTTCCTCATTGAAGTTTCCAGTCTTGCCCTGAGCAGACCTGTATTCCTGATCTCCTCCTGAACTCCTGAGACCTTTTGCCTGGATCCCCTCTGAACATTTGACATTCCTGATTTTCCATCATTCTCCGGTATCCTCCATTGCCCTGTTTTCCCCTGACTTCCTATGCTTGACTTTACTCGTGTACCAGACCCTTGCTAGACTTTGACTATTCTAATTCTCTGTCCATTTGTACTTTCGCTTGGAGATTGTTGTCAGTGTTCCCCTTCTGTTATTTATCTGTTTATCCTGCCTCCCAGTACCTCCTATCTTGATTTATATCTGTTTAATAAACCCCTTTTTTGCCCTGTAACCTGTCTGCTGCTATATTCGCTGCACATTGGGCTCACACCCATACTCCTGCGCACCCATGCCAGACCTCACCCATGACAGAATGAGGAAGCCATCAACCAGTGAGCCCGCAGTGAGTAAAACTGTTATGGTGTACGTGGAAGGGTTAATGGAAGAAATCCTGCAGCAAATGGGCACTTTATTTACTGATCTGCTTAAAGGCTTTAGGGGTATCTCGACTAAGGTGCGCGTTCCAGTTATGAAAAAGGGGCCCAGAGAACCCCTAACCCTGGAGGAGCGTCAAAGGAGAAGGTCCAACAACTTGTGCTTTTATTGTGGGAGTGGTCTGCACACAACATCGGCCTGCCCTCTACGCCCACACAAGCCACCTAGCACCCCACCTGAGTCAGCGTCTGCTAAAGAGACTTTTGTTTCCAAGTCTACCTCCACTAAACCTAAAAGGTCAGCATCCGTTAAAGCACTGCCCACCAAGTCGAAGACATTTCCTGTCAGAGACACGACATCCTTCAAGCCTAAGCAAGAAAATCTGTCTGCCAAGTCCTTGCCCGAGAGGTCCGTCACCGACTCTAAACCCAAGAAAGAGGTGTCTATTCGAGAGGGTCCTGAGATCGTGTATCAAGATTACAACTCAGCGGAACCTATGGATTTCCAAACCACCCGGCGTATCAACAGAGCCTGACCCCGTTGTGCCCATGGAGATAGCGTCTGTCCTACCCTCCGGTATGACACCCACCACTCCAAGCCAGCATCTCACGGCTAACTGTTTTACCGCTCCAATGCCTTCCACTCGGCGTATCTCAGGTTACCCGTCGGCTTCTGAGTATTGCTCTTCTGATGAATGGAGTTCTGTAGACTCAGATGAGGAACTACCTAAGGAGACTGCACGTCACCCCCGAGGACTACCTGGCCGGTTCATTGGGTGCATGAGAACCACCTATATAGGAACCACGTTCATATCTCAGGCCTCTGTATCCAAGCCATCTCAGGCTTCTGTCACTAAGCCTTCTCAGGCTCCTGTCCCCGAGCCTTCTCAGGCTCCTGTCCCCGAGCCTTCTCAGGCTCCTGTCCCCGAGCCTTCTCAGGCTCCTGTCCCCGAGCCTTCTCAGGCTCCTGTCCCCGAGCCTTCTCAGGTCCCTGTCCCCGAGCCTTCTCAGGTCCCTGTCCCCGAGCCTTCTCAGGTCCCTGTCCCCGAGCCTTCTCAGGTCCCTGTCCCCGAGCCTTCTCAGGTCCCTGTCCCCGAGCCTTCTCAGGTCCCTGTCCCCGAGCCTTCTCAGGTCCCTGTCCCCGAGCCTTCTCAGGTCCCTGTCCCCGAGCCTTCTCAGGTCCCTGTCCCCGAGCCTTCTCAGGTCCCTGTCTCTGAGCCTTCTCAGGCCTCTATACCCAAACCTTCTCAGGCCTCTGTACCTAAACCTTCTCAGGCCTATGTCTCTGAGCCTTCTCAGGCCTCTGTATCCGAGCCGTCTCAGGCTTCTGTCACTAAGCCTTCTCAGGCTGCTGTCCCCGAGCCTTCTCAGGTCCCTGTCTCTGAGCCTTCTCAGGCCTCTATACCCAAACCTTCTCAGGCCTATGTCTCTGAGCCTTCTCAGGCTCCTGTCCCCGAACCTTCTCAGGCTTCTGTCTCTGAGCCATCGCAGGCTTCTGTCTCCAAGCAGTCTCAGGCTCCTGTAACCAAGTCACCGCAGAGCCCAGCAGTGGTGTCGTCGCAGAGCCCAGCTGCTGGTTCCTTGCTGTCGCCGCAGAGCCCAGCAGTGGTGTCGCCCGCAGAGCCCAGCAGTGGTGTCGCCCGCAGAGCCCAGCAGTGGTGTCGCCCGCAGAGCCCAGCAGTGGTGTCGCCCGCAGAGCCCAGCAGTGGTGTCGCCCGCAGAGCCCAGCAGTGGTGTCGCCCGCAGAGCCCAGCAGTGGTGTCGCCCGCAGAGCCCAGCAGTGGTGTCGCCTGCAGAGCCCAGCAGTCGTCCCCAAGCTGTCTCTGCCAAAGGGCCGTAGCCGCCGCCGTCGAGCCAAGCCTCTCAGTAACCAGCAAAGCCTCACCAAGGGCGCTGCCCCTCCGAGCCCTGCAACTATAGTGTCTCCGCCGAGTTTTGCCCATGACTCTATTCCCGATACTGGGTCTGAAAGGGCTGTACTCGCGGCTCTCTACGAGGACTTCCAGAATCCGAGTAGTAAAACTGGCACGAAATGCCCTACCTCGGGACCCGCCCCTACGGGCTACTCCAGGACGCCCTCTGGCGTATTGGTCCGGGAGGTGTACTTAGAAGTGGTCAGGCGCTACCCGGAACTCTGGAGAAACCTTGATGTCTCGTCTGACTCCAGTTGACTGCTTCTTGGAACTTTTTCTGTCCGCTAAAACGACCTGGACATATTTGAGCAGGTCCTACGTGCTTCCATGAACGATCCGGACTCTATGTCCCCTGTTCCAGCTTCGGTGCCCGGAGTGCACCCGTCAGGAGGGGGGTGATGTCATGACCCACCTGGGCGCTGTCACGGTCTGGACCCCCTGATCCTCTGACGCCTACTTTTGTTGCCTTTTTGCCGTGTCCTGCATTCTATATGCAGGTTCCAGGACTTTTATCTCATATGCTGATTCCAGGACTTTGTTTTTTCTTTTCCCCATGCTCAGTTCTGGACTTTGATTTGTTTTGCATTCAGAACCTGATCCATCACCTGCACCTCATCCAGCCTGATCTGACCTGCTTATAAGGAAGCTACGCCCCTGATCCCACGCTTCCTCATTGAAGTTTGCAGCCTTGCCCTGAGCAGACCTGTATTCTTGATCGCCTCCTGAACTCCTGAGACCTTTTGCCTGGATCCCCTCTGAACATTTGACATTCCTGATTTTCCTTTGCTTTGAACCATCATTCTCTGGTATCCTCCATTGCCCTGTTTTCCCCTGGCTTCCTATGCTTGACTTTACTCGTGTACCAGACCCTTGCTAGACTTTGACTATTCTAATTCTCTGTCCATTTGTACTTTCGCTTGGAGATTGTTGTCAGTGTTCCCCTTCTGTTATTTATCTATCTTGATTTATATCTGTTTAATAAACCCCTTTTTTGCCCTGTAACCTGTCTGCTGCTATATTCGCTGCACATTGGGCTCACACCCATACTCCTGCGCACCCATGCCAGACCTCACCCATGACACCAGGGCACTACCCGGACATTGTTTTTAAATGTTTCTATACATCCTACAAATCCACCACTTCACGGGCAGGTTATGGGGACCTCCTAGGCACGATATTTGAAGGAATTTTTCGTTTTTATTTTTAACCTTTATTTCATGGAAAACTCACTGTCCCTTTAAAAACTTTTTTTTTTTTACTTTTTGTCCTTGTTTCCTGTCCCCCAGGGCACTACCCGGACCCCCATACACCTTTTATGGCAAATATCTAGCAAATATGCCCTCTTGGAGGGCACTCTAAAAATCGAACTTTGAATCCCATTGACTTGTATTGAGTTCGTGTTCGAGTTGGAATTCGAACTATTGAAAAGTTTGAGTTCGAATGCGAACCGAACTCGGGTGTTCGGCTCATCCCTAGCCATGACCCCATCTGGAACCATGGAGGGGCCAGCCCTGGTGGTCTCAGTCCCCTCCCTTCTCTTTCCCAGTGGTCTGCACAATATCCCTCTTCCACAGTGGAGTAGAGGTAACATCACTGCTCTGCGTGGAGAGAGCAGAGCAGTAATGTTACCTCTACTCCACCCAGCCGGTACTAATAATTGGTTGGAAACAACCCCCCTCTAATGACGGGTCCTTTCCTCTTACCTCGATAGAGAGCACTGTGTATCTGTCTTTCTGTTTGGAGTGCCCTCTACTTTAATGTGGGATGGGGTTTCCACTTTCAAATAATTGAGGTGCTCCTGTGTGAAGAGAGTATTATAGAGACAGCAAGCGCTTTCCAGGTCACAGAAAGCTCTAAATTTGGGCTGAGAGTTTCATGCTGCGTTAGTTGATTCTGTGGCTGACAGTCGCAGGATGCTGCAGATGCCGGCAAGTTCCATCTAGTTCAGACATTCTAACCACGTCGGATATAACTTACAAGTCAGTTCACCACGAAACATATCTAGGTGTATGCATATTGCATTACAGCATCCTAGAAATAAGTGTATCTAGCTTTATAGACTCATGCAGTTAATGTTAATGTGTAAATGTCTAGCCATCACAGAAACGGCTTAAACTCCACTAGACCATTAAAATGTTATGCCAACTAGGGATGAGCTGTTTGGGTTCGGACGGTTCGGGGTTCGACCCGAACTTAGCCTGTTCGAGTAGATCGCGGACATTTCTGGGTGTTCGACCACAATGGACCACAATGCATTTTCCCACTGGCCTGAAGCTCGTAATTGGCTACAGCATTGCACCTGACCACAGGTCTGGTGCAAGACTGGTTGAACACTATGCCAATCACCACTCAATCATGGGCTCAGAGCTAAGTCCCGCAGCACACTATATAAGGTTTCCACGCAGCGCTTCTGCACGCATTTCAGAGGAGATTTCAAAGATAGTTGTGTCTTGTTACTGCCAGTCTGCCACGCTACTGGGGGGTCTCATTTCTACCAAATATCAGGGAATTTAGGTGATGTGTGTCTTGTCACTGTGCCAGCAAGTTTTTTTGGGGTTTACAACTTTCTTTAAAACATTTGTGAATTAAGGTGATCTTCTGTGTCTCGTCACACAACAGTACCACGCTGTATTTTGGGGCTCACTAATTTCTTTAAAACACTTGTGAATTGAGGTGATCTATCAGTGTGTCTCACTGAGTTATACCAGAGTTATTTTTAAATCTTTATACCAGAGTTCTGTATATATTAATCTATATATCACTCACCATGTCTGAAAGGACAGGCAGACGCTCCCAGACAAAGAGGGCAAGCCTCCCCTGTGTCGGGAGGCTGTGCCTCTGGTCGTGGTGGACATGGTGCATCCTCTGCAGGGGCACGCTTGTCCTTTCTAACTGGTGCTGGCCGTCTTAAGCAGCAGCAACATACAGAGGACTTGGTGGATTGGCTAACCAGGCCATCCTCATCCTCCGAGTCCTCTGCCAGCCAGGCTTCTAGTGCTTTACAGTCCACCTCAGCTGCCAAAGCATCTAATGCAGCCTCCATGTCCACAGCTACTCCTGCCATAGCCTCGCTATCACACACGGAGGAGTCAGCTGAATTGTTTGTCTACAATGAGAGTGACATGCTGCTTGAGGATGCGCAGCAAGTACAGTGCTCTGATTCAATCTCTGAGGTTGAGCAAGGAAGTATAATCAACCTAGAGGAAGGGGATGCCAGTGATGACACACAAATAACTTGCACTCATGTTGCCCCAGCAGCTGCAGCATACTGCCAAGTTGGCTCCAGTGACGAGGAGATAGGGGGTGAAGATGACATTGATGATGAGGTCACTGACTCCACCTGGGTGCCAGATCGAACTGAGGAATCAAGTGAGGAGGAGGAGGCACAGCAAACACGAGGCACAACATCCTCTGTGACCAACTGTAGCACTAGCCAGTCCAAAGCATCACATGTCAGAGCTGCTCCGGTGCAGAGCGCTGTTGTCTCAAAGAACACATGCAGGAACTCTGCTGTCTGGGAGTTCTTTAAGAAATGTGCAGCAGACCCCACCGTTGCTATTTGTAATCTATGTCAGATGAGGCTGAAGCGTGGGATAAACACCGGACACTTGGGTACCACGTGCTTGAGGCGACATATGAACAAGTGCCACACATCCCGTTGGTGCAAAACTTTGCGTAGGTCCTCCTCCTCCTCATCTGTCTCTACCCACACTGTATGTCCTGTCATGCAATTGCTTACAACCTCCACCGACAGGGATGATGCTACAGTAATGGATGTAGCAGCAGGTCCTTCCTCACAATGTGACATCATCCCAGTAGCTGAAGATTTACGCAGTCAGATTACGTTGCCGTAGCTACTGCAGCGAAAGAAAAAATATAGTCCCAACCATCCCCAAACACAGCATCTAAATGCCAGCTTAGCAAAATTACTCGCATTGCAGCTGCTGCCTTTCCAGCTGGTGGACTCTGCTCCCTTCCGTGAATTTGCTGAATGTGCTGTACCACAGTGGCAGGTTCCAAAACGGCATTACTTTTCACGCAAGGCCATTCCAGCACTATACCAGCACGTGGAAGACAATGTTATCCAGTAATTGGGAAAGGCAGTCAGCAGCAAGGTGCATGTCACTTTAGACACATGGTCCAGCAAGCATGGACAGGGTCGTTACATTTCCTTCACGTCACACTGGGTAACTCTGATTGCAGCTGGGATGGATCCAAGATGGGGCTCTGTGCTGGAGCCTGTTCATCCACCACGCCTCCAGAAAGCTGCTTGTATGAGGTCTGTCTGCTCCACCACCTCTTCCTCCTCCTCCTACTCTGTCTCTGGCGAAGTGGCAGTTAAACCGACGCGTGGCAGGGGCTACGCAATGGCTCAAGCAAAAAGATGCCATACTGTGCTTGAGCTGGTTTGTTTAGGGGACGGGAGCCACCACGGGCCAGAAATTCTGTCCACTCTGCAGGGGCAGGTGCAGAGATGGTTAACACCATGCCAGCTTCAGCTGGGAATGGTCGTTGGCAGCAACCTTCTCTCCGCCCTACGCCAGGGTAAGTTGACACATGTACCATGCCTAGCACACATCCTAAATCTGGTGGTACAGCATTTCCTAACCAGGTACCCAGGGCTGGCAGAGCTTCTCAGCCAGGCCAGAAAAGTCTGCAGCCACTTCAGACGGTCATTCCCAGCAAGTGTTCGCCTGTCAGAAATTCAAAGAGAATTCAATAGAGAAGCAATGCTTTGTCTATTCAGAGAACAAAAACCAGCAGTGAAAAGTTGCCGAAATGCCCTGCTGTTCGATGGTTTCATTCGACAGGTTTATTCAGGTGAAGAAAAAGGGGGGGTGGATCCTGAGGAAGAGCAACAGCACTAGTGGCCTGCTCTACAGTGGGTGCCCACTCAGGTCTCAC
The DNA here is from genome assembly GCA_009667805.1 of Leptobrachium leishanense. Classification (NCBI taxonomy): domain Eukaryota; kingdom Metazoa; phylum Chordata; class Amphibia; order Anura; family Megophryidae; genus Leptobrachium; species Leptobrachium leishanense. The sequence goes on from CM019071.1 coordinate 108,392,956, forward strand.
AAAGTTATTACGGCGAATCCCATAGGCCTCAATGTTACAAATAATCCCATTTTAATTCAATATCTAATAAACCGTTGATTAAACTATTCTGCAGTAAAAAGTCTCTTTATTTTTAGATTTTTTTAGGATCTTTTACGCATTTTTCGGGATTTTTTAGCAAAACTATTTTTCCGGGTTTTTTTTAAATTGTTTTTTCTTTTTACTGTAACAGCCCATTTTATTATTATCATTCATTAGATCTTATATGTAAATTCCAGACATTTTCGTTCTGTAGTTTCTTTGCAAACAGCGTTTCACTTTTCAAACATTGAAGCGTACTTTTTTTTTTTACTCCATTCGTCTGCGGTGTCGGGTTTTTCCGGCAGCTGCTCTGCGCTGTGATCGGCGGCTACTCAGGTTTCTCTGGCGTGTTCGGCGGGGTTAATCCAGATGTTTTTGCGGGTTTCGGTGTGCGTTCTCTGGGTTTTGCGGTGAGTGTTTGTCGGGTTTACGGCGCCTTTTCCCTGCACTGATGCTGAATACACCGCATGGTCGCCGAAATGGGATTGCCAAATAGCACCGAATTGAAGAGAACGAAAAGTCACTGAAAGTGCGGTGACTTTTCGATTCTCTTTGAAAAACCCTGTATGCAGTGGTGTATTTAGGTTTTGTGCTGCCCTAGACCTGACTAAACTCGTGCACCCCCTAAATTAAATTTGAGGCACCCCTTCCTGTCAAGGGCACACCTCTTCCTGGTTAATCCCCACCCTTCCTCTTTAAGCTCCACCTTTTCCTCTTAGAGCTCCGCCTCTTCCTCTCTTTATATTAAAAGTGGATACCAAGTGCCTACTTGTATATTTTGTATACCATTTCAAATGTATCTATTGAGATAAATAAAATTATGAAATGTTTAAAATAGCATTTTTACAAAGAACAGCCACGCATGTCAAGTATACTGGATCACAGCTGCTCTAATTGGTTGAACAATAAAATCCACAGAAACGTGCACTGCATAGGAGTGTATCACAGAGCTGCACAGCAATAAAACCCACAGAAATGGGCACTGTGTATGAGCATATCAGAACTGCACAGCAATAAACCTCACAGTAATATGCAGTGTGTATCACAGAGTCCACAGCAATAAAACTCCCAGCAATGCAATGTGCGGTGTGTGTGTCAGCGTATCAGAATTCAGAGCAATAAAACTCCCAGCAATGCAATGTGTGGTGTGTATGAGTGCATCAGAATCCACTTCAATAAGACTCCCAGCAAACCGAGTGAATATGAGCACACAGCAATTATTTATTCTATATTTACCGGCCTCCGTCCGCGGTAGGGCTGTGTGCAGAGTCAGCAGGGACTGTGTACGGACTCAGCAGGAGGTCCCTCCAGGCCTCGTTAGGATCTCGGCTGTGCCTGTGCATGGAGCCATCTTGTCAGCAGTGGGGTGCCACTGCCAGAGGGTGCACCGTGGCTTTGATTCCCTTCCTGGTAGGTGTTCAGTCCAGAATAGAGTGAGAGTCCGTGTTAATGAAAGGGCGGGCAGCTGCGTGCTTGTCACGTGGTTCAGTCAGGTGGTACTTAGACTCAGTACCACCTGTCTGGCCTGACCACGTGACCTGCATGCACGCAGCCTCACCAGGAGCCAGGCAGCTCAATGACAAATTTCTATCACTGCAGTGCTGGTTAAGGAAAGCTCCACTTTAAACAGCAGTAAGCAGACAGGGCTTCATATTCTGCTGATACCCCCCCCCCTTTACGTGCCATTTACTGTCATCTTCTCTCTCTGCACACGATTATCACATCCCCCTCCCCTCTCCTAGAGCTGCTGCGGGGCAGGGGAGGAGTTATGGAGGGAGGAGAGGGGGATTTTCATTCTATTCGATTTTATTCCGTATGCAAACGCCCTGCTCCGCTGCTCATTGTTTGAGAACACAGCTCAAAGCTGACACACAGTGACAGTGGCACCTCCTAATGACACCCAAATAATCACTGGTACCTGGGGCAGCCCGCCCTCCGCCACTCCCCTAAGTACACCACTGCTCTGTGATATGCTCACACACAAGTTTGGCGAACTGCCAGCAAGTACGGTGCTGTTTGAAGGCAGTGCAAATCCCATAGAGAAGTAATGGTTAATCTATTCAAAGAACACCAAACAGCAGAGAAATGGCAGTGAAATGCCCTGATGTTTGGTGGTTCCAATCAGCAGGTTTATTCAGGCAAACCCCATAGGTTTCAATGTTAAAAATATTCCCGTTTTTATGCAATATCTAATAAACCATTTATTATTTTAATCTGCAGTAAAAAGTCTTTATTGATTTTTTTTTAGTACCTTTTAGTAATTTTTCAGCAAAATTTCTCCTCCCCTTTTTTTTAATAGCGGTTTTTCTTTTTTCTGTAACAGAACTTTTTATTATCAATCATAGGATCTTATATGTAAATTCCAGACATTTTCGTTCAGTAGTTCTTTTGAAAACAGCAGGCCACGGGTTTGCAGTGGCAGCATTCAGCGGCCGACTCCATGCACTTTGGGGACCTTGCGGTGAATGGTGAATTCACTGCAGGGTGGGGAAATTTTATTCCCCAACGTGCAGGGAACTACAGAACACCAAAATGTTGGCGTTATTTCGGTGCTCTGTGAGTAACCCACTTAGTGGTGAGGTTTTTTGCTGCCCCCTGGAAAGTGAAAGCCTAGGCCTTGCCTACCCAGGATATACTTGAAAATTAGTGAAATCTCAATGTATCCTTCCTGGCAAAATACTTTGCAAAAGTTAAAAAACTTTTTTTTTTTTTTAGGGGTGGGGCCATCAGTGCAGACCGCCGCCCCCTGGATAGTGCCGCCCTAGGCCAAAATACACCAGTGCCTGTATGTCTAAAACACAAACATCTAGGAAAGCCTTGAGCATCGAAAGCACATTTAGTAATGCTCTTGTTTTGTACTTTGTATTCTTTTTTTAATGGCATTTTCATAATACTTTAATGATTAAGTATTTGAATTATTTAAGTAATTAATATCAATAAATTTATTTGAACCAGTGAATAGTGCCAAAGGTTTCCTTTACTCCATTTTGGAGAGAAACACACTACAATTCTTTCCCTCTTAAAGAATGGGAAGATTTAGGATTACATGGCCTCTATGGAGCTATTAACTCTTTATTTGGTAACCTACATGTCCAGATATTCTCTATTTTCCGCTATTCATTCAATCTTTTATTTAGTAGGTGTGTGTGGCATCTGGTGTTTTTGTTTAATATCATTAATATTCAAGGAAAGCAGTACAAGACAATGTCACGAGAACCTAGTAACAAATAATTATCAAATTCAGATACAGACACATCACTGTGTACAAGAATCATAGATTTTCCAGTTTTACATGCACATACAGGGTTATTCACAAAGAGACGATCTGGCCCCGAAATGACACTGAACAGAGAATTTCCATGTACGGTGCGATTTCCTGGTCATTTGGTTATTCACAGAGCAGGAAGTTCACCAACCTTTGGCGAATTGCCAGCAGGTACGGTGCCTGTTCGACAGCAGTGAAATAGAGAAGCAATAGTTGATTTATTTATAAAGGATTTAACCAGGAAGGATACATTGAGATTTCTCTCGTTTTCAAGTATGTCCTGTTTTCAAGAACATTGAATTGTTACAGTCAAAAATACAAAGTATTAAAATGCAAGATATTAAAAAAAACAGCACAAATATACAGATTAACAGAAAATAAATGAATTCACTATGTTACGTGTTTGCGGCAGATGTCTGGCGGTTTGGCGGCAGCGAGTTGGTGGCAGCGGGTTTGTGGCGGGGGGCAATGAGTTTGCGGTGGCATTTGGCCGACACTTTGGGGACCCTGCGGTGAATGGTGAATTCACCGCAGGGTGGGGATAATTGATTCCCTGAAGTGTGGGGGAACAACAGAGCACAGAAATGTTGGCGACATTTCAGTGCTCTGTGAATATTACCCCTACAGTCTCAAACAGAGAACTTAAGGCATAAGACATAACATGGGAATGAGTATAATGATGCTGAATTAAGGTACAATTTACACGACTAAGGGCTCTATTACATCCTCTGCGCAATTGCGCTCGCGCAGCGGAATTTTTTTGCGCACGGAAAAAAACGTGATCGCGCAAAAATTAAAGTGGTATTGCGATCCGAGTGCATTTTTTCTTCAAGATTTTTCGTGCGCAAATCCGACGCGCAAAGCCGTTCGCAAATGAACGTTGCGTGCAGGAATCGGTGGGCAGACTGTTTTGTCACGGGATTTGTCAAGGGATTCAGCCAACATCAATCACCCATTTCCAATAAAATATTTACAAACAAAAAAAAAGAATTAACAACCACCAGCCAAAAAAAGAAAAAATTAACAATGACACAATTTATTAATTTTAATGTTTGGGTATGTGTAGAATGTGTAACTGTGCTGTGCTGTAATTTTTTTAGGGGCTGGTGTATTTCGTTACGCCCAGAACGATCACATTTACAGTTACCACCTGCTTTTCAAAGACGTTACGAAAATGCGTGCAAACTTTCGTTGCGCGAAGATTGTAATACCATCCGTGTACCAGCCCATGAACGCATTTGCGCTGACAATGTTAAGTATAGGATGCGCGCAGGAAAATTCATTTGCGCAGGGTCAATCGTAATACGACGTTCTGTGCAAATGGTTTTGCACTCGCGCAAATGCGCATTTGCGCACGCAAAACAAATGCGCGAAGAATGTAATAGGGCCCTAAGTAACTAAAAAAAACAAGAAACAACATAGAAAACTCATAGAACTGAATTACCAAGAGGTCTATATCAGCATTTAATAACAAAAGCAGGTGGCGTCAGGATCCAAAACCAATGAGAGTGGTTCAGGGGGGAAGGGGACCTGACCATCAGTAGCTGGGGAATGTGGGCATCTAGCCTCACGCACTTTATTTATAAAGTATTTTATCAGGAAGGTTACATTGAAATTTCTGTCGTTTTCAAGTATGTCCTGGGTTTAAGAATATTGAATTGTTAAAGTAGGTACAGAAATACAAAGTAATAAAATGCAAGATATTAAAACAACACAAATATACAGAGTAACAGAAAATTAATATGCAGGAAATATCTTCACTATGTTACATGCAGTGCCGGACTGGCCTACCGGGGTACCGGGAGGCATCCCGGTAGGCTGCTTAAACTTTGAGGCCGGTTTTATTTATTTCCATTTTTTTTTATTGGGATTGACAACCAGCAGCCACGGGTTGGTAGCGGGCTGGGGCCGGCTACACACTGCCTTGCCGACAGGGGTGGACTGGGCCGGGGGGCAGAGGGGCAAGCGCCCCCCGGGCCGTTGTGTGTGTGTGTTTTTTTTAAAATATTTTTCACGTAGAACTCGGGAGTCACATGTCTCCAGCAGCTTCCGTTTGTCTGTGTGTCGTAAGTGACCCGGAAGAGGCAGTGACTAGTTGCAGGAGCAGTGGGAAGGTGAGATATCCTCACACACTCTGAGTCACACCCTGCTGCTGGTGTTCTGTTGTCGGGATGCAATTCAAGTCGGCGGCTGCGGGGCCAGAGGTCCTAGGGCTCCTCCAGCTGCCTCCCTCCTCCTCCCTCCTCCCTCCTCCCTGTGGGCTGCCTTCACATCAGTTTCTCTCCGTGCAGAGCCCTGGGCTGCAGGTACATCTCGAACATTTAGAACTCCTGTAAGCACAGGGGTAGAGAGCTACACATGTCTGTACACACTGAGAATGTAGGAGATGTAAACATGTACAGCAGTGTGTATGTGTTTCTCCCTCCCCCTGTGCTGTTGACAGGAGAGTGTGTGAGCAGGAAGCAGTCTGTCTCCAGGGGGGGGGGAGAGAGAAACACACACACACTGAGTTAACATCCAAGTGTGTAGCTCTCTACCGAGGTGCTTGCAGGAGACGTTAACTCATACAGCAGTGTGTCTCTCTCCCCCTGTGCAGACAGGCTGCTCCCTGCTCACTCTCTCCTTAGTTCTCGACAACAACGCCTGGAGAGTAACTATAAAAATTCTAAAATGTAATTAAAAAGGTGTGTGCTAGCTAGGGACAGTAACCTACCAAATCTGGAATGATCTATACCAGTTAGCTAACTCTTATAAGTATTAAACCTTTTGGTTTGCTCCTTTGAGTGATTTTATTTTTTCCTTCCCACCCAGGGCAAAGGAACATGTTTTTTTGAGCGAACGTGGTATTGATATAATCTACAAAAGTTTATATTTGGTGAATTGTTGTGTGTTCCTGGCAGTTATGGTGGTAACATTCCTTTGATTTATGAATCGTTAGTTATGACAAGTACGTGCTTTCAAATAAATTTTCTTGTCTTTATGATTTTATTATCATTAATAAAAGTTATGTATTACACTGTTTTGGAACTTGCCTTCCAAAACCAGGCCCCTGAGCTGCTGGGGGCATTATATATCCATGTTTGAGCTGCTGGGGGCATTATATATCCTTGAGTGAGCTTCTGGGGGCATTATATATCCATGTTTGAGCTGCTGGGGGCATTATATATCCTTGTGAGAGCTGCTGGGGGCATTATATATCCTTGTGTGAGCTGCTGGGGGTATTATATCCTTGTATGAGCTGCTGGGGCCTATTTATACCCATGTGTGAGCTGCTGGGGCTAGTATATATCCATGTGGGAGCTGCTGGGGCCAGTATATATCCATGTGCGGTGTGTATGAGTGAGTTTTTTTGCTGTGGAGCTCTGTGATACACTGCACATTACTGTATCAGAGCTCCACAGCAATAAAACTCACAGTAATGTACACTGTGTATGAGACATATATTGCTGTGGAGCTCTGTGAGAACGCTCATACACAAGGGCCTGAGTTGCTGCACTATGGGCCTCTGGGTCATACTTGCCCCCTGGGCCAAAAGTTGCCAGTCAGCCCCTGCTTGCCGACTTGTTAATGGTCAGCGAGTCAGCTCCGGGATGTAGCCGGCCCCAGTCTGCTACCAACCCGCAGCCGCTGGTTGTCAGTTGCAATAAAAAAAAATTCAGCCGCCTCCCGCCGTGTGATTGAAGAGGGCTGACAGCCCCTGCAGCGTACGTGCCTTCACAAGGCTGGGAACGGCACGTACGCTGTATTGGCGCCGCCCCCTTCACTAACCATGTGATGGGCCGTGTAGATGCGCAGGCGCAGAACGTCCCCGCGCTGCCTGCGTGTCTCACTAGTGGCCGGTGCCGCATGCACACAATGGAGCCGCCGGCCTGTTATTTCTTCAAGAATCGCCCGGCCTGCTTCGTGCACAGTTGGTGCCGGGGTCTGTGCATGCCTGCGGTCTGGCTGTCACTTCCGGCTGTTTTGTCCGGGAAGCGGATTCGAGGAGCGCGCAGACCCCAGGAGCCAGCCCACCCGCCCGTACAGCAGGCTGCCGCCAACATGGCCCGGGACTATGACCACCTCTTCAAGCTGCTCCTCATCAGAGACAGCGGTGAGAGCAGGAACTACGGGCGGTGGTGGTGGAGGAGGAGAAGGGGGGGGGCAAGAAAGGCCTGTCATTTACAGAGGGAAGTTATGAACAAACAAGCACACACAACTTGTATGCTTGTTTGTTCATAACTTCTGTCTGTAAATTTTTTGAAAATCAGGAATTAAAGATAAAAAACACCCGACACATTACTGTATAGGTCTGTGATACCCTCAAAACACCCCGCACATTACTGTATAGGTCTGTGATACCCTCAAACACACAGCACATTAATGTATAGCTCTGTGATACCCTCATACACAACGCACATTACTGGGGCTGGTATGAAATTATTTCCAGGGCTGGTTTTTATCCCCAGTCCGGCCCTGGTTACATGTTTACAGGTGGTATCGTTGTATGTTAATAGAGATCTCTTAAGTGACTTTAGACTGGGGGAAGATTTGATATCGTCTGGGAGGTTATTCCATAATTGTGGTGCTCTGTAGGAAAATGAGGTTCAAGCCACTTCCCCCAGCAGTTCCCTCATCCTATAATCTCCAACTCAGGACGTTCTAGGATGAGAGAACTGCTGGGGGAAGCAGTCTATTCAAGTAGGGTGGCAGCTTCCCTGAAAACCTCTTAAACACCAGGGGCCACATTGCATTCCTATCGCTAACTATATCGCTCACCTTTAGGAGCATTAACGTTAGCCATGGTGGCCTTAGCGCAGGCGCACCATATTACAAGCCAAACGCTACCGGGTTAAGAAACCCGTTAGCGATTGGAATCTTACGCTTTTCAGCATGAGGTTACCGTATTTTGCGCTCCCTATGCTTAAGACGGGGAGCGCAAAGAGTTCATTAGCGTTAGTATTACATTACAATATACTAACGCTAATTACTGTCCGGCTGCGATTAACCCAACAGTTAGCACCAGGTCTTGGCTGTGGTTAACGAATTCTGCTGTTGCAGAATCAGTCAGCACCAGCAGAAACCCCCCCCCCATTAATCAGATACTCACCTCTAATCCTGTGGTGAGGACCGCAGCTCCAACCGAAGTCCCCCAGTCTCCCTCTGTGGATCACTGTGCCGACCTACCGGATCTCGCTAGGTGAGATCTGGCAGGCCATGTGACCGGCAGCGTCTGCCTCAATGGAGTCCTATGGACTCCTTCGAGTAGATGCCCGTGGCGGCGCTTAGCGCTGCCATGTGCATCCCGGGGCTTAGCGCTGCATTACGATGCAGGCAGCTTTTCTAGCGCCTGCATCGTAAAAACACGCTAAAATGGGGACACAAGGGAGAAATCTGCTGGCACAGGTTTTTCTCCCTAGCGTCCCTGTTTCATGTAATGTGGCCCCCGGTTGGAAAGGTGAAGGGTGCGTCTAGATTCCAACGACGGCCAGTTTAGCTCTTTTAACATGTCACAATGGTGGGTCATGTAGTTACATTGCAGCACAAAGTGGCAAAATGAGTTATACATAGTTACATAGTTACATAGTTACATAGTTATATAGGCTGAAAAAAGACATGCGTCCATTGGGTTCAGCCTCTCCCACATAACCTACTGCTGTTGATCCAAAAGAAGGCAAAAAACCCAGTCTGAATGCTTGCCAATATGCAACATACTGGGAAAAAATTCCTTCTTGACCCCAGAATGGCAGTCAGATTTCTCCTTGGATCAAGAAGCTTTTACCCACATATTAAATATTATAACCCTTAATATTCTGTGTCTGCAGGAAGTCATCCAGTCGTTTTTTAAAAGTCTGTACAGACTCTGACCCAACCACCTCAACAGGCAGAGAATTCCACAGCTTTATTGTTCTCACCGTAAAATAACCCTTCCTATGCTTTAAGCTAAATTTTATTTCTTCCAGTCTAAATGGATGACCCCTTGTCCTATGTATAGTCCTGTTAATGAATAGGTTATCAGACAATGGTTGATAATGGCCCCGTATATATTTATATAAGGTTATCAGATCCCCTCTAAGGCGCCGTTTCTCTAAATTAAACAGGTTTAAGCTTGTTAATCTTGCCTCATAACTTAACCCTTCCATTCCCCTTATTAATTTAGTTGCCCGTCTCTGCACTTTTTCTAGCGATATAATATCTTTTTTTAAGACAGGTGCCCAAAATTGCACGGCATATTCAAGGTGCGGCCTGACCATTGATTTATACAGAGGCAAAATTATGTTTTCATCCCGTGAGTGAACTCCCCTTTTAATGCATGCCAGTACTTTGCTGGCCTTGGCGGCTGCTGTTTGACATTGCACATTGTTACTTAGTTTGAAGTCTATGATTATTCCAAATCCTTCTCCTGCTTGGATTTCCCTAACTCCGTACCATTTAGGGTATAATTGCTTGTGTGTTCTTCACTCCAAAGTGCATAACTTTACATTTATCTAGATTAAATTTCATCTGCCATTTAAGTGCCCAGTCCCCCAATCTATCTAAATCCCTCTGCAGCGAAGTAACATCCTGCTCACATTGTATTACTTTTCCTAGCTTTGTGTCATCTGCAAACACTGATACATGACTTTCAATGCCTATCTCAAGGTCATTTATAAATAAATTGAATAGTATTGGTCCTATAACAGACCCCTGAGGGACACCACTTACCACTGGTGTCCATCTTGAAAATGTACCATTTATGACCACTCTCTGTACCCTATCTTTTAGCCAGTTTTCTATACAATGTAGTAAGTTTCTGAAAGTGCATTTGCGGGGCAACTGCACACACTACATCTCCGTATTCGATAGCCGGCATAAGCATTTGTTGTACAATCGGCTTTCTTACCTCGGGGCTCAGGCAGCTTTTGTTTCTGTACAGGGCACCTAGTTTGGGGTAGAGTTTAGATGAGAGTTTTTTGATGTAGGGGCCAAAGGATAGATTTGGGTCTAACCACCTACCTAGATATTTGAGAGAACGGACTGTGGTCAGCGTGTCATTTGATTTTGTCCTGACACATAGATGGGAAGTTTGTAATATATGCAGTTTTGGTACCATTCCAAAGAGCATCGTAACAGTTTTGTCAGGATTTAGAAATAGTTTGTTGCCTGCAATCAACTTTTCTGCCTGTGAATTGTTCTTGCAGCACGGCCTCCAGCTGCAGGAGATTTGGTTTTCTGGTATAGATTACGTTGTCGTCTGCGTACATGTGTGCAGTTGAGGCTTTGCAGACTTTGGGCAGATCATTTATGAATATTGTGAACAGCAGGGGGTCGAGTATCGAGCCTTGTGGTACTCCGCATGTGACTGGGAGGGAAGTGCTGTCAGAAATGGACACATATTGTGATCAATCAAATACATACGATTGAAACCAGGTTAGCGTGCGATCATCAATACCTTGAGTTTTTAAGTTTTTGTAATAGGATGCCATGGTCTACAAAATCAAGGAAGATCGCTCCAGTTTGGATATCATTGCAAACATTTAAAAGGGCAGTTCTAGATGAATGATTTGGACGAAAGCCAGATTGATTTGCGGTTAAATTGTTTGAATATTGATAATAATCACGTAATTGTTTGTAGACACATTTTTCCAAAATTTTGACATTACAGGGCGCAATGATATCAGACAGGCATCGGTGTTTAAGTGCAAAATTAGACCACCAGTACCACACTTTAAAATAAGTATCATACTTGTTTTCCAAGGAAAGATGTAATTCTTCCATTTCCTTGACCCTATTAACCTGATAGATCTACTCACAAACCGTTGGGGGAGCCTGTCTGTGTCATGCCCCGCTCCGCGGCCTTCCCCCGACCCACACCGCCATGCTGGGAGAGGTTCCCTTCTCACCCGAGGTCCCTCGTGGCGCGTTGCTCCGAGTTCCGGGTCCGCAGGATGGAGAGGAAGAGCCAGGAGACGCCCCACGCCGCCGGCTGGATCCAAGCCCTGTAAAGGAATGCGCGCACGCGCGAGAACAGACCCTCCTATGTAGTTTAAAATCAGGTACTCTGGCGCCCTCGGCTGGCCGATTAAGGGTACTGCGGGACACCTGCTCTGGAGATCCTCGAATGCCTCCCATTGACCTATCAAAGATCCAGGTACCTCAACTCCACCTACGAGAACCAGGTGAGAGATATTCTCATGATCCCATGAACCCTATTTAAATCCGCCTTCCTTCCCAGCACATTATCCAGGTTCTACTGTGCCTTCCGCCTCAGTTTTCCTAGAGTTCCTCGTATTCCTTGATCACGTATCTTCTGACCCTTCGACCCGGATTGTGCCAACGACTACGCCACCTTCTTCAACCCTTCGACCCGGATTGTGCCAACGACTACGCCATCTTCTTCTGACCCTTTGACCCGGATTGTGCCAACGACTACGCCATCTTCTTCAACCTTCGACCCGGATTGTGCCAACGACTACGCCACCTTCTTCAACCTTCGACCCGGATTGTGCCACCGACTACGCTGCCTTCTTTAACCCTTCGACCTGGATTGTACCACCGACCACGCTACCTTCTTCAACCTTCGACCCAGATTGTGCCACCGACTACGCTACCTTCATTAACCCTTCGACCCGGATTGTGCCATCGACTACGCCACCTTCTTCAACCCTTCGACCCGGATTGTGCCACCTACTACGCCGCCTTATACACTCTTCGACCCGGATTGTACCATCGACCACGCCATCATCCTCGTTATTATCCGTTGTTCTTCCTGGGACTTTGTTTTACGAATTCCACTCCAACCTTATTGACTGTATTATTTTCTGGACTTCAACTACTATTTATGGTTCACTAAAAGATTACTTTACTCTCCATCGCCTCCTGATTTCCTTATCCATAGCTTGCCATTGGGTTCCATACACACACTTCACAGGGGATCCAAACCCTGCATTACAGTCTGCCAGTGCTTTGAGATCAGTGCCTTTGCGGTGTTAAACAAATGGATTGCTAACAATTTAACATATCGACTTGAGAATACATATGAACAGGGAGGGTCTGACACAGATATAAAAACTTAGGTAATATTGACATTTTGAGGACATTTACCATTCCGAACCAGGAAAATTGAGGTTAAGCCCAGACGGGCAAGCCACGTTTCACCCGGTTCAGGAGTGGTTCATAATTGAGAGTGAAGAGCGAGAATAGGTCAGTGGGGAGCAATATACACAAATATGGGAGAGCCCCAGTAGCTCATGAGAATGAGAAAACCTTTTGGATCTGCTCACTCAAGGCAGGGGCAATATCCACCCCCAAAGTTGCACATTTAAATTTGTTGCTGTGCTTTGTATACTATCCTTTGATCTGCAAGAAGACAAAACTGCTCTTAAAAATTAAAATTTATGAATATCTAAAACTTTAATTTTACACAAGAAATGTTCCAATAACTTTGAAAAGAAGCTTCAATTAAAATCAGAGAAAATTACCCTCCAATGATTAGCAAAAAAGAGTATTTTTCACATTTTGATAAAATTATAAATTAGCAAATTGTGTTATTTAATTGCTAAACAGCAATTTGGCAAGTGACTAAAGACATTTAGTCCAAATCAGTCAAGTTGGAAAAGTTTTCAAACAATTTTTCCAGTTGATTGATTTTTGACTTAAATTTGCATTCTGTGTCCATTCACAACAATCCTTCGCTCAGAGAAAAAAGCAACAAAGAAAAATGATTTTTATTCATGCTCTGAGATATGTTTCCTCTTCCCACTGGAGTGTTTAACTCATGTATAGAAAAAAAATCAATTCACTAAACACTAATCTAGCTGAAAGGTTTAAGGAAATCATAGCATACAGAAAACATCCAGGTTCTACCCAGGCAAGAATAAACATATTTATTGAATCTATATTCAGAGAAATGCACAATATAATAATGCTGAACCAAACAACAACGTTAGGATATGTAAGGTATTACAAAGTCCTAGCGCTAATTACCTCAGAGATGTGCAAACCAAAATTTTAGCGACACCTAAAAGCTAGTGCTAATTGATTCTGCTTTTGCAAAATTATTTAGCACCCCATAAAAACCCTGTGATATACAGTGTTATACTATGGGAGCGCCATCTCCATGTTCCTTTTATCTCTCCTAAGTGACCTACACCAAAAAAGAAGGGCAGCGCCACCCTCTATTTGGCAAGAGGCCCATAATCCTAGAGCCAGGACCAAGTGTGGCTCTATTAAATGTGAGTCCCTGCCTTTACTCAGGAGGAGGGAAACTGAATTGCTAACTATTCTGCACTATTGGTCTATTTTTTGTCTCTGTTCTCTTTGAGAAACGTCGAGGAGTTTCCAACTCATGAGTTTCCCCAGACAACTTTATTACTTTTTTTTTTCCTTTCCATTTGCATCATGCACTTTCAATAAACTGTTTTTTTTTTCACACCATTGATACCATCACGGTCACCTCATTGACTATTTCTGGCACAGTCTATTTTATAGCCATTGTTTGACACTGCCACTTTTTATGTGTTTGATGTTCTTAAATTGCCTCTAGGAGGACCATTGCTTTATTCTCACCATCGCGTATTATTATCAGATAAATTGATTCTGTCACAACTTTATTATTGGCACACGGCAAATTTACAGCCCTCATTTGATAATTTCACTTATTTTTTTTAGAACTTGACCCCTGCTGCCACTCTTCACTATAGAGCAACAAAAAATAAAAGAAAGCTCTGTCCGTACCTCATCTTTAGCAGCCACAAGAAAATTGTATTTTTATTTTCACTGTTCTTGGCCTCCATAAAAAGCATGCATAAACTAAATTTTTGTATACATAGCCTCTTCATTTTAGCAACAAAGAAAACACTAGATAGTACATTCTGTTTAAGATACAATATTATGGTCTTAAACTCTATTATTTAAAAAAAAATTAGAATTGCATTTTCAGTCTATTAAACATGATCATTGCTGCCTACACTAATTTAGCATTTTATGCAGACACAGAAAGAATACATATCACAGTCCAGAACAAAAATTGGTTTCTGTGGTCTCTTTTGGCAAATAAGTCGGAAATGATGCAGTTAGCCTGTATTACAATTTTCCTTAAAAAAATGCATATTTGCCATCTGACATAATGCATCTGAAAACATTGAAAGCGTACATTCTTTCCAAGAAAAAGTCTGATAATAGCACACAATAATAATTACAATTATCTCTGCTCTCAGCACCACTAGCAGGGTTATCCAAAGAGATTCGAAAAGTCACCGCACGTTCGGTGACTTTTCGTTCTCTTCAATTCGGTTCCTTTTGCCGATTGCATTTCGGTGACCCTGCGGTGTATTCAGCAAACACCACAGGGTCCCCGAATTGCAGGGAAAAGCTGCCGTAAACCCACCGAAAACTAACCGAATGCACGCTGAAAACAAGCAAAAACATCTGGATTAACCTTTGAAAAAGAAGAACAGGAGCCGAACAGGAGCCGAACATGAGCCGAATCACACAGAGCCGAAGCAGCTGTGACGTAGAGGAGGCAGTGAATAAATTAGAAAAACCATTTGTATGAATCTGGGAAAAAGAAACGCTGTTTGCAAAGAAACTACTGAGCGAAAATGTCTGAAATTTTCACAGGAGGTCCAGGGAATGATCATAAAGAGGGCTGTTACAAAAAAAATAAGTAAACTGAAAAAAAAAAAAAAAAAAATCGGACTTTTAATAAAAAAAAAAAAAATCAGAAAAATGCTTAAAGTATCCTAAAAAATCTATAAATAAAGAGACTTTTTGCTGCAGAATTTTAGAATGAACGGTTTATTAGATATTGAATTAAAACGGGAATATTTTTAACATTGAAGTCTATGGGATTCTCCTGAATAAATTTGCCGAATTAAACCACCGAATGGCAGGGCATTAGGGGAACCTTTCACTGCTGGTTTGTGTTCTCTGAATAGCCGAAGCAGTGCTTTTTCATGGGGATTCACTGCCCTCGAACAGGGACCGAACAGGCACCGTATATGCAGGCAATTCGCCAGTATTTGGCGAATTGCCTGCTCTCTGGATAGCGAATGGCCAGGAAAGGTAACCGAACGCTGATTTTCAGCGTTCGGTTACCTTTCTCAAGCAATTCGGATCTCTTTGGATAACCCTGTAGGTTTAGAGTATATATAGTACACAAATTAGGCAAATAAATTTGTTAACATTTCTATAATGTTAGCTTTCACAGTTTGTGCTGTGGTTTAAAAAAGTTATTATTTTCACATGCCTACTAGAATATGTGTAATTGTCTTTTATTATGAAACACTGGAAAAGGCAACAGAGACATCTATTGGCCAGAATCCTTTTCTTTTTGAGAAAGGATTTTACCAGGAAGGATACATTGAGATTTCTCTCGTTTTCAAGTATGTCCTGGGTGGTGAGTATGTACCGTTAAGTGTCTTGCCCAAGGACACTTACTGGAGAGGTGCTCGTTGGGATCAAACCCGTAACTCGACAGGCTCTCTCCACACAGAGCAGTGATGTTACCTCTACTCCACCCAGCCGGTTGAGATTCATGACAAATCAAGGACAAGCAATAGCAGTTTATTTCTTTATGATGTCTCTAGACTTTGTAAAAGCAGAACTGCTATATTCTTCATCGTATAGTATATTTTCATATTTATAGAGCTTGGTGATGTAAAAGTAGGGATCTTGAAGCAAGTGTTTTATCTATTGAACTGTAATTGCAATTGTTTTGTAATAAAGACCCTGTGTTTTTAACATGAAATATTATTTAATTAAAATGGCATAATAAAAACTATTGAGGTTGTTTTTTTCCCCAGTTTTTATTTCAGTATGTCTTTTCAGTCTTTTTGTTTCTTTTCTTAACTTATTAACTTTTCAACAGCAGGTATACTTGTAGCGCTCACCCCTGGAGGAGCTGCTGAATAAACCCAGGATAGTCTCACCGCACTAGGAATTACTATACACCAGCACACTGTTGTGGGTTTTCTAAGTTATACACTTTACTGGAGCAATAAAGTGGCATTGAATACACATATACTTTGAAGCATGAAGCAATTAAGTTTGGATAAATGACAGGATGCGCAACGTGGGAAAGCATGTGGCGGAAAAGAAATGGTTAATTCCCCCTCAGTTCGTGAGTTTAAGTCCTGCTCAAAAAGGCTCATAAATTGGTGTCCTAGGGTACCCGTGTACTAGACTAAACTGGCCAGTGAATGAACAAAAATATCTTCGACTAGTCAACGTTGGGGCCCTGTAACATGAATCAATAAGGTGCGCACTGTTATGGAAGCGTAGGCCTTGAGGCCTCTCACCCATCCGGCAAACAACTTGTCCAGAACCGATGACTCGACCAAAGGATCTCTCTCTCTCAGCCGACTGGAACCTGGTGCCAACGAATCCGCTCTCCCGATGCCGAATCTCCGCAGTCAGGAACCGATCCGCTGCCTGCACTCCCGTTCGATCCGCGGCCCTCCTTACTTGAGGTCCTCCTGGAACATGCTTGTCGTCTGAACTGCTCAGCGGAATGTGGTACACGATGAGGTACACTCCTTCCTCGATCTCCAGCACTGGATAACGTAACCTGCACACGCTCCAACCTGGTTTCGATCCCGGACAGTTTCTCTCATACGTCTGACTTCACTTGCTGCTCTGCTCGTTCTCCCCATGTCATGCACGAGGCTCTGATGTCTTTCCTGGTGCCAGCACACCCACCACCTGTCCTCTCCCCATGGATTTCTGGGAGATGTTGGAGTCTCTTAGTCCAGCATAGTCCTTAAACACATAGGCTCTGTCTCCCTCTAATGGCCACATCATCTCAATCCAGAGAGTCAATTTAACACAGCACTACATACTCTTTGACTGTTTATACATTCTGTACCTGGTAATATTTTTTCATGTAAAGTAATTAAGTACAAAGCAAAGTAGCTATAATGTATATGTGTGCATGTGCTACAAAGTAGATATATGGTCAATAAGAAGTTTTACTGGACAATCAAACCAGTTTTTAGAACCTTTGTACATCCCTGCACATATGTATTCCTTGCAGGATGCACTAACTTACTCAGTATTCTGTCTGCCAGCTTCCACTTCATATATGTAAAAGCAATGCAATATTCTATATTGAAATGTTCATATAATGTGAGATGTGTCAACACAAACCATATGGTGTCAGTGTGAGAGTGATTGAGATATCAGTTTTCGGAGAGAGGCCGTTATCCATCTAAGGCTGGTTGTTGTCTACCCTGAAAGGTCAGCCAATGGAAATAAGCAAAAAAAAAAAAAGCTCCACACACCAAAAATGAGTGGGCGACACTTAGAAGACATAAAAAAATATGTTCTTCATAAAACCTTAAAAAGAAACAAAAAATACACAGGGCAGTATTGCACAAAAATGCCAAAAATATTGCCAAAAAACTTTAGGAGCATGTTCTGAATCCCAGGTATAAACAAATTTTATTTGCAATAAATAAAATTAGTTTGCACTACGCCTGTGGAACACCAAAACAGCTAAGCTCAGGGGACTAGGAGGTGCCATGCAGATAGAGTATAGTCGATCTTGGTAGTGAAGGGGTTAATTGCTCCTCTGATAAAATTGTCTTGCTACCAATACATTATAGAATAGACACAAAAAGCGGTTTCGTGCACTATTCCCTACCAGGACAACTGTGTACACCAGGAGTATCCAGCCCACTTTGGGCACTATTGGCTGCCTACAGCTAAAACGGGGACACTAAGGGGGAAAATTGGCAGCCACTAATCTCCCTTTGTGTCCCCATTTTACCAGTAGATTACGGGGCAGGTGCTGAGTCCAACAGCCTGCAGGTAGCGGCCTCTAGGGTCCAGGATGCTTGGGGCAGTACTAAAGCGCTGTCCCAAGCATCGAGCAGATGATAATAGAACTCCATGGAGGCTCCTGTTGCCGGGTCACATGACTGGCAGGATCTTGCTCCTCGCGAGATCCTGAAGGTTGGCTGGGGAATTTTTTTCCCCAGTCTTACCTTGCTACCGGCAGCCAGAAGTGGTGGACCGGGCCTTCGTACCCGCTGCTAGATGAGAGGTGAGTATTTGATTTTTGGGAGTTTACAGCTGCAGCTAATTGATTCGGCGAAAGCAAAATCCGTTAGCACCAGCTCTAAGCTGTAGCTAACTTTTTTTCGTTAGCAACAGCTGTTTGTAATTAGCGTTAGGACTTTGTGATCTTAACGCTAATTATTCTCTGTTTACACTTTGAGTTCCCCATGTTAAGTATAGGGAGCAAAAACTACAGTAAGCTGGCGCTAAAAAGTGCTAATACCGATTCGCTACCAGGCTTTTTAACCCGTTACCGATCGGGAGATGATGAGGCCGTAACGCTATCACTTCAACACCTTCAAGACATTGGCTGTCATGGCCGGTGTACTGAAACTTTTGTGATAAACTCTGGATTCCATTTGCATTTTTTTTTCTTCATTTGTAGCAAATTAAATTCCATTGCTTTGCTCCTCAATAAGACCAGATCGCATTTACTTGATCTAGGGCTCCCACAGGAGTTTTTGAATATCATGTGTACATGATCATGATGGTGATGTGGTTAACCCCTAAGGGACCGGGCAGTTTTAAGCAAATCCATCCTTTAGAACCCGCTGCTGTTTTTACGTTTCTGCGCTGTTAGGGCAGTATTATAAAGTTGGTGCCAACTTAACCAGAGCTGTTGTTAACTTAACTGCTCCATAGGCTATAATGGCTCTGGTAAGTTTACAACAGCTCTGGTTAAGTTAGCACCAGCTTTGTAAATATAGTGTTTAGGTCAAATTTTCCTCTTACTCGTTTATTCAACCCACACATATTATATACTGGTTTTCGCGCCATTTAATGGATTTTCTAAATGATTTTTTAATGATATTCTAAAAATAACATTATTTCCATCATATCGAATAATCTATACTATAAAAGAGTAAGGGCTGGCGTGTCCGTCGCCAAACCCCTACTGCGCATGCGCGCGCAACCAGCGGCGGTTGGCTGCGCGCGCATGCAACCGCCGCGGCACGAGCCGGCAGTGCGCTTGCCACGGCGGTTACAAGATGCGCACGCAGCAGCCGGGTAGAGGCTGCGCGCGCATCCTGTAGAGCCGGAATGCGCTCGCAGCCTCTACCCGGCTGCCGAGCGTGCATCCAACCTCTGAGCGGCGAAGGGAAAGTTTCCTCGCTTCCGCTCTTTGAAGGACCCAAGCCGCGGTCACGTGGGAGTCCCACGTGACCGCGGCTTGGGTCCTTCAACGAGCGGAAGCGGGGAAACTTTCCCTTTGCCGCTCAGGCAGGTAAATATGCTGGAGACGGAGCTCCAGGGGCGGCTGTCCGAATGCCGATAGAGCATTCGAACAGCCACCCCATGTCTGGTCTGGGGTCTGAGCTGGGCCATATCCATGAGAGCTTGGGGGCAGTATCTCCACGAGCTGGGGCAGTATATCCATGAGCTGGGACAATATGCACAAGCTGGGGCAATATCCATGAGCTGAGGCAATATCCACGAGCTGGGGCAATATCCACGAGCTGGGGCAATATATCCATGTGCTGGGGCAGTATCCATGAGCTGGGGCAGTATATCCATGAGCTGGGGCAGTATCCATGAGCTGGGGCAGTATATCCATGAGCTGGGGCAGTATCCATGAGCTGGGGCAGTATCCATGTGCTGGGGCAGTATCCATAAACTGGGGCAGTATATCCATGTGCTGGGGCAATATCCATGAGCTGGGGCAGTATATCTATGAACTGGGGCAATATCCATGAGCTGGGGCAATATCCATGAGCTGGGGCAGTATTTCCATGTGCTGGGGCAGTATATTCATGAGCTGCTGGGGCAGTATATCCATTTGTGAGCTGGGGCAAATCCATGTGTGAGCTGGGGCATATCCATGTGTGAGCTGGGGCATATCCATGTGTGAGCTGGGGCAATATCCATGTGTGAGCTGGGGCATATCCATGAGCTGGGGCATATGTGTGAGCTGGGGCATATCCATGTGTGAGCTGGGGCATATCCATGAGCTGGGGCATATCCATGTGTGAGCTGGGGCAGTATCCATGTGTGAGCTGGCTGGGGCAATATCGATAACGTGTCCACAGGTTGGGGGGGGCGCACAATTCTTGGCTGGCCCCGGGCGCTGACAACCCATGCTACGCCACTGCCTATCGCCGTCTGCTCTGAGCACATCTGGCTCTACAGGATGCGCGCGCAGCCTCTATCCGGCGGCTGCGCGCGCTTCCTGTTCTCCTGGATGCGCGAGCGGCCGACAGGTAGAGGCTGCACGCGCATCCAGCTTCTTAGTTGGGGGCACTTTAAACCACGTGAGCTGGGAGCACTTATACCCACGGGAGCTGGGGGCAACTATACCAGCTGGGGGCAACTATACCCACGGGAGCTGGGGGCAACTATACCCACGGGAGCTGGGGGCAACTATACCCACGGGAGCTGGGGGCAAAAATTCCCATGTGAGCTGGGGGCAATTTTACCCATGTGACCTGGGTTCAATTATACCCATGTGACCTGGGGGCAATTATACCGATGTGAGCTGGGGCAAATATACTCATGTGAGCTGGGGGAATATATACCCATGTGATCTGGGGGCGATTATACCCATGTGAGCTGGGGCAAATATACCCATGTGAGCTGGGGCAATTATACCCATGTGAGCTGGGGCAATTATACCCATGTGAGCTGGGGCAAATCTACCCATGTGAGCTGCTTCGCTTAACAATAGACTGCCCTCTGGGCAGGCTTTCCACCTAGTTTACTATAAAAAAATATGAAATATGATGAAAAAATGGTAAAAACACACTTTTTCGTAGTTTATTCCCCAAAATCTACAACCACCAAAAAAGACCCTGGCTAAATATTTTCAAAATTTTGTCCCGAGAATAGAAATACTAAATTTTTACATGTTTTTGCTTTTTAACCCATTCACTGCTGAGCCAGTTCATCTATGTGCGTTGAGCTCATTCTGACCGTTTTATGCTAATTATTTTTAGATTACAGCCTAGGTACTATTAAACGAACCCCCCCCCCAGACACAATTTGTTATAATTTTTTATTATTTTTTTATTATTATTTATTTTTTTTAAATCTATTTTTACACCAAGGTATAGACTAATAGTAATATTGGGAAACCACTAAATGGAAAAATAGAAATGGACAATCATAGCACAACACTGTGAGTTAATGTAGCAGTTCAAGCCCCTTCTAGAAATGCACTCACAAGATGTGCAATAAATACAGGCATGTAGTATACAATGCAGGGTTTACTCATCTACTTCTCTGGTTATTTTTTTTTTTAGAAAGGATTTTACCAGGATGGATACATTGAGATTTCTCTCGTTTTCAAGTATGTCCTGGGTGGCGAGTATGTACCGTTAGGTGTCTTGCCAAGGACACTTACTGGAGAGGTTGCTCGCTGGGATTGAACCCATGACTCCACAGGCTCTCTCCATGCAGAGCAGTGACATTGTGACATTACCTCTACTCCACCCAGCTGGGACTTATTCCAGGGCTTCCTCTCCTTTCTCAATCTGTGTCCCCAGCTGATAGCTTGGCGAATCGATCATCAAATCCTTGTGATGTCCACAACAGCAGGAGCGAGGTTAAAATGGCCCAATGGATTCTCCAGACTCAGTGGTAGATGAAATGTAATTTATTGGTAAAAATTAGACCATTAAATACATCTGACGCGTTTTGTGGGAATTATCCCACTTCCTCAGAGATGTATACACATTCTACATTGTCCCTTATTTATACCTCCACCCTTTCGCGGTAAAAAAGTTTGCATCGAACCAGAATCTCTTCCGCGTTCCAGCAGTGGAACGCATCTCCGGAGCTTCCGGTCTTCCTCCAGCCAATCATCTGGACATCTGCGCCCGAGGACGTTAATTCTTCCAAGGCTCTTCAGCCGTTCTGCTTATCATTACAAGTCCATGTATCTTCAGATGTGTGGGACGGCTATGGGGACGAGGTTTTCCCCAAGTTATGCTAATTTATATATGTATAGATGGGAATGTGAACATGAAATTTATTAAGTCTCTGGATATTAATACATATAATTTGAAGTTTACATCCAATATACAAAAAGACACAATTGACTTTCTGGACATAACCATATATAAAAAGAATAGTAGTTTTCAAACTAGGACTTTTTTTGAAAGGACGGATACCAATTCAGCTATTCAAAATAACAGCTCACATGCTAGAAATTGGTTAAGGAGTGTCCCTAAGGGACAAATGATTCGCGTGCGAAGAAATTGTTCAGAGACAGCAGTTTTCAAGGAACAAACAGAAAGTATCAAGGACAAATATTTAGAAAAGTGTTATGACAAACAAGTCTTGGAGAAGTAGTTCTAAAGATAAAAGAAAAAAGGAAAAAAAGAAAACAAAGTTGAACGATTCGAAATATTCCTCTTCTTTTATCACTCAATTTAACGCACCCGCAGAAATAATTAGAAAAGTATTGAAAAAACATTGGCATATTCTGAAAGCATAAGCTTTTCTAAATATTTGTCCATGATACTTTCTGTTTGTTCCTTGATAGTCTTGTGCACCGATTTTTTTTTCGGTTCGATTCGGTTCGTTCGGATTTTGTAAATTTTCGTTTCGGCCGATTTCCGTTTTGGTTCGGTTCATTTTTCGTATTTACTTTTTTTTCGTGATTTCGGAAATTTTCGTGTTTTTCGGAATATCTGTTCTCCTCGTTTCAAAGTGTCTATTCGTTTTGATGTAAACTAATGGTTTTTTGGATACGATACGATAATTCTGCCGATACGATAATTCTGCCATTGAGATTTATCATGTTTTACAAGAAGGATACATTGAGATTTCTCATGTTTTACAAGAAGGATACATTGAGATTTTTCTGGTTTCCCGGGAAGGATACATTGAGATTTCTCATGTTTTACAAGAAGGATACATTGAGATTTCTCTGCTTTCCTGGGAAGGATACATTGAGATTTCTCTGGTTTCCCGGAAAGGATACATTGAGATTTATCTGGATTTCCAGGAAGGATATATTGAGATTTCTAATGTTTATAAAAAGGATACATTGAGATTTCTTTGGATTTCCAGGAAGCATACATTGAGATTTCTCATGTTTTACAAGAAGGATACATTGAGATTTCTCTGGTTTTACAAGGATACATTGAGATTTCTCTGGTTTTACAAGAAAGATACATTGATCCGTAGCCCGAGCTAATTGTACTTTCCACGTCTTCTACTTAACATGAGGAACGCTGGAGATCTCTAGCACTTTTGTAACAGATAACTTGGTGTCTGTGCTAATTTCTGGGTGGACGCTAATCGCAAACATTTACCTATTGCTCAACCCTGGTGCTAACTCCAAAAAACATATAAAAACCAGGTCCTCGCCAAAAATTAACAGGCAATTGAAAGGAATGTAGCACAGGTGTTCTCTTGGCCCCATACAGCATTGCAATGGATCTGGTCAGCAATGTCACTGCTGTCCCAGTAGGCTATATTAACCCCTTAGTGACCGGGCGGTTTTACACAAATCCGTCCTTTAGTGACCGCTGCTGATTTTACATTTCTGTGCTGTTTGTGTTTACGTCAAATTTTCCTCTTACTCGTTTATGCAACCCACATACATTTTACACTGTTTTTCTCGTCATTAAATGGACTTTATAAAGAAACCATTTTTTTCATCATTTCATATCATTTACTATAAAAAACATTGTGAAATATGACAAAAAAAATGAAAAAACACAACTTTTTAGAACTTTGACCCCCAAAATATCTTACGTATCAACAACCGTCAAAAAAATTTAAGTCCTTAGTAGTTTCTAAATTTAGTCCTGAGTTAAGCAATACCCAATGTTTACATATTCCTCACTTTTTTCCTTATCTTATGCAACAATAAGTGAAAGTAGCACTTTGCCATTTCCAAAGGGTTTATTTTCAAAAGTAGTGATAGTGACATTGTAACACTGATAACTGTCACTAATTCCTGAATAACCCTCCACATATACATATTTTTTTAAAGTACACAAATCAAGGTATTAAACTTGGGGTATTTTGACTCTTTCCATGCAACCATTTTACCACAAATCTATGCCAAAGTTTGAGAAAAAAACATTTTTTGGTGATTTTTTGTTTTTGAATGCAATTTAAGAATACATGTACTGTGAACTTTTAAGTTTACTGCCAAAAAGCACCCCAAAATATGTTCAGCAACATCTTCTGAGTAAATTGATACCACCCATGTATAGGTATGTCGGGTCATTTAGGGGGTAATAGGCCTTATTTGGGTGGTGCGCATTTCAGTTTTGCAACTTGGAATTTTCACATTTCGTCATCATGCACCCATGTCCTATTTGAGACATTTTTGAAGCCGGCCAAAGTAATTTACCCCCATCAAACCATATATTTTTAGAAAGGGCACACCCTAGGGTACTTCAAAGAGTTGTATTTTAACACTTTCCATGCACTAGCTCTTTGTCAAACTTTCAGGTAGTCACTCTGTGTGTTATTTTTTCACACACATTGTAATTTAGGCATGAATTGTCAAATCCAGTTATGGGTTACTGCCAAAAAACACTCCAAAATATGTTCAGCAACATCTTCTGAGTAAAGTGATACCACCCATATATAGATTTGTTGGGTTGTTTTTGGGGTGCTACGCCAATCTTCTGACATGTGCTTGTCATTTTTCTAATTTGACATATCTTCTTTCATTATCTTCTTTTTAGGGGCCTTTTTACATACCCCAATTTTTTTTATTGCCATGAACGTGCGTATATTTGGTAAGCTAACACCCCAAAGTATTGTAAATGGAGTGTTTTTATGCCATGGATGCAACCGTTTGCTCCAAACAAATTGGATACTGTTTGGTGGTCATTTTTCATTTTCACACCCACATTAGTTTTGGACTGTGATTTAGGAGACACTATTGTCGGTTACTGCATGAAAACTCCTGAGTACATCCATGCCCCCATGCATAGTTTTGCCAGGATTTGGGAAGGTTCAAATACAATTTTTATGACTTTGTCATTGGAGTTGAAATTTAGATTATTTCTTCAGATAGGCCTATCTTTGGTTTTGGGTCTACCGCATACCCCAGTTTGAATTATTGCCGGAAAAGTGTTTATATTTGAAATGTTGACACCCCAAGGTATTGCATATGGAGTGCTTTGATGCCATGGATACAACGGTTTTAGCCCAAAACATTTGAGAAGGTGTGTGGCGGTAATTTTTCAATTTTTTATTTTTACGCTCACATTAGATTTGGACTGTGATTTAGGAGACACTGTTGTTTGTTACTGCATGAAAACTCTGTAGGTTGTTTTCTGCAAGGACTCCTGAGTACACCCATGCCCCCCATGCATAGGTGTGCCAAGATTTTGGCAAAATACAGCACCAATTGCAGAACATAAAATGTAGGAATAAAATGTAAAAGTCTGGTGCAGTAAAAGTAAAAAAAAAAAACTAAACTGAACTACCTAACTAGACTGTAAGAAAAAATAGAAAGGAAAAATAAATCACAGATCACGCACAGTGTGATACACCTTGAAACAGTCCCCAAGACACAGACCGGGTTGTCCAGGGCATTCTGGGCAGTAAAAGATTGTGTCTCTCCTCTGCCCCCTCTTGAAACACACCCTGCATCTTTTTTGGGGTCTCTGTTTGGGGGATTTTAAAAATAAAATGTGAAGCCTCAACTCTGTCCCCCATCACCGCCCGGGGAGCAGATGCATCCTGGTACAAAAGCCCCGAAATGACCTGGAGCTGAAACTGTAAAAAGGACAGTGTCACTCCGGGGTTTGCCTTTTTGCAGAGCAAAACGGCATTGTGGGTTGCAATTTGCATCAGGTAAATTGCAACCTTTTTGTACCAGGCCCTTGACTTCCGCATAATCTGGTAGGGCTGGAGCAGCTGATCTGCCAGATCAGCCCCACCCATATGCCGGTTATAGGCTTTGATGCACACTGGCTTCCTGATGCATTCTGCCACGTACAGAGACCTCCACAGACCTCTCAGAGTGGATGGTGGATAGAAGGTAGACATCCTTCTTGTCTCTGTACTTGACCACCAACAGCTCCTCTTGGTGCAGAGCTGAGGACTCCCCCCTTTTTAACCGGGTGCGGACAAGCTGTGCTGGGAAACCTATGCGGTTCTTGCGAACAGTACCGCATGCTACTGTATCAAAACAATACAGCAGCTTGAACAAAGGGACACTTGTATAAAAATTATCAACATACAAGTGGTACCCTTTGTTCATCAGGGGAAAAAGTAGGTCCCACACAATCTTGCCACTGGTTCCCATGTGTTCTGGGAAACCTGGAGGGTCAAGGCTACTATACTTTCCCTCATACACCCGGAAGGCCTGAGTAAACCCACTCTCGCGGTCACAGAGCTTATACACCTTCACTCCATACCTGGAGCATTTGGAAGGAATATACTGCTTGAATCCCAGCCTTCCCTTGTATTTCATTAGGGATTCATCCACACAGATATTCCTTCCAGGTGTATAAGCCTCTGCAAACCTGGCGGCGAAGTGGGTAATCAGGGGGCGGATTTTATACAGCCTGTCAAACTGGGGATGCTCTCTAGGGGGGCACAGGCTGTTGTCACTGAAGTGCATGAAATGCAAAATGTTTTCATACCTTCTACGTGACATTGATTGGGGTAAATGGGGGTAGAGCAGATGGGGCTACTGCTCCAGTAGGAGCGAATGGAGGGCTTCTTTATGATGCCCATCAGCATAGTAAGTGCCCAGAATTTCAGAAATTCTGGCACATCTAGCGGGGTCCATTGCTGCCTTGCCAAGTAGGCGTCTGGCTTCGCAGCACAATGCTGATGGGCATACAGATTCGATTGGGCAACAATGTTGCCCAACAAATCATCCCCCAGAAACACCTGCAAAAACTGTGTGGCGGTAAATCCTGCAACATCAATATTGATGCCAGGATTTGCCATGAAAGGAGGGATATCTGGCCTCTGGCAATGAGGCACTACCCACTCCTCAGCTGGAGCTGTGCGTCTCCTGCTGGCAGGTGGTGGCCCAGGATCTGCATCAGAAACATCACTAGGAGATACATCAGCCAGCGTAGATGATGTATCTAGCGATGTCTCTGAGCACCTAGCAGGGTCAAAATCTGGATCGGAGTCCGACGCAGATGCCTCAGATTCTGACGCCAGGATGGCATATGCCTCCTCGGCGCTGTACACCCTCTCAGACATTATATATAATAGATTATAACATTTTATAATTATTATATATTTAAGCAGATTGTGGGTTCTTAGAAGAACTGTTGGGTTTCACAAGAAAATAAAAATAAACACCTAAATCTCTCTAAATCCCTCTAAACCTGCCTCAATTGTTCTAAATCTCCCTAAAATCTCTCTAAATTTGCCTCAATTTTTCTAATCTCACTAAATCTACCTAAAATCTCTAACCTGTCAAATCTGATCTCTCTCTCTCGCTCACCAAAACACAAGTGAGGAGAGGGAGGGAGAATCACAGAGGTCAGAGCCAATATTTACAAAATATTGACCTGACCTGACAAATTAGAAATTTTATTTTGATTTTTTCTAACTTCTGATTAGATGTTGCTAGCCTGCCTCTCTGATGAGGCAGGCTAGGAACATCCCACACAGCCCCAAGATGACCCTGCCCTTAGAAGGGCAGCGCCATCTTGGCTGTCACTTTTATTTTATTCTATCCATTTTTATTTATTTATTTTACTTTTTTTAACTTTTTTACACATTTTTTTTAGTCTGCTGGGTGCCTCGAGGCACCCAGCAGAGCACCTGATCACTTATGTGATCATTTTTGTACTGAGTGCCACTATACCTCGTGGCACTCAGTACTTCCTGCCGCTACCAGAAGTGATCTTTTTACAGGGTTATTCAGAGAGCGTGAAAAGCAGGAGAATGACTGGAGAATTTTTGCCAAAAATTTTGGCCATCAGAGTAGTCCTATTCTCTTTGTGTGCGTTTGAATGACTGGAGAATGAAAAATTCTAGGTCAAAATAGCCAATTTTGAAAGTGAGATGAAAGGGAGAATTTTTCTGGTTTGGCTATTTTGACCTAGAATTTTTCATTCTCCAGTCATTCTCCTGCTTTTCACGCTCTCTGAATAACCCTGATAGTCTCTGATTTTGAGATATGATTGATCTCCGACTTTATACACAGAAGCTGACTGGGTTGCCCTACTACATCCTCACTTTTGGATTTAAGCTGAAATTCTCTTGTAACATCACCATGTGGAAGATAGACATGTCCCGGGAGGAGTGACGGGGGTGAGGCTAGGATTGGGGGGATGACTGTGGACACCAGACGGATTGATAGGGGGGAGAGACGTCTGATGGGATCTACGGAGAGAGGAGGAGTAATCCTGTACTTCTATTTCTAAATAGTTTGTTAAGAGGATGTGGGGGGGAACTGTTCGATACGTTTACCGTCATTTTGCTATTCTCATTGCATACGCAGATATGTTTATGTACTTAGAGATGATATGTTGGCATCCCTCGCACTCAACTGTTCTAATATCCTCGGAGGGGACCACTATTGGATGTATATAAGTTCCTTAAGTAATTTTTTGTGTTCTTTTGGCCCGAAACTCCACTGACTCAGAGTCGGCTAACCACGACGGGGACCTTTTTGGTTTGGCATCCTTGCACCTCTCCTTGGAGGACTCGTGCTCTCACTTGGCCTGAGTGGTGAAATTTTACCTCCTTGGACGGACGCCACTTCCCCTTTGGAATTTTTACTATCCATAATTTTTTTTAAATTTATTTATTTATTTATTTTCTTCTCTCTCCTCTCCTCATCCTTCTCCTCCATCCCCCCTTCCTTCTCTCCTTACCCCCTTCCCACTCTCCTCTCTCCACCTGACACTACCCTCTATCTACTCTCGTGCCCTTCTTTACTCATCACACCTAACCCCAGGGTTGGCTTCGGAGATGGCGGGAGGAGGGGGCCGGAGCTCGGCGTTCACACTGGACTCTCTAAGAATTATTTCTTTCAATGTACACGGGTTGAATATCCCGGAGAAGCGTCGTCGCCTTCTCCGGGACCTGCGCTCTGAAAAGTGCTCGATAGTACTGCTTCAAGAGACCCACTTTTGTTCGCTGGGCCACCCAGAGCTCCGAGACTCCAACTATCCACAAGCATATCATGACACGACACCGGAGGGGAAGGTGAAAGGGGCCTCTATTTTACTGTCGAACCATCTCCCCTTTGTCTATGAAGAGGCTTTATACATGGGAGACGGTAGAGGGGTCTTTCTAAAAGGCTCCATAGCAGGCGTGAGAAATACACTTTCTCGTCTGTTTACCTCTCTAATACAAAACAAAATGTGTACCTTAACAAGATTGTTGCTAAACTCATCCCATTCATGGAAGGCACCTTGATCCTGGGGGGGACTTCAATGTTGCGATGCACCCCCCCGAAGACTCCTCCGTGGGCACGACGAGAGTCCCGCTACATATCCTGAGAGCGATGCACCGTAAATTACAAAAGCTGCAGCTGGTAGACGGGTGGCGCCTGCTGTACCCGACTACAAGGGACTACACCTTTTTTTCAGATGTACATTCGTCATATTCACACCTTGATTATATCTTTACCTCACATTTTGCAATAGACGATGTGCTATCTTCCTCCATTTTGAGCCGAACGTGGTCGGACCATGCACCGATCGCCCTCGCTCCTAGGTCGGCGCACTTTCGCCCGCGTCACTTCCAATGGTGACTCAATGTTTCCCTATTACAAGATAAGCTGATTGAGGATACGGTGAATGACACCCACTGAAACTACTTCACGGACAACGGTGGTGGTGACGTGAGGTCTCGGCACACACAGTATGGGAAGCGCACAAAGCTACCATTCAGGGAACCCTAATAGGCCTAGCATCGGCAAAAAAAAGAACCGCTTATTAGAGACTAAGACCCTATTGGAAGAGATCAGACACCTGGAACTAAATCATATTCAGACCGGAGACCCACAATCCTATAACTCTTTGCTCCAGAAATGGTCACTCTTGGAGGAATTATCCCAACATCAGCTACACAGGGCGGTTCTCCAAACCAAATGCTTTTTTGCACATCACGAGAATAAACCAGGACGACTACTAGCAAGAATGCTGCGGAAACAACGGGCCCACAACTATATCCCCGAAATACGGACAGGAGTGAATACTGCTTCAAAGACTCCAGATACTATTGTCACGGCATTTTGCGATTACTACGAAGCACTATACTCCAGTGCCCCGACGCCGACACCGGATCTCAACCATAAGATTTCAGAATATCTATCCACTCGAACTCACAGACAACTGACAGGGGCAGAACGGAACTCGCTGAACGACCCGATTACGGTATGTGAACTGCAAGCAGGATTGAAACGTCAGAAAAACGGAAAGGGACCGGGCCCAGATGGGCTCCCCTCTGAATACTATAAGAAATTCACTAGGACCCTCCTGCCTCACCTAGCGGCTTCAGTCAATGCATTGAGAGATGGCACTCATCTTCAATCGCAATCTACACTAGCTAACATTTCGGTCATCCCAAAGGAAGGCAGAGATCCCACCTTATGCTCCAGTTATCGCCCGATATCACTGCTCAATTGCAACCTTAAACTATTCTCCCTGGTACTAGCATTACGGCTGCAACCTTTCGTCCCTTTGTTAGTACAGAAGGATCAAGTGGGCTTTGTGCCGGGAAGAGAAGCACGAGATGGCACGATACGAGCCTTGAATTGATCCACGAAACACTAAACACTCTTAGGGGGAGACTCTTCTGCTCTTGACCGATGCCGAGAAGGCATTCGATCGCGTAGCATGACCTTTCCTCTTTGCTACACTGGATGCGATGGGAATAGTGGGTTCATTCTATACGTGGATTGCGGCGTTGTACACCTCCCCCATGGCTGTGGTGAGGGTGAATGGGGCATTATCGAGGCCCTTACGGACTCTAAACGGCACACGGCAGGGCTGTCCCCTGTCACCGCTTCTATATGCGTTGTCTTTAGAACCTTTCTTGGAATCGGTACGTAATAACCCGCTGATCAAAGGAACACCAGGGCGAGTTGCGGACGACCTCTTATTTTTTTGTATCTGACCCCAAAAAATCCCTACCCGAAATTGTCTCGGAGTTCCGGACATATGGGGATCTGTCGAATTTGCAGATCAACATGACAAAGTCGGAAATACTTAACATCACAGTGCCCGCTAAAACAGCCCACCTTTTATGTGCCTCCCACCCATTTCGGTGGTGCGCACACACCATGAAATATTTGGGAATTAAACTAACATCCCGACTTACCTCTCTCTTTGAGACTAACTTCCCCCCCTGTGGGAAATCCTGAAATCAGACTTACTTTCTTGGAGAAAGGTCAAGGTTTCGTGGTTTGGCCGACTCAGTATCATAAAAATTTATATATTACCACGTTTACTCTACGTCTTCCAGACCATACCGACACACATCCCGCGTACTTTCTTCGCAATGCTCAAATCAGCGATCTTGAAATTTGCTTGGCACGATTCACGACCACGGATGAGATGGACCACGCTGATCCGTTCTAAAATCGGCAGGGGGAGTAGCCTTGCCGGACCTACACAAATATTACTTGGCATCGCATCTTTTACGCATTACGGAGTGGTCCACGGGGGGCAGGAGACCCATGTGGTTGGACCTTGAAGCATCCTCCGGGATTCGTCTATGGGCTTTACCGTGGGTTGCAAGGTCATGCAGACCAGACACCGTTCAAACAAACCCGCTGATTACGGCGACGTTACGAATCTGGGACTGTTCCATTACGCGACACTGACTTTCTTCCTATCCATCCCCGCTTCTGCCGCTTGCGCATAATCCCTCATTCCCAGCAGAACTGAACCCTATATTACGGGATAGATTACCACATCCTCGCTGCCCCCGTGCGTTGGTGATGTTGAAAGATGCTGCGTACACACCCCCGTGGGACAGATGGACAGATCGGCTGAACTGATACCTCCAACTTTTCTTGAAAGATTTAATTATTTTCAAATTCTTCACTATCTCAGATCCAGACCGGAACAACACAGAATTTTGCGGACCCTCACCACCTTCGAGCGCCTTTGTGTCTCAACCACTGCACTCACGCACGGCATCTCGGCCCTATATGCCATATTGAACTCCACTACCCCGAATGACCCGCCTCCCTTTGAGGCTAAATGGGAGGAAATACTGGATACGCAAATTACGGAGGAGAGTTGGTCTAAGACATATGACCTAATCCACCACGGCACGCAAATGGCCAAATTGCAGGAACAGGCATATAAAATTATAACGTTCTGGTACTGCACCCCAGAGTTGCAATTTCGCATGGGTCTTCGAACCATGACACAATGCTGGAGATGCGACTATGAACCTGGAGACTATCTAAACATTTGGTGGTCATGTGCGAAAGTACGCCCCTTCTGGACCTCGGTTCGCGATACTATCAAACAGGTAATGGACGTAGTTCTCCCGCTTGTAGCACAGGTCTTCCTGCTACTCCAGGTGCCCTACTCACTGAGGACTCTATGGCACTCGGTTCTCCTTCCGCTTACTGCACGTTCCACCGTTACTTTGAACTGGTTGAGTGGAGACCCCCCACAAACGAACACATGGATGCTACGGATGGAAGAGGCACGCTCCCATGAGGGTCTACTAGCCACGGCTTCAAACAAGCTGACCCAACATCTCGCTAAGTGGTTTTACTGGGAAGCCTTTGTAGCATCCGCACCTGGACGGGCACTCCGGGAGGGGATTGGTGTGGAGACTTAGGGTGGGGATGGGGTCCGGCCCCCTCCTCCGGATAGAGACCCCTCCAGAGGTCACCGACCCCCTCTCATTTTCTCACTCTTCTGTTTCCTACTCTTTCAATCTATACACTCTCAGTCTAGCTTGATCTCTAACACTACCGCTACACCCTCACTCTTGTCTGTCTTACATCTCATTACCTTTCCTTCCTATATCTTCCACCTATCTCTCTGCTCCCCTCACGTCCCCCTCTCCCTCTTTCCCCACACCCTCCCCCTCTCCCTCTTTCCCCACACCCTCCCCCCCCTTTTTTTTCTTCTCCTCTTTCTATTTTTTTTTTTTCTACCATGACCATTAAGTTGTGATTTTGTCTTGGTATTATTGAATACAAGGTGGAAAGCCTGCCCAGAGGGCAGTCTATTGTGGATATACTGCCCCTGCTCATGGATATATGCCCCAGCTCATGGATATTGCCCCAGCACGTGGATACTGCCCCAGCACGTGGATACTGCCCCAGCTCGTGGATATCGCCCCAGCTCGTGGATATTGCCCCTAGCACGTGGATATTGCCCCCCAGCTCCTGGATATTGCCCCCCAGCTCCTGGATATTGTCCCCAGCTCATGGATATTGTCCCCAGCTCATGGATACTGCCCCCCAGCTCCTGGATATTGCCCCCCAGCTCCTGGTTATTGCCCCCCAGCTCGTGGATATTGCCCCCCCAAGCTCTCATGGATATATGCCCCAGATCAGACCCCAGACCAGACATGGGGCGGCTGTTCGAATGCTCTATCGGCATTCGGACAGCCGCCCCATGAGCTC
This sequence comes from Leptobrachium leishanense, assembly GCA_009667805.1. Classification (NCBI taxonomy): domain Eukaryota; kingdom Metazoa; phylum Chordata; class Amphibia; order Anura; family Megophryidae; genus Leptobrachium; species Leptobrachium leishanense. The sequence goes on from CM019071.1 coordinate 108,426,798, forward strand.
CGCGCCATACTTACCTTTCCGAGCGGCGCCGGGGAAGTGAAAGTTTCCCCGCTTCCGGTCGTTGAAGGACCCAAGTCGCGGTCATGTGGGACTCCCACGTGACCGGGGCTTGGGTCCTTCAAAGAGCGGAAGCGAGGGAACTTTCCCTCCGCCGCTCGGGGGTTGGAAGCGCGCGGCAGCCGGGTAGAGGCTGTGAGCGCAGCCTCTACCCGGCTGCTGTGTGCATCTTGTAACCGCCGCGGCGAGCGCACAGCCGGCTCGTGCCGCGGCGGTTGCATGCGCGTGCAACCAACCGCCGCTGGTTGCGCGCGCATGGGCAGAGTAAGGCTTGGCGACGGACACGCCAAGCCTTACTCAATTATAGTATAGATATCGTGACCTGTATCTGCTGTCACTTACCACATTTGTGGCACACTTGTTGTACGTTGATATTCTGTTGTGTACTTTTCGCTTTTAATAAACAAAAAAAAAAATATTAAAGAGAATGGGTCCAAGTACTGACCCCTGAGGTACCCCACTGGTAACAAGACCTTGCGCCGAATAAACTCCATTTACCACAACCCTCTGTTGCCTGTCACTCAGCCACTGCCTAATCCATTCAACAATATTGGAATCCAAGCTCAAAGATTGCAATTTATTGATAAGCCTTCTATGCGGAACAGTATCAAAAGCCTTACTAAAACAGAGCAATTTACAATACATTTAAAACCACACCACGCAATATAAATGAACATAAAGTCTTTCCCAAGGCAAATGTCTGTGTCTTTTGGGTTTTTTGCCAGAAAAATAAAAGTGTTGGGGTTGGACGCGGGGTGCGCTATGTCAGTTCTATGACAAATGGTTAAAAAAAAATTAAAATTTGTTTTTCATTGTTTCCTGTCCCCCAGGGCAGTACCCAGACCCCCATACACCTATTATGACCAATATCTTGCATATATGCCTTCTGGAGGGGACCTTTCATTTTCAAGCTTTTGAGCCCCATTGACTTGCATTGCGTTCGCGTTTGAATTCGAACTTTTTCAAATGTTCGAGTTCGAATGCGAACCAAACACGGGGGTGTTCGGCCCATCACTAATTATGATCACTAGAAATCCGCATAGGCAGGAGACCTGACCATTTTTAGCATTTTCCTATCTCACGGTTACAGTATTTGACACAAAAGCCATTTCTACCTGTATAATGCAGATACTGAGTGACATTGTGTAAAATAAGAAACACGATCTGGAGTTCAGAATCTTTCATTCCAACAATATTTCTGTATACAGGGTTTCCTAAACCTGTCCTCAGGACCTGCTGCCAGGTTTGACAGATATCTGAAGCACAGCACAGGTGATATAATTTGCTTCTCAGTGACTACAGTATTCAGTCTGCATTTCCCCCAGGTGATCTGCAAAATATTGACTGGTTGAGGGTCCCAAGGACAGGTTTGGGAAACACTGCTGTAAATTATAAACAAATAAATAAAAAAAATGAGCAAATTTACATTACTTTAAATTTTTAACTATCTCAGAACAGAAATATCTGTGCAAATTTTCTATTTTACTCTATATTTAACTGTTAACTCTGCATCACATGTTTCAAATAATTGATATGACAAAAACATTTCAACAAAAATCACTTGGTAGTGAGGGGGTTAAGGAAAAGAAAAAGAGAACTCTACTTTTAGTAGAATATCCCTTTAAATTCGGTAGCATGATATTTGTTTACATATGAACAAATAGAAGCCATATGGAAAGTATTGCTAACAAAATGTATCGAAAGCACATACCCACAAGCAGCAAGGGATACACTGGATATATATTTTTAATGCTCAATTAAGCAATGGACGCTATTTTCAGTTAACACGTTAACTGTAACTAACACATAACCTTACTTGTCAGAAACAGCATAATGATTAATCTGCTCTCTGCCAGGGTGAGCACATGTTCATTCCTTTATGCTTGAAATGAACCACCATATCATTAACCACTTTACTTCTCAAAGCAGAAAGCACTCTAACTGCAGAGAAAAATAGTGGCTGTCAGAAAAACATGCAGAGTTCATTACATAGTACCTATCAGGTTCACTGTTTAGGTAATATAAAGGGTATATTTTAAAAATAAGCATGCAGCTATTTCCTTTTTTTAAGGCAAGCAGAAGCCAGCTATCACTACAGGATTCCTATTTGACCCCTTCAGAGCTGAACAATTTCACACCCATGTGCAAAGGTCAATTTGACTATTTTTGGCACATCCTATTTATCCTCTGTAAGAGTAAGAGGCTTTTTTTCACAATTTTATTTATTTAACAGTGTATCAGTTGGGGTATTTCTCTGAAAGATAAGAAAATCTTAGGGGTGCCGGACAAAATCCGGCAGACAGGTTCCTTAATGCCAACATCCCGACGGCCAACTTCCAGACAGAAAAAGTGCTGGACATACCAAGTTCCCTACGTGCCCAACTTCCAGACATCCATAATCCCAGCAGCTAACCCTAATACTAACACCCTAACCCTAGGTTTAAAGGGGTTAGGACTAGGTTTAGGGGGGTTAGGGTTAGGGCTAGGTTTAGGGGAGTTAGGGTTAGAGCTAGGTTTAGGGGGTTAGGGTTATAGCTAGGTTTAGGGGGGTTAGGGCTAGGTTTAGGGGGTTAGGGCTAGATTTAGGGGGTTAAGGCTAGGTATGGGGGGGCTAGGGTTAGGTTTAGGAGGTTAGGGCTAGGTTTAGGGGGTTAGGGCTAGGTTTAGGGGGTTAGGGATAGGGCTAGGTTTAGGGGTGTTAGGGTTAGGGCTAGGTTTAGGGGGTTAGGGAGTAGGGTTAGTGTTAGCCGCTGGGATTTTGGATGTCTGGAAATTGGCCGTCAGGGAGTTGTCTGTGTAGGGAAGTTGGCCGTCGGGATTTTGGCATTAGGGAACCTGGTTGTAGGGATTTCGACCCAAACCATTACATAGGCCTTCCTATCTTGAAAAATAAAAAATATGTTAAAATATATTTTCCGAAACTGCAAACATGGCTGCACCAATGAGAGGGTGCATGGCAACCTACAAATATGGCACTTAGCTAAAAATCACTTTTTTGTTTTGGTTGCTGGCCTTTTTAAAAGAGGTAGGATCTTTGTAAAGGTTTTCATTTTCTGTTTTGTTACATTGCTCTGGCCAAAGAGAAAAAAAATCGACCACTCTTTATTAATTGGAATTATCCTAGATAAAGAATGATATGATCCCTAATTTACAACTTGCACAACTCTGTTTTAAAGACACATTTTACAGTATTATTTTCTAAGTTACTAAAGGATAATATTCAGGAATTTATTGGGAGGTTTATCGTAATTAGCAAAATTCAGCATGGTTTTACGAAACACAGATCATGTCAGACTAACCTAACTGCGTTCTATGAGGAAGTAAGTAGAAGTATAGATCAGGGGGTCGCAGTGCATGTGATTTATTTGGATTTTGCCAAAGTTTTTGACACAATTCCACACAAGAGGTTACTGTTTAAATTAAGAAAAAATGGTCTAGATGAAAATACTTGTTCTTGGATAGAAAAATGGATAAAAGATAGGGTACAGAGAGTGGTCATAAATGGTAAATTCTCAAGATGGACATCAGTGGTAAGTGGTGTCCCTCAGGGGTCTGTTATAGGACCAATACTATTCAATTTATTTATAAATGACCTTGAGATAGGCATTGAAAGTCATGTATCAGTGCTTGCAGATGACACAAAACTAGGAAAAGTAATACAATGTGAGCAGGATGTTACTTCGCTGCAGAGGGATTTAGATAGATTGGGGGACTGGGCACTTAAATGGCAGATGGAATTTAAATGTAGATAAATGCAAAATTATGCACTTTGGCGTGAAGAACACACAAGAAATTTATACCCTAAATGGTACGGAATTAGGGAAATCAAAGCAGGAGAAGGATTTGGGAATAATCAGACTTCAAACTAAGTAACAATGTGCAATGTCAAACAGCCGCCGCCAATGCCAGCAAGGTATTGGCATGCATTAAAAGGGGAATTGACTCTCGGGCTGAAAACATAATTTTGCCTCTGTATAAATCAATGGTAAGACCGCACCTTGAATATGCCGTGTAATTTTGGGCACCTGTCTTAAGAAAGGATATTACAGCATTAGAAAAAGTGTAAAGACGGGCGACTAAATTAATAAGGGGAATGGAAGGTTATGAGGAAATGCTAACAAGTTTAAACCTGATTAGTTTAGAGAAACGGCGCCTTAGAGGGGTTCTGATAACTTTATATAAATATATACGGGCCATGAAACCCTATTCATTATCAGGACTATACACAGGACACGAGGTCACCCATTTAGACTGGACGAAAGGAAATTCAGCCTAAAGCATAGGACGGGTTATTTTACGGTGAGAACAATAAAGCTGTGGAATTCTCTGCCTGTTGAGGTGGTTGGATCAGAGACTGTACAGACTTCCTGCAAAAACATAATATTAAGGGCTATAATATTTAATATGTGGGTAAAAGCTTATTGATCCAAGGAAAATTCTAACTGCCATTCTGGGGTGAAGAAGGATTTTTCCCCCAGTATAATGCATATTGGCGAGCGCTTCAGACTGGTTTTTTCTCTTCTTTTGGATCAACAGCAGTAGGTGATGTGTGAAAGGCTGAACCTGATGGACGCATGTCTTTTTTCAGCCTATGTAACTATGTAATTTTAAAAAGCTGCACCTACAACTAAAAGCTCTAGCTGCCCGATCATAGTATCATGACAAAAGTACATGTTAATAGAAACTACAGAAGTGGCCACTTCAAATAAGGGGTTACTTCATAGGCGTGCGCACGGGGTGTGCCGGGCACACCCTAATCAGACAGCTTCTTTTTTTTACCGTGACTGCCGCTGGCCGAACCCGCAGCTCCAGCGCTCATCGCTGTCATCTGCTCTGAGAGCGAGGAAGCTTAGGCAGCAGGCTACCACAGGAGTTTCTCCAAACACCCTCTACTGACTGATCGCAGAGGTGCAGGTGCACATGTGACGTGTCATCACATGACTTCTGAGCAGACGTCATCATGTGCGCCTGCGCGTGGCACCCGGCGCCAGTATTGTGTGTGAAGAGACTCAAGGTGGGGCTGCCTGCTGCTGCAGTTCAGCCACCTGCTATGGTTGGGGCCCTTCCTACTCCTCCTGCCTCGTGAGGGGCCCCCTGTAGTTTGGAAGACTCTGAGAGCTGCTGCACAGACACGGAGACAGAAGCCCCGCCCCCACATGCCTGCAGAGCTGAAATCTCCAAGGAAGAAGTAAGCAGCAGCTAAAGGGGGGGGGGGTGAGTCAAGGGGGGCAGTAGTGTGTGTGTGGCATTAAGTGTCTGGGGAGGAAGTCATAGAATGGGGGGAGTTAAGACAGTGTCTGGGGGTGGAGAGGAGCCAGTGTGGAAACTGTGTGTGAGGGGTTAAGACAGCATCTGGGGTGGAGAGAAGACTGTGTGTGTGTGTGTGAGGGGTTAAAACAGTGTCTGGGGTGGAGAGAAGACTGTGTGTGTGTGAGGGGTTAAGACAGTGTCTGCGGTGGAGAGAAGACTGTGTGTGTGTGAGGGGTTAAGACAGTGTCTGGGGGCAGAGAGAAGACTGTGTGTGTGTGAGTGGTTAAGACAGTGTCTGGGGGCGGAGAGAAGATTGTGTGTGTGGGAGGGGTTAAGACAGTGTCTGGGTTGGAGAGAAGACTGTGTGTGTGTGAGGGGTTAAGACAGTGTCTGGGGGTGGAGAGAAGACTGTGTGTGTGTGAGGGGTTAAGACAATGTCTGGGGTGGACAGAACACTGTGTGTGTGTGAGGGATTAAGACAGTGTCTGGGATGGAGAGAAGACTGTGTGTGTGTGAGGGGTTAAGACAGTGTCTGGGGGTGGAGAGAAGACTGTGTGTGTGTGAGGGGTTAAGACAGTGTCTGGGGGTGGAGAGAAGACTGTGTGTGTGTGAGGGGTTAAGACAGTGTCTGGGGTGGAGAGAAGACTGTGTGTGTGTGAGGGGTTAAGACAGTGTCTGGGGTGGAGAGAAGACTGTGTGTGTGTGTGAGGGGTTAAGACAGTGTCTGGGGTGGAGAGAAGACTGTGTGTGTGTGAGGGGTTAAGACATTGTCTGGGGGTGGAGAGAAGACTGTGTGTGTGTGAGGGGTTAAGACAGTGTCTGGGGGTGGAGAGAAGACTGTGTGAGGGGTTAAGACAGTGGCGGTGGAGAGAAGACTGTGTGTGGGTGTGTGTGTAGAAACTGTGTGTGAGGAGTAAAGACAGTGTCTGGGGGTGGAGAGAAGTGTGTGTGTGTGTGTGTGAAACCTGTGAGGGGTTAAGACAGTGTCTGGGGGTGGAGAGGAGCCATTGTGTGCGTGTGTGTATGGTAGGGGGGGGGTGGGTTAAGTGAGTATGTATATATTATATAATAAATATAAACTTTATTATATATTTTAAAATAATGAACTAAATATAATTAAAATATTTTATTAATATGTACTTATTATAATTTATATTCACTTTAATAATTATTTTAAAATAACATTTATATTAATATTTGAGTTCTATTTCTGTGGATTCTGTGATACGCTCATATGCACAGCACATTACTGTGTTATACTGTGATGCTCTGATACAGTAATATGTGCTGTGTATGTGCTTATCACAGAGCTCCACAGCAATAAAAAGCCCGCTCATACACAGAACAAACACAATACTGTAAGTTTTATTGCTGTGGAGCTCTGTGATGTGCGCTGTATATGTGCGTGAGTTTTATTCCTGTGGAGCTCTGTGATGTGCTCTGTATATGTGCGTGAGTTTTATTGCTGCGGAGCTCTGTGATGTGCGCTGTATATGTGCGTGAGTTTTATTGCTGCGGAGCTCTGTGATGTGCGCTGTATATGTGCGTGAGTTTTATTGCTGCGGCGCTCTGTGATGTGCGCTGTATATGTGCGTGAGTTTTATTGCTGTGATTCTCTGTGATACACTCATACACACATGCTGTCCTCCAAATCATCTGGGAGCAGGCTGCTTGTTGGCCCTGTGAAGCCCCATAATGGAAATTTGCCTAAGTCCTCAACATATCTGGAGCCGCTTCTGCATGCGAGTACCAGACCAGGACCTGTCAGCAAACCAGTGCCGGCAAGACCAGCCATAGCATTGCCAGCCAACTTCACCAGCCACAGCCAGCCTGAGCCACACACAAAGTTAAGGTGATCTTGGTGGAACCAACCTGGGACAATATTCCATAGTTGTCAATAAGATAACTGCAGGAAACATTACACATAACGTCTCCTGTAGTTATTTTATCGTCAGGACACGCTATTCCATTTGAGCCACATGCTGAGCTTGTGGCTCTAATGTAGCGTTTCCAACCCATGCATGAGGTTACTGTACGTTATCGTCTCCTATATTTACTATGGGAGACGTTAATTGTGAGCTTTGTGAGGGAGTACAGACTATTCCAAAGTAACCTGCGCTTCCACACCGGAGATGGTATTTCACTGTGAAATATAGTCTACACAAAGCTGATTTTGCATTCTACTGCCCCCCCCATTAAATTCCATACTCGCTTCTCATCCCTCATTAAAGCAGAGGCGGCCCTAGACTTGCTGAGACCTTAGGCGAAGGCAAGATATGAGGCCCCTATTAAACACAGGACCATAGTCGAGGCCATATACAAAGTTAATGACATAACCTAGCAGGGCCATTTATATCAATAACTGTGATTTTAAACAAAAGCAAAGAATCTTATTTACAGGGAGCAATTTCTAACATTGATCATAGTGTACAGACTCATTTCTAATGGCAATGCAGCTCTGTCATACACAGAGGACACCCTGAATATATGGAGGATCATTATACATAAAGAGGATCATTATACAAAGACGGGCAAAGTAGTTTGGGCCCAAAATAGGGATTACACACACACTAACAGTAAAATATATTTTACAAGAGATTGCATTTCATACACAACTATACAGTTCTAAAAAAACACTTATAGAGACTATGGGCCCTATCACCTCCTTAACACTAGTGCTCACATAAATGAACGTTAGCGCTAGGTTAAAAGAGGTGATATCACATCCCGATGTGCTACGAGCGTAACGCTAACGGGTTAAAAAATCCATTAGCGCATCGGTATTAGCGCCTTTTAGTGTCAGCTTACTGTACTTTGCACTCCCTATACTTAACATGGAGAGCACAAAGTGTAAACAGAGTAATTAGTGTTAGCTAGATCACAAAGCTAATTACTCACCCCTGCAGCTAACTGACAAGTTGGCACCAGCTCAAACTGGTGCTAAGTGATTGTGCTTCTGCGAAATCGGCTATCACCAGCTGAACCCCCCCAAAAAATCAGATACTCACCTCTCATCCCACGGCGAGAACGGCGGCCCAGTCCACCACTTCTGGCTACCAGGACCAGAATGAGACTTGGGACAAATAGTCCCCAGTCTCCCTCCACGATCTCTCCGTGGCCATGCACGATCTCGCTAAAGCGAGTTCACATGGCATGGATCAACTCACCCTGGAGCTCCCCAGCAGGCTCTAGGCCTTTAAGGCGTTGCTGTCTGGGGAGCTCCAGGGTGAATTGTTCCTGTAAATGCAGATTTGGTCAAGTTAGATAGGACCTGTCAACGATGGGGTAGCATTGGCGTTTGTGACCAGCTTAACCACTTGGCTGCTATGGACGCACTCAGCGCGTCCAGCCAAGTGGTTCTCCTGTGCTAAATAGAAACATAGAAACATAGAAACATAGAAAAATGTCGGCAGATAAGAACCTTTCGGCCCATCTAGTCTGCCCAATTACATGGATACTTGACCTGGATTTATCTTTTGTTTAGGATAGCCTTATGCCTATCCCATGCTTGCTTAAATTCAATTACTGTTTTGGCCTCTACCACTTCTACTGGAAGACTGTTCCATGTATCCACCACCCGCTCAGTAAAATAATGCTTCCTGATGTTACTTTTAAACCTTTGCCCCTCTAATCTAAGACTATGTCCTCTTGTTTTGCTATTTTGTTTCCTTTTAAATATACTCCCTTCCTCTACCTTGTGGATTCCCTTTACGTATTTAAATGTTTCTATCATATCTCCTCTGTCTCGTCTTTTTTCCAAGCTGTACATGTTAAGATCATTAAGCCTTTCCTGGTAACTTTTCTCCTTCAAGCCGTACACCATTTTAGTAGCCCTTCTCTGAACTCTCTCTAAGATGTCTATATCCTTCTGGAGATACGGTCTCCAGTACTGCACACAGTACTCCAAGTGAGGTCTCACCAGTGCTCTGTACAGTGGCATGAGCACTTCCCTTTTCCTACTGCTAATACCTCTCCCTACACAACCAAGCATTCTGCTAGCATTTCCTGCTGCTCTATTACATTGACTACTTACCCTTAGATCCTCGAAATAATGACCCCTAAATCCCTTTCCTCAGATGTTGAGGTTAGGACTGTATCAAATATTCTATATTCAGCCCTTGGGTTTTTACGTCCCAGGTGCATTATCTTGCACTTATCCACATTAAAACTCAATTGCCACAACTCCGACCATTTTTTTAGTTTACCTAAATCATTTGTCATTTGGCTGATCCCTCCAGGAACGTCAACCCTGTTGCAAATTTTTGTGTCATCAGCAAAAAGACATACTTTTCCATTAATACCTTCTGCAATATCACTAATAAAAATATTAAAGAGAATGGGTCCAAGTACTGACCCCTGAGGTACCCCACTGGTAACAAGACCTTGCGCCGAATAAACTCCATTTACCACAACCCTCTGTTGTCTGTCACTCAGCCACTGCCTAATCCATTCAACAATATTGGAATCCAAGCTCAAAGATTGCAATTTATTGATAAGCCTTCTATGCGGAACAGTATCAAAAGCCTTACTGAAATCTAAATAAGCAATGTCTACTGCACCACCTGTGTCTATTATTTTTGTTACCCATCAAAAAAATCAATAAGATTAGTTTGGCATGATCTCCCTGAGGTAAACCCATGTTGTTTCTGATCCTGTAATCTATGTGTTTTTAGATGTTCAACAATTCTTTCCTTTAACATGGTTTCCATTAATTTCCCCACTACTGACGTAAGACTAACTGGCCTATAGTTCCCCGATTCCTCCCTACTACCCTTCTTGTAAATGGGCACAACATTTGCTAATTTCCAGTCTTCTAGGACGACTCCTGTTAACAAGGATTGGTTAAATAAATCTGTTAACGGTTTTGCTATTACATCGCTGAGCTCTTTAATAATTTAGGATGGATCCCATCAGGCCCCATTGATTTATTTGTCTTTACTTTAGACAGCTGCATTAGAACCTCCTCCTCTGTAAACTCATATGTAAATGTCTCTTTAGTGTTCTCTCCTAACTGAGGTCCCTTTCCTTCCTTTTCTTCTGCAAAGACTGAACAAAAATATTCATTGAGGCAGTCAGCGAGACTTTTATCCTCTTCTACATACCTTCCTTCCTTTGTTTTTAATCTAACTAATCCTTGTTTTACTTTTCTTTTCTCGTTTATGTATCTAAAAAATGTTTTGTCACCCTTTTTTACTGACTGAGCTATTTTCTCTTCTGCGTGTACTTTGGAAGCTCTTATAAATTGCTTTGCCTCTTTCTGCCTAATCTTATAGGTTTGCCTATCCTCTTCACGCTGAGTTTTTTTATAATTATTGAATGCTATCTTCTTGTTCTTCACTATTTTGGCCACTTCTGCAGAGTACCACAGTGGTTTCTTCCTTTTTTGTTTTTGCTAACAAGCCGAATGCAATTTCCTGTGGCCTTCAATAATGCTTCCTTTAAATAATCCCATTTCTCCTGGACTCCCTTTAAACTCCTCCAGTCTGATAATGACTCATTCACACAAAATCTCATTTTAGAAAAATCTGTTTTTTTAAAGTCTAAAACTTTTGTTTTTGTGTGGTGCGGCTCCATCCCTGTTCTTATATCACTAGATCCCAAATTTTCACCTACAACAACGTCCGATACCAAACCTCCATTTGTGAGTATTAAATCCAACATGTCCTCTTTACGGGTAGGCTCCTCAACTACTTGTGTTAGAGATAATCCCAGTAAGGAGTTTAGAATATTTGTACTCCTGGTGCACCCAGCTATTTTGGTTTTCCAGTTCACATCAGGAAGATTAAAGTCCCCCATGATAATAACTTCCCCCTTCATTGCCATTTTGGCTATTTCCTCAAGCAGCAGATTATCTAGCTCTTCTACTTGTCCAGGGGGTCTATAGATCACACCTACACGAGCTACTGTATGATTGCCAAATGTTAGCGTAACCCAAACTGACTCTATGTTCACCTCGCTCACTTTTATTTGGTTAGTTTTTATGTTGTTTTTCACATACAGGGCCATTCCTCCTCCTTTCCTACCTTCTCTGTCTTTTCTATATAAGAGTACCCGGTATTGTTATGTCCCAGTTATTTTTCTCACTGAACCATGTCTCAGTAACCGCCACTAAATCTACTTTTTCAGCTGCCATCATTGCCTCCAGTTTATTGATTTTATTGACTAAACTGCGAGCATTTATAGACACGACTCTGAGCTTGTTATTTTTTACCTCGCATGTTGCTTGTACCCTCCGATTTAGTTTTGGGGGACAATCGGGCAGATTGTTTACCCTTTTGTCCCCCCCTCCTAGTTTAAATATTTCTTTGTGAAACCTTTGAACTTCTCACTGAGAACATATGTTCCCCTATGAGTAAGATGCAAACCATCTTTTTTATACAGTTCCTTTCTGCTCCAATTAGAGCTATCATGGGACACAAAGCCAAATCCTTGCTCCCGACACCATTCCCGAAGCCACAAATTGAATTCCCTATTGCGCATCTTCCTATCTTGAATGTTATGCACAGGCAAAACTTCAGAGAATGACACAGTGGACGCAATCTGCTGTATTTCCCCTCCAAGAACACAAAAATCTTTCTTAATCTCAGAAACCTCATTGCTAGCCAAGTCATTTGTCCCTAGATGGACTAGAACATCCACTTCCCCTTGCTGCTTTGCTTCTTTGACAATATTGAGAATACGTCTCCTGTCTCTACGAGCAGTAGCCCCAGGAAGACATCTCACCAAACCACTACTCTCCAGCTCAACACCTCTTATGATAGAATCACCCAGCAACAATTGCCTTCTATCAAGTCCCACCTTTTCATTTTTGTCCTTGGTTGCAGTGCTGCATACCTTAGGCATAGTGGATGGTGGTTTCTCAACTATGGTGTCTGAGCCTGCATCCGTCTTACCACTACACTCTGAAAGTGCCTCAAAAGAATTAAGAAGAGCCACAGATTGTGGGACATGCTTTCTATCCACAACGCTAAGTCTACCAGATCCTACAGTAGTCCATCTGCTGCTCCTAGGAGGCCTCTGTGGCAGTGGCTTTGTAACAGTCATAGCCTGAGTTTGTCTAACAGATAATTTACAAATCTCAGACTTCAAACAGGCAATTTCCTGCTGCAATAAAGAGAACTGCCTACATATCAGGCACACTCCAAACCTCCAAAAATTGGATCTAAAAACAAACGCATGACAGCTCTTACACTGGACCAAGCCTGCCATTATAAAAGAATGGATTTAAAACCAGAAAATCTTACCTTTTTGTAGGATTTCTACCTCCTGTCAAACCTCAGACTACCTCCAGAGTATCTCCAGAAGATCTCCTCTCAGAGTTCACTTTGAAGACTTCACTTAGAAGGCTTGCCAAGCTCAATTAGACCAAGCTAATATTCCACAAGCTTTATATAGCCACCTCCCCCAAAGGAGTGGACAAGCTAAACCTCTTTGCAAATACCACCCAATTGATTCCAATTGTATGCTAATCAGTATGAAAATGAGTCACCAGCCTAACCTAATTTACTCACCAGACCTAACTTAAAACCTTAAAATGAATAGAAAAGATCTGTTTGAAACAAAAATCAAAATCACTCACCAGAAGATCTCCTCTAAGAGTTCACTTTGAAGACTTCACTTAGAAGGCTTGCCAAGCTCTTAGACCAAGCTAATATTACACAAGCTTTATATAGCCACCTCCCCCAGCAAGGAGTGGACAAGCTAAACCTCTTTGCAAATACCACCCATTGATTCCAATTGTATGCTAATCAGTATGAAAATGAGTCACCAGCCTAACCTAATTTACTCACCAGACCTAACTTAAAACCTTAAAATGAATAGAAAAGATCTGTTTGAAACAAAAATCAAAATCACTCACCAGATCTCCTGAGTTTAGTTTACATAGTTACATAGTTACATAGTTATATAGGCTGAAAAAGACATGCGTCCATCGGGTTCAGCCTCTCCCACATAACCTACTGCTGTTGATCCAAAAGAGGCAAAAAAACCCAGCAATGCTTGCTATGCAAACATACTGGGAAAAAATTCCTTCTTGACCCCAGAATGGCAGTCAGATTTCTCCTTGGATCAAGAAGCTTTTACCCACATATTAAATATTATAACCCTTAATATTCTGTGTCTGCAGGAAGTCATCCAGTCGTTTTTTAAAAGTCTGTACAGACTCTGACCCAACCACCTCAACAGGCAGAGAATTCCACAGCTTTATTGTTCTCACCGTAAAATAACCCTTCCTATGCTTTAAGCTAAATTTTCTTTCTTCCAGTCTAAAATGGATGACCCCTTGTCCTATGTATAGTCCTGTTAATGAATAGGTTATCAGACAATGGTTGATAATGGCCCCGTATATATTTATATAAGGTTATCAGATCCCCTCTAAGGCGCCTTTTCTCTAAACTAAACAGGTTTAAGCTTGTTAGTCTTTCCTCATAACTTAACCCTTCCATTCCCCTTATTAATTTAGTTGCCCGTCTCTGCACTTTTTCTAGCGATATAATATCTTTTTTTAAGACAGGTGCCCAAAATTGCACGGCATATTCAAGGTGCGGCCTGACCATTGATTTATACAGAGGCAAAATTATGTTTTCATCCCGTGAGTGAACTCCCCTTTTAATGCATGCCAGTACTTTGCTGGCCTTGGCGGCTGCTGTTTGACATTGCACATTGTTACTTAGTTTGAAGTCTATGATTATTCACAAATCCTTCTCCTGCTTGGATTTCCCTAACTGCGTACCATTTAGGGTATACATTGCTTGTGTGTTCTTCACACAAGACTCACAAGTTCACTTTGAAGACTTCACTTAGAAGGCTTACCAAGCTCAATTAGACCAAGCTAATATTCCACAAGCTTTATATAGCCACCTCCCCCAGCAAGGAGTGGACAAGCTAAACCTCTTTGCAAATACCACCCAATTGATTCCAATTGTATGCTAATCAGTATGAAAATGAGTCACCAGCCTAACCTAATTTACTCACCAGACCTAACTTAAAACCTTAAAATGAATAGAAAAGATCTGTTTGAAACAAAAATCAAAATCACTCACCAGAAGATCTCCTCTAAGAGTTCACTTTGAAGACTTCACTTAGAAGGCTTGCCAAGCTCAATTAGACCAAGCTAATATTACACAAGCTTTATATAGCCACCTCCCCCAGCAAGGAGTGGACAAGCTAAACCTCTTTGCAAATACCACCCAATTGATTTAAATTGTATGCTAATCAGTATGAAAATGAGTCACCAGCCTAACCTAATTTACTCACCAGACCTAATTTAAAACCTTAAAATGAATAGAAAAGATCAGTTTGAAACAAAAATCAAAATCACTCACCAGAAGATCTCCTCTAAGAGTTCACTTTGAAGACTTCACTTAGAAGGCTTGCCAAGCTCAATTAGACCAAGCTAATATTCCACAAGCTTTATATAGCCACCTCCCCCAGCGGGAGTGGACAAGCTAAACCTCTTTGCAAATACCACCCAATTGATTCCAATTGTATGCTAATCAGTATGAAAATGAGTCACCAGCCTAACCTAATTTACTCACCAGACCTAACTTAAAACCTTAAAATGAATAGAAAAGATCTGTTTGAAACAAAAATCAAAATCACTCAACAGAAGATCTCCTCTAAGAGTTCTCTTTGAAGACTTCACTTAGAAGGCTTGCCAAGCTCAATTAGACCAAGCTAATATTCCACAAGCTTTATATAGCCACCTCCCCCAGCAAGGAGTGGACAAGCTAAACCTCTTTGCAAATACCACCCAATTGATTCCAGTTGTATGCTAATCAGTATGAAAATGAGTCACCAGCCTAACCTAATTTACTCACCAGACCTAACTTAAAACCTTAAAATGAATAGAAAAGATCTGTTTGAAACAAAAATCAAAATCACTCACCAGAAGATCTCCTCTAAGAGTTCACTTTGAAGACTTCACTTAGAAGGCTTGCCAAGCTCAATTAGACCAAGCTAATATTCCACAAGCTTTATATAGCCACCTCCCCCAGCAAGGAGTGGACAAGCTAAACCTCTTTGCAAATACCACCCAATTGATTCCAGTTGTATGCTAATCAGTATGAAAATGAGTCACCAGCCTAACCTAATTTACTCACCAGACCTAACTTAAAACCTTAAAATGAATAGAAAAGATCTGTTTGAAACAAAAATCAAAATCACTCACCAGAAGATCTCCTCTAAGAGTTCACTTTGAAGACTTCACTTAGAAGGCTTGCCAAGCTCAGCGCGTCCGAGCACAGGAGGCAGCAATCCGCCGGATTCCGGCGGATTGCTGCGCCCCCCCGGTGCGGGCTGACATCTTGGATGTCAGCCCAGCACTCGGGAGCCCGGCGGGGACATTAGATGTCATCGCGGCGACGCGATGACATCTAATTTAGGCGCCCCCCCCGCATGTGCGGAGGAGGCGCCTGAAAGGGAGGGGGGAGGTCCTTCGGACCTCTCTCCCTCCCGATTGCCGTGGAGCAGGGGGTTAATACAGGCACCGCTTGGAAGGGCACAGCCTGCCCTTCCAAACGGTGGCTGTCATTAACCCCTGGGGAGCCGGATCACGAATCGGCTCTGAAAAGCGCCGGTTCGTGATCCTTTCCCGGAGCTGGCCGACATCTTGGATGTCGGCCAAGCCTCCGGGAACTCCCCCTGAGGACTGGCGTCATCGTGCATAGCACGATGACGCCAGTCCTGGAGTTAACAATGAACCCCTATCTCCGATCCGTGGCAGCTAGGGGTTAAAGTTTGGTACTGTTGGATCGGCCAGAGCATGGCCGTTCCAACGATACCAAACACGATTGTGAAAAAATTTTTTTTAAAAAAATTAAAAATAAAAATAAAAAAATATTTTAAAAAAAAATTATAAAAAAAAATAAACAAGTTTTTTTTTTTTTGTTTGTTAATGCAGCAATATTGTTCCCATTTCAATTACAATGTAAACAATGATACTGCACTACCGATTTTTGTATGCAGTGCGTTTGTTAAAAATCGCGTAATTTCCCCCCAAAAAAATGTAACGAGACCCCATCTCTAATTTTTTTAACAAGCGCACCCCATACAAAATATAACCGCAATTGCACGCATGTTAAAATGTGAAAAAACACACTTTACACGTTGTAAATTATTGAAAATTCATGTTTTATTGCATTTTTTGTTATAATATACAGACAGGTCATGACGTATACATATAATAATGACATATTATTAATCTGCCGAGTCTGACGGAAAGAACGATATATAATATGTCTGGGTCATATACTAAAATAAGCCTTCAAAACACGTTTAAACATGATGAGCAAAACCGGTAAAAATGACCTCAGCACAGA
This sequence comes from Leptobrachium leishanense, assembly GCA_009667805.1. Taxonomy (NCBI): domain Eukaryota; kingdom Metazoa; phylum Chordata; class Amphibia; order Anura; family Megophryidae; genus Leptobrachium; species Leptobrachium leishanense. Next base: position 108,443,423 of record CM019071.1, read on the forward strand.
TGCGTGAAACGCCTCAGCAGCGAAAGGGTTAAGCAAACTATGATCATACTTTGTGAACTGAATCCCCATCATTAATTCCCTCAGTCAGGTTTTAGGAACATTTTTAAAACTGTGCTTTTTTTTGCCACAGAAAATGATAGAAGAAGGTGGTCATTGATATGGAGTGCTCTTGTTATATATATATTTTTTTTTTATCAACAGTAGATGGGTTACTAAGAACTGAGCACCGTGTCAGTTAACATGGACTACAATACAATTTAAGCTGAGAGTGAGGATTGAAAGTGTGATATACATATATATTCCACCACATTTACAGGAAACATACAAAACTATTTCAGGACAACAAAGGGGATGGTTAAAAACCATTTGTGCTGCTCAGATCAATGGCCTTGCAGGGTTTAAAGACCACAGGGGATGAAAATTGTCCGTTCCAGCATGGGTTGTAATATGGCAGGAATGTCTGCTCCTGGAAACAGGAGACCCCTCACACATTACAGCTTACAATGGAGGGAGGCTGGGGGGGAGGTCTCTGTAGGGGGAGTGCTGAGATATGAGAGTTTACAGTCTCAAAGAGCAGATAGTTTCTCACCTGGCAGCCTGGTGGAATTTAATCTCTGCTCCTCACTCAGCAGCATGTGGGACAAGAGGACAGGATGCCATGTTCCTGCTGCTCTGTAACAGCCTGCAGCTTCCGGAGCTCATCAGCAGCTGAGAGCAGCCACTCACTGGGGGCTGTGTGTGCACTGCTAATCTGACAGTGCAGGAGCAGGGCCCCTGGAACACGCTGCCTGGAGCGACTGGGAGGAGTAACTCTGGCAGCATCAGCTACTTTCACTGCCTGGAGCTGCTAACATGAGTTTGACCAGTGAGTCTGAGGTCACTGTGCGGGAAAGCAACCTTGCGAGGCCCCAGGAAGGGTGAGGCCTTAGGCGGCCGGGTTCAGGCCGGGTTCAGACGAGCGCAATAAGTGCGCCCCTATTGACGTGCCCCCTGGCGTCCATTGCAGCATTGTGACGCCTTGACGGAACCGGCCAAACGCTGTAGCACGCAAGAATTGCACGTGCTACAGCAGATGTGCTGCAGACCTTCTGAAAGTCTCCCCGTCAAAGCGCTACGACGTGCAGTCAACAGGGCTGCAAAGTGCGATCCTCCATTGGATTGGCTTGGTGACCAGACGGATGTCAGAGTGGAAGGAACGTCTCTCTCCTTCTACTCTTAAAAACGCTCGTCTGACCCTCGCCTTAACTTTTAGATGACGTAGTACGTATGTACTTGTGCACTGTGTTTTCTCCTCCATAGTTGCTCCTAGCATGAGAAAAGAGAAAGTAAGTTATGGCAGCATATTGTTTGAATTGTAAGGGAAAAGCAGACAATAGCACTGGTTCATGAATTTAAAAATTCATATACTGAATGCAGAAGATATCCCCGATCTATTCAGTTACGTCAGCATCAGGGGATTGATAACTGCTGATCCAGGACTGATTCATTTTTATAAATGTCAGCCGGTCTACAGAGTCGGTGGACAGACGCACTCTTTTGTCTGTGACAAAACCTCCGGCGGCACTGAACGTCCTTTCGGAAAGCACGCTAGATGAAGGGCAACCTAGTAGCTGCATAGCATATTGGCTAAATTCTGGCCAGTGATCCAATCTCAACACCCAGTAAGCCAGTGGATAATCTGCTGGAAACGTATCCAGGTCTGCCCTTGCCCCTAGGTAGTCCTGCACCATATGGTGAAGATGCTGACAATGGGTACCTACATTTGACGCATTTGACGTCCCTGGGCGTCGTGGACTAAAAAAAATTAAAAATGCATCAGTCAAGCGGCCCTGGCCTTCACCACTATTTCTCTGATCATCCGCAGCCTCAGAAGCACCTATGTCATCACTTGGTAACCTACCAGTGCCTGGAAAGGTGTTACACAAGTGTCGCTTTAGAGCGTCCTCAAGTTTTTTCATCCTGTGCTCCCTCTGTGTGGGCAAGATGAGCTCTGCAACTTTACCCTTGTATCGTGGATCAAGAAGGGTTGCCAACCAGTAATGATCCCTCTCCTTGATAGCACGAATCCTGGGGTCCTTTAGCAGGCTTTGCATTATCAGGGAGCCCATGCAGCATAGGTTAGAGGTGGCATTAGCTTCCGAGTCTTCCTGGTCAATGAGGATGACAGTATCATGCACTTCCTCCTCCCAACCACGCACTAGCCCTTGTGTTTCTGGGCACACAAAACCCTCCCTTGAGGATTCCCCACCTTCAATGCCCCCACTACTCAAATATTCCTCCTCCTCCTCATCCTCATCCTCCTCCTGTCTGATCTGAGGACGACCTGCTGGAATGCTGTCTACGGAAAGACTGGGGCCTTGAGAGCTAGGGAAGGCCTCCTCTTCCTCCCGCTGCTCTGCCTCTAGAGCCACATCTATAATTTCCCGCAGAGTGTGCTCCAGCAGGAACACTAAAGGAATTGTGTCACTGATGCATGCACTGTCCCTGCTCACCAACCTCGTTGCCTCCTCAAATGGTGACAGTACAGTGCATGCATCCTTGATCATCAGCCACTGTGGGGGGAAAAAACAAGTTGACCTGAACCGGTCCTTGTGCCATACTCACACAGGTACTCATTGATGGCCCTCTGCTGCTTGTGCAGATGCTGCAGCATTGCTAATGTCGAGTTCCAACTGGTGGGCATGTCACAGATCAGACGGTTTGTGGGAAGGTGGAATTCTTTTTGAATTTCTGCCAGGCGAACGCTTGCTGGGAATGACCGTCTGAAGTGGCTGCAGACTTTTCTGGCCTGGCTGAGAAGCTCTGCCAGCCCTGGGTGCTTGGTTAGGAAGCACTGTACCACTAGATTTATGACGTGTGCTAAGCATGGTACATGCGTCAATTTACCCTTACGTAGGGCGGAGAGAAGGTTACTGCCATTATCACAGACGATCATTCCCAGCTGAAGCTGGCGTGGTGTTAACCATCTCTGCAACTGCCCCTGCAGAGCTGTCAGAATTTCTGGCCCGGTGTGGCTCCTGTCCCCTAAACAAACCAGCTCAAGCACAGTATGGCATCTTTTTGCTTGAGCCATTTGCGTAGACCCTGTCAGGCGTCGGTTTAACTGCCACTTCGCCAAAGACACAGAAGGAGGAGGAGGAGTAGGAAGAGGGAGAGGTGGTGGTGGAGCAGTCAGACCTCATACAAGCAGCTTTCTGGAGGCGTGGTGGATGAACAAGCTCCTGCACAGAGCCCCATCTTGGATCCCTCCCTTCTGCAATCAGAGTTACCCAGTGTGCCGTGAAGGAAATGTTACGACCCTGTCCATGCTTGCTGGACCACATGTCTAAAGTCACATGCACCTTGCTGCTGACTGCCTTTCCCAATGACGCGATAACATTGTCTTCCATGTGCTGGTATAGTGCTGGAATGGCCTTGCATAAAAAGTAATGGCGTTTTGGAACCTGCCACTGTGGTACAGCACATTCAGCAAATTCACGGAAGGGAGCAGAGTCCACCAGCTGGAAAGGGAGCAGCTGCAATGCAAGTAATTTTGCTAATCTGGCATTTAGACGCTGTGCTTCGGGATGGTTGGGACTATATTTTTTCTTACACTGCAGCAGCTGGGGCAATGTAATCTGACTGCGTAAATCTTCAGCTGATGGGATTCTGTCACATTGTGAGGAAGGACCTGGTACATCCATCCCTGATGGTAGCATCATCCCTGTCAGTGGAGGTTGTAGCAGGCAATGACATGGCAGGACATACCGTGGGGGTAGAGACAGATGAGGAGGAGGAGGACCTACGCAAAGTTTTGTGCCAACGGGATGTGTGGCAGGAGGTCATATGTCGCCTCAAGCACGTGGTACCCAAGCGTCCGGTGTCTTTCCCACGCTTGAGCCTCATCTGACATAAATTACAAATAGCAACGGTGGGGTCTGCTGCACATTTCTTAAAGAACTCCCAGACAGCAGAGTTCCTGCATGTGTTCTTTTGAGACAACAGCGCTCTGCACCGGAGCATCTCTGACATCTGATGCCATGGACTGGCTAGTGCTACGGTTGGTCATAGAGGATGTTGTGCCTCGTGTTTGCTGTGCCTCCTTCTCCTCCTCCTCCCCCTCCTCCTCACTTGATTCCTCTGTTCGATCTGGCACCCAGGTGGAGTCAGTGACCTCATCCTCATTGTCATCATCACCCCCTATCTCCTCGTCACTGGAGCCAACTTGGCAGTATGCTGCAGCTGCTGGGGCAACATGAGTGCCAGTTATTTGTGTTTCATCACTGGCACCCCCTTCCTCTAGGTTGATTATACTCCCTTCCTCAACCTCAGAGATTGAATCAGACCACTGTATTTGCTGTGCATCCTCAAGCAGCATGTCACTGTCATTGTAGTCAAACAATTCAGCTGACTGCTCCGTGTGTGATAGCGAGGCTACGGCAGGAGTAGCTGTGGACATGGAGGCTGCATTAGATGCTTTGGCAGCTGAGGTGGACTGTAAAGCACTAGAAGCCTGGCTGGCAGAGGACTCGGAGGATGAGGATGGCTTGGTTAGCCAATCCACCAAATCCTCTGTATGTTGCTGCTGCTTAAGAAGATGGCCAGCACCAGTTAGAAAGGACAAGCGTGCCCCTGCAGAGGATGCACCACGTCCACCACAACCAGAGGCACAGCCTCCCAAAACAGGGGCTGCTTGCCCTCTTATCTGTGTCTGGGAGCGTCTGCCTGTCCTTTTTGTTCTTTCAGACATGGTGAGTGATCTATAGATTAAATATATACAGAACTCTGATTCAACTCTGGTATAAAGATTAAAGATTTACAGAACTCTGGTATAACTCAGTGAGACACCCTGATAGCTGGCAGCCAGTGACAAGACACATATTACAATTCCCAGAAACCTCCTATAAATCAATGAGACCCCCTGATGGGTGGCAGTTAGAAGACACAGATTAAAAATCTCAGAAACCTCCTATAAATCAGTGTGACCACCTGATGGGTGGCAGTGAGAAGACACAAATTACAATTCGCATAAATCTGCTAGAAGTATGTGGGACCCCCTGATAGCTGGCAGTGAGAAGACACAGATTACAAGTCTCAGAAACCTCCTATAAATCAGTGTGACCCCCGATGGGTGGCAGTGAGAAGACACAGATTACCAGTCTCAGAAACCTCCTATAAATCAGTGTGACCCCCTGATAGCTGGCAGTGAGAAGACACAGATTACAAGTCTCAGAGAACCTCCTTTAAATCAGTGTGACCCCCTGATGGGTGGCAGCCAGTGAGAACATATGGATTATAACAATTCCCAAATATTTTGCAGAAATTAGTGACCCCCAAAATACTGCGTGGCACTGGCTGTGTGACAAGACACAGATCACCTCAATTCCCAAATATTTTGTAGAAATTTGTGACCCCCAAAATACTTGCTGGCAGTGACAAGACACAGATCACCTCAATTCCCAAATGTTTTGTAGAAATTAGTGACCCTCAAAATACTGCGTGGTACTGGCTGTGTGACAAGACACAGATCACCTCAATTCCCAGATATTTTGTTGAAATTAGTGACCCCCAAAATACTGTGTGGCACTGGCAGTGACAAGACACAGATCACCTCAATTCCCAAATATTTTGTAGAAATTAGTGACCCCCAAAATACTGTGTGTCAGTGACAAGACACAGATCACCTCAATTCCCAAATATTTTGCAGAAATTACTGAGCACCCAAAGTAGTTGCTGGGACTGAGCACAAGGATTACAACAATTCCCAGATATTTGGTAGAAATGAGACCCCCCAGTAGCTGGTGGCAGACTGGCAGTAAGAACACACTAACACAACAACAATCTCCTATGAAATCTCCTCTCAAACACGTGCAGAAGCACTGTGTGGAAACCGTATATAGTGTGCTGCGGGACTTAGCTCTGTGAGCCCATGATTGGGCAAAATTTGCCCAATCAGGACTCTGAGCCGTGATTGGCATAGTGTTGAACCTGTCTTGCACCTGACTTGTGGTCAGGTGCAAGGCTGTAGCCAATTTAAAGCTTCAGGCCAATGGAAAGTGCATTGAGGTCCATTGTGGTGCATTGTGGGCGAACTCGAACTGAACACGTGGAAATGTTCGGAGTTCGCGAACAAACGAGCAGGCTATGTTCGATGCGAACTCTGAACCGATCGAACCGAACAGCTCATCCCTAATGGCCAGTCCAGGAACAAGGGAGCGTGCAGGAAGCTTGGTCAGAGACATTGGGCAGTATTACAAAGTTGGTGCTAACTTAATCAGAGCTGTTGTAAACTTACCAGAGCCATTATAGCTATGGAGTTGTTATGTTTACAACAGCTCTGGCTAAGTTAGCACCAACTTTGTAAAAGTGCCCGAAGTCAGAGTTCGTAGTCAGATGGTCAATCTAGGAACGAGAGCAATCAGGTCCAGAATGTGGGCGACAGGATCAAGAGCAGAGCATGGGTCAGGAAGCCAGGGAATCTGATGGAGAGGAGGGAAAGGAGGAATCTGCGGGAAACCAGTAATGCTGGGTCACAGGTACCATTGTATCTGAATAATCAAGCACTGATGAGAGGGAGTGCTTGGTATTTATTGGGAATAGTGATAGGGAAGAAGCTTCAAGAGTGGAATGGTCCTCTTCATTGTCCATTCGGGAGGCAGCAATCACAGGTGCAGGCATAGTCGCTTCAGACGCCTGGTCTGGAATAACGATGTCATCAACCTGCGTGCCGGCATCATTCTGAGAAGCAGTGACGTGCGGTGAGGTCAGTGGCTGGTGAGGCACTGGCTAGTATCAGAGCCAGATATACAAATGCAAAACAGCCAGAAAACCTTCTAGCTCCCATAGAGGAGGCTTCAGGCATTTAGTACATCAGAAGGACAGACACTGCGGGAAAGGACTGACTGGAAGCTGATTCTGTTCCCACAGACCTCTCGCTCCTTTATACAGAACAATTATTTAACAATATGCCTTCTAAATTGCATTGGCAAAGACTTCTTAAATGAAGAATCTACAGTCCTGGGTCCTTGTACCTAGACTTGTTTTCATACAGGGTTATTCATTCAGAGAGAGGTGAAAAGCAGGAGAATGGAAAATTCTAGGTCAAAATAGCCAAACCAGAAAAATTCTCCCATTCATCTCCCTTTCCAAATCTGCTATTTTGACCTAAAATTTTCCATTCTCCAGTCATTCTCCTGCTTTTTACTGCTCTCTGAATTAGGCTTGTGCACCGATTTTATTTTCGGTTCGATTCGGTTCGATTTTTCGGATGTTTAAAATTTTCGATTCGGCTCGTTTCGACCGATGTCTGTTTCGATTCGGTTCAGTTCGACTCGTTTTTCGGGTACATTTTTTTTTCGGAATATCGACCATTTTTCGTATTTTCGTGTCACTTTACTTGTTTTTTGTATCGACTTTTTCGTGATTTCGGAAATTTTCGTTTTTCGGAATTGTACATGTTTTCGGAATATCGACCATTCTTCGTATTTTCGTATCACATTGCTCGTTTTTTGTATCGACTTTTCGTGATTTCGGAAATTTTCGTTTTTTCGGAACGTCTGTTCTCCTCGTTTCAAAGCTGTCTAACTCTATTCGTTTTGATGTAAACTGCTATGGTTTACTTTTTTATACTTTATATATTTTTTTATAATAAATTTTTGGTTTGTTTTTCGGATCCGATAATTCATTCTGTCGATACGATAATTCTGGCGATTCTATCGTTTTTTTTTTTAATTAACCCTTTCGCTGCTGAGGCATTTCCCGCCTCTGTGCTGAGGTCATTTTTACCGGTTTTGCTCATCATGTTTAAACGTGTTTTGAAGGCTTATTTTAGTATATGACCCAGACAGTTATATATCGTTCTTTCTGTCAGACTCGGCAGATTCATAATATGTCATTATTATATGTATACGTTATGTCCTGTCTGTATATTATAACAAAAAATGCAATAAAATATGATTTTTCAATAATTTACAATGTGTAAAGTGTTTTTTTTTCACATTTTAACATGCGAGCAATTGCGGTTTTATTTTGTATGGGGTGCGCTTGTTAAAAAAATTAGAGATGGGGTCTCGTTACATTTTTTTTGGGGGAAAATTACACGATTTTTAACAAACGCACCGCATACAAAAATCGTTAGTGCAGCATCATTGTTCACATTATAATTGAAATGGGAACAATATTGCTGCATTAACAAACCAAAAAAAAGAAAAAAAAATGTTTTTTAAATATTTTTATTTTTTTATTTTTAATTTTTTGTTTTTTTTTACTTTTTTCACATTCATGTTTGGTACTGCCCCAGCTCATGGATATACTGCCCCAGCACATGGATATACTGCCCCAGCACATGGATATACTGCCCCAGTACATGGATATACTGCCCCAGCTCATGGATACTGCCCCAGCTCATGGATATACTGCCCCAGCACATGGAATGCCCCAGCAGCTCAAGGATATGCCCCAGCACCTCATGGATATGGCCCAGCACCTCATGGATATGCCCCAGCACCTCATGGATTTGCCCCAGCACCTCATGCATATGCCCCAGCTCCTCATGGATATGCCCCAGCTCCTCATGGATATTGCCCCAGCTCCTCGTGGATATGCCCCAGCTCCTCATGGACATGCCCCAGCTCCTCGTGGACATGCCCCAGCTACTCGTGGACATGCCCCAGCTCCTCGTGGATATGCCCCAGCTCCTCGTGGATATGCCCCAGCACATGGAATGCCCCAGCACATGGAATGCCCCAGCTCCTCGTGGACATGCCCCAGCTCCTCATGGACATGCCCCAGCTCCTCGTGGACATGCCCCAGCTCCTCGTGGAAATGCCCCAGCTCCTCATGGATATGCCCCAGCTCCACATGGATATGCCCCAGCACATGGAATGCCCCAGCTCCTCATGGATATGCCCCCCAGCTCACACATGGATATGCCCCAGCTCCTCATGGATATGCCCCAGCACATGGAATGCCCCAGCACATGGAATGCCCCAGCTCCTCATGGATATGCCCCAGCTCCTCGTGGATATGCCCCAGCTCCTCGTGGACATGCCCCAGCTCCTCGTGGACATGCCCCAGCTCCTCGTGGATATGCCCCAGCTCCTCGTGGATATGCCCCAGCACATGGAATGCCCCAGCTCACACATGGATATGCCCCAGCTCACACATGGATATGCCCCAGCTCCTCATGGATATGCCCCAGCACATGGAATGCCCCAGCACATGGAATGCCCCAGCTCCTCATGGATAATTGGATATGCCCCAGCTCACACATGGATATGCCCCAGCTCACACATGGATTTGCCCCAGCTCCTCATGGATATGCCCCAGCACATGAAATGCCCCAGCACATGGAATGCCCCAGCACATGGAAGGCCCCAGCTCCTCATGGATATGCCCCAGCTCACACATGGATACCCAGCTCACACATGGATATGCCCCAGCTCCTCATGGATTTGCCCCAGCACATGGAATGCCCCAGCACCTCATGATAATGGCCCCAGCTCACCTCCGCCGCCTTTTTCGCTCCCTCAGAGCGTCTGGCGTCGTGCAGCTTGGGCGCCCGCCAGGGGGAGCCACGTGACCAGCCGCGATTGGCTGGTGACGTGTTTCCTCCAGGAGAGCGCCGAAGCTGCATGCTTCGGACGCTCGCAGGGAGCGAAAAACGCGGCGGAGGGTGAGACACCCGCCCTTAGGGTGACGGTGTCACCCTAAAGGCGGGTGTCACCTGGTGCGGGCCACACCCCCCACCCCCACATAGCGACGCCACTGGTATATACATTTAACGGCCGCACACCCACGGACTTACTCTATCCAAACAAAGTTCAGAATGATGTGAAACATTGGGACTTTTTGGATAGATTTCGATTTTCGACTATCCAAAAGTTAAAAAAATAAAAATGGTCGAAATCTAATGCAAAAGTCCCGATGTTTCACATCGGGATGTCAGATATTAATAGGCTTGTGCACCGATTTTTTTTTCGGTTTGATCTGTTCTGATGTTTAAAATTTTCGATTCGGCTCGTTTCGACCGATTTATGTTTCGATTCGGTTTGGTTCGGCTCGTTTTTCGTGTACATTTTTTTTTGGAATATCGACTATTTTTCGTATTTTCGGGTCACTTTGCTCGTTTTTTGTATCGACTTTTCGTGATTTCGGAAATTTTCATTTTTTTCGGAACGTCTGTTCTCCTCGTTTCAAAGTGTCTAACTCTATTCGTTTTGACATAAACTACTATGGTTTACTTTTTTATACTTTATATATTTTTTTATAATAAATTTTGGTTTGTTTTTCGGATCCGATAATTCATTCTGTCGATACGATAATTCTGGCAATTCTATCGTGTTTTTTTTTTATTAAATAAAGATCCTTTTTTTCTTATGAATATACATTTCACAACTTTATTTATGTAATCACATTAAAAAAATGGTATGAAAGCCAAGGAACAAAAAAAAAAGAACAAAACGATTTAAAAAAAAGCTAAACTGACCAGAACAAAAAGGTTTTAAAACGGAAAAATAATTGATCAAAATGATCTGAAACGAAAAAAAAAAAAGATTTAAAACAGACAAAAAAAAAATTAACCCTTTCGCTGCTGAGGCATTTCACGGCTTCCCTTCACGCCTGTGTGCGGCACTGCGGTCTGCTGCTGAGCTAATTTTTAACAGTTTCGCTCCTCTTGTTTAAACGCGTTTTGAAGCCTTCTTTTATAATATGACCCAGACATGTTATATATCGTTCTTTCCGGCAGACTCGGCAGATGTGTGAGATCCGGCAGATTAGTGCAGCATCATTGTTCACATTATAATTGAAATGGGAACAATATTGCTGCATTAACAAAACAAAACAAAAAACCTGTTTATTTATTTTTATATTTTAATTTTTTATAATTTTTAACATTGTCATGTTTGGTATTGTTGGAAAGGCCATGCTCTGGTCGATCCAAAGATACCAAACATTAACCAACCGATAGCTGCCGCAGATCGGGAGGTAGGGGGTTCCAATGAACCCCCTATCTCCACCATTGGTCGCAGTTAGGGGTTAACTCCAGAACTGACGTCATTGTGACGAGGTCTTGGGACTGTCGGCAGCTGCCGTTCCCCCACGCTGTTGTCTTCCTGCAAAGACGTGACCATGTTGGCGGGCAGCGGTGGGAGAGAGAGAGCTCATAGATGGGAGAAGGTGTTGAGTGAAGCTGCAAACAGGGACAAATAAACTAGACCTGAGCCGCACTAAGGATCTTTGGGTTGTGTTGGAGAAGACTTCACGCAGTGCTGCCATCAATATTTTTTGATAAATTCTTAGTTATACAATGAATGTGACTGGACAAAAATCCGTGTTGTTGTGACATCGCCTAAGCTTAACAAAACCAGGCCACGTCGGTAATCAAATCTCAAGGCAGTACAACAAGGTTGTGTTAGTGTGTGACATTTTTTGGCCAGGCAGGAAGTGTAGAATGTGCACAGTCACATTCATGGCCACAAATATGTTGACAAATTTATGACAAAGGGTCCATAGAAATGTCAATAAATTTATGTACATATAATTTTAACAGTGTGGAAACCAAGCAATACATATTAACTTATTAAGTAAGGAAATGCAACGCACACAAACAGGAAAATATCGAAAAAATCGAAAATTTATTTACAACATGGGGAAGGGAAGGGAACATGCCAAGGATGGCAAACTGCCCAACAGGGGCACAAACAACACAAACAAACATACAATGGCGGCCATCTTCCAGTCTAAGCCAGGCGAACATCTTGTTCAGAATATTGTTTCACTTGAAAATTACTGGCATTTGAGGAGATGTTGGAGCTGGTCCGCATCTTTGATTACAAAGATTATGACTGCCGTAAGGGCCCTTACGGCAGGAAGAATAATTCTAGAAAGGATCGTATCGTTGACAAGCTACGCACCACCATCCTGGAGCTGTTTGGGAAAGACCGGACGAAGGACCAGATCCGAAAACGCTGGTCCGACCTCAAAGCACGCGAGCAGGAGCAGCTGAGGCACATCTGTGATATCACAATAAAGTTTGCCTTTCCTGAAGAGACTCGTGTTCACACAATCCTTGCTCGTGTCCGGTCCGGCCTCGTCTTGAGTGAACCTGCAGATTTCGGGAGGAGGCTGCCACTGGTCTGTCTCACTGCTGCTCCAGGATGTCCGCGGCATTGACTATGTGCTCCCGCAATTCTTGCAGAAGTTCCTGGATGGCATCAATTGTTGAAACAACCAGCCTTAGCTCACCGATCGCCTCCCGATTGGCTTCTCCTTCTATATATCCAATAAATGAAAGAAGGAAAATACAGTAAGTAAAGCAGGTTTCTATTTTTGACTGAAAGTCTTGAAAAAATATAACAGTAGTATATACCAGTGCTGGCGGCCTCCTGAGGCTCCGACTCCTCCTCCACCACCACCGTCAGCATATCCGGTGCTATATCTAAGAAATTAAAGAAATAAAAAATACAGTAAACAACAAAACTGATTTATTTTTGAACAAAAGTCGATGCAAAATACAACAGTAAAAAAAAAAAAAAACCTGGACTGGCAGCCTCCTGCTGCTCTGGCTCCCTCTCTCCATCATGGCCCTCCTCCTGCTCCTCCTCCTGCTCCTCTTGTGCTATACATAAAAAAATGTAATTAAAATACAGTAAACAAAAAATGTTTCTGTTTTTGACCAAAAGTCGTTGCAAAATAAAACAGTATATACCAGCGCTGGTGGTTGCCCGTGGCTCCTCCTCCACTGGGGCACTGGTGCCCGCCGTGGCAGATGCTGCTGCCTTCTTCCTGTCTTCTGCCAAATCCAAAAAATAAGACGTAAATAATGCAGACTGGAAAAAATGGTATATCTATACAATATATTGCCGAAAGTATTGCGACACCCCTCCACTACCCCACTACCAGCTTGACTCACCACTACTCCCATCTCATTGTTCTAAAGTCACAAAATATTTATTTATTTCCTCTGCACATAGACATATATTACCGTTCAATTATATATTTTTTTCAGAAGTAAACATTACGTTTATTCAATAAAAACTATTATTTGTGTTGTGTGCATACAACGCGCATTGTGCGACTGCTTTTAGTTATTTTATAGATGCCTCAGCCTCAGTTTCACTTTCAGTTTCTGCGAATAAAACTGAGGCCTGTTCAATACCTCAGCCGCTGCAAGTGCTAAGTTAGCAGCTTGCCATTGAACGCCGTTCAACCGCTCAGCGCTCAGCAGTGCTAACCTAGCACTTGCAGCGACCCGAGGAGATGCTGAGTGTGACGTTTTAAAGATGGCCGCCGCCATGAAGCAAGTAACAATGCCGTACAGCAAGATGGCCGCCGCCTCGAAGCAAGTAATAATTCCGTACAGCAATGTTAATTTTGAGGTTTTTGTTCACCAAAGCACAAAATATTTATTTATTATTTCCCCCTGCACATAGACATATATTACAGTTCAATTTATATATTGTTTCAGAAGTAAACATAACGTTTATTCATTAAAAACTATCATTTGTGGTGTGTGCATACAAAACAGAATTGTGCTGACTGCTTCTCTTTGTTTTTCGGATCACTCGGACAAAATATAATAATCTGAATTTTTCATTAAAAATCGGCCATTTTGGATTCAAAATTCGCATCCAAAGGGTTCAACGACACTGCTGCAGCAAACTGAATTGCTGCGTTGCAGCAATTCAGCAGCTGCTGAGGTATTGAACAGGCCTCTGGATATTGCAGAAACAACAGAAATCGGCCATTTTGTTTTGAAATTTGCATCTAAGGCTAAGGTCAGACGAACGCAGTTTTAACGTGCGTTTAGCCGCACGAAATCACGGCCGTGCTAGCAGCAAATGACGTCCAATGCCGGGAAACACACGAAGTACGGCCGCACGAAAGTTCGTCCGCGCAACGCAAGAGGCAAACGAACGCATTTTTTCTAGAACGTCAAACCGCTACTACTGACGTACAGAGTGTGCTGCGTCCGCATAGCGGCGTGTTTGCGTGATTGGGAGACGTCAGACGCTGCTAATGACCGGATAACATAACGTCCAGACACAAAAAGTGTTTTATTGATGATCCGTACAAAATCACGGCCGAAAATGCGCATCGTATGACCGCTAACGCGTATTTCGTGAAAAAATACGTCCGTTCGTTCGACCGCACTTTTCCGCGGACGACGCGAAAAATGCGTTCGTCTGACCCTAGCCTTAAGTGTTCAATAATGACACTGCTGCAGCAAACTGAATCGCTGCGCTGCAACAATTCAGCAGCTGCTGAGGATGTATTGAACGCGGCTCTGTTTGGATGCACTTTCAGAAGAACTACATGTCCCATCCTACCACTTAGCAGAGACGCAGAGATTTTTGTTGATGCGCAGGTGGGAACCAATATTGGGCAAGCTGCGGGTCATCTCGTATGCATCACTCAATCACAACAACCTCCCCCCCCAGCACACTACAGACTATACACACAGTGCCAAAAGAAATCCAGCATTGTTGTAACTTCATCTACATACATCAAATATCACAATTTTCACGAATATGTAAAATCACAAAAAGGAAGAGCTATGGCAAAAATGCATGTATGACGAGTCGTGAAAACGCAAAGCTATACACAATCACATTGCATGAAAAAAGGACTAGATAAATCAACATATTTCTGTGCACATTAGCACATGCAAGCACATTATTATTATTAAACAGGATTTATATAGCGCCAACAGTTTGCGCAGCGCTTTACAATATAACATGACACTTACTTATCGCTATGACGAGACGGATGCGCCTCAGCTGCTCCTCCTCGCGTACCTTCAGATCGGACCAGCGTTTCCGGAGCTGGTCCTTCGTCCGGTCCTTCCCGAACAACTCCAGGATGGTGGTGTGTAGCTTATCTAGGATACGATCCTTTCTAGCGTTATTCTTTCTGCCGTAAGGTCCCTTTCGGCAATCGTAATCCTTCAGATCAAAAGATCCGGACCAGCTCTAGCATCTCCTCAAATGCCATGTTGCTGGCCCGCTTCTTTCTGGGTGGTGGTTCATTGCAAGACGATGAGGAGGTGTCAGAATGGCACTCGTCTCTTGCAGCCATGATGAAGAATAATAAAAACAATATTTTGTCCAAAAAGTTGTCAAAAAACTGGCTCAATAAAGTTATGATATTAGTGCGCGCGCGCGCATGCGCGACCCGCGGACGAATCGGATCCGACCCGATTACGAATTTTCGTATCGACAGAATTATCGGATCATTGGAAACAAAAAAAAAAAGTGATACGCATTTACAAATACAAAATTTACAGAATCAGCGATATAACCTATAATAGTTAAATATACGATGTCCAGAACTACCGAAAAGGAACCGAAATCACGAATGGAACCGAAATCATGAATAGAGTGAAAATAAATTTCGATTTGACACATTTCAAGTCCATTCGAAAATTCCGAAAATATTTCGTTTCGGCTCGGAAAACTTTTCGGATCTGCCGTTTTCGGATCTAAAAATTTTCGGAAATTCGGCCGCATCCGAAAACACGAATCGGGAAATTTCGTGAAAATTCTGAAATTCCGAAACCCGAAACGCACATCCCTACTCTGAATAACCCTGATACAGGGCTATTCAGAAAGAGGTGAAAACCTTGAGAATGACTGGAGAATTGAATTCTAGGTCAAAATAGTCAAACCAGAAACATTCTACCATTTATCTCACTTTTCAAATTGGCTGTTCATTCTCCTGCCAATTCTCAAGGTTTTCACCTCTCTCTGAATAACCCTGATAATATTATTGAATCAATGTGCTGGCTTACTATAGCTTACACTCTCTTCAGTATTTCAGGTTAACCCTACTTATTTATTTAAAAGGTTAACCCAACGCTTGCCCCTGGCAAAACACACACACAGATTGGAGATATAAATATACATACACACAGCATGTGAAAGAAAGGGTGTGTGTAAAGAGACTGGCACTGTAAGAACACACACACACACTCTCTATATACTGCCCCTATAACAAAGTATTATTAAGAGGAGCCTGGCCACATCCATTAGGTTTTCTTAAAGCACCTATACATTTTCATCATTCACATTATACTGAATGGAAAGCAAATCACGGACCCAACTGGAAACCTGACCCAACCTGACTTTTGCACACTGCAGGGCAGCACTTTCAGGCACTGACCAGGGAGCAAAATGGAGATCTGACACCCCAGCCCCAAGCCAGTGACCCATGAAGCACAGGAGAAGAGGGATTTGCGAGGGTCCTGAGAACGAGCAACGGCACAACTGGCCTGCTCTACGGTGGGGGCACGCTCAGGTCTCACAAGGTTTTAGCTTGTATGTGCCTTTACAGGGATGAATGCTCCATATGCAAATCAGCCTGCTCTCACCCAAAAAGGGTGGCCAGTGCTGATTGCCAAGGACGTCATCCCTGCACGAGAGGTGCAGCAACCCCCGATGATTGTTTCGGCCTTCTTGGGCCTCATCAGGAGGGTATAGCTGACACCCCTCTAGGCACACCAAGCAAGGGGTCCACGTCTGGATAACCCTGTAGACTAATAGTGAGGAGAAGAGGGGTTTGTGAGGGTCCTGAGAATGAGCAACGGCACAACTGGCCTGCTCTATGGTGGGGGCCCGCTCAGGTCTCACAAGGTTTTAGCTTGTATGTGCCATTACAGGGATGAATGCTCCATATGCAAATCAGCCTGCTCTCACCCAAAAAGGGTGCATGAAGCACATGCTGTGATCTGACAACCCTGGTAGAAGATGAGAGTCTTGCTGGCAACTTTGCATCTGCTGAGTCCCCCGCCTGTCCTGTCCCTCACCAAGGCAGCCTGGCTAGAGGTACAATACATGATACAGATTGGCAGCTAAGCACTATCTGAACATCAGGAAATCAGCACAGAGGAAAGCCATGGCCTCTCCCTCCCCATCATTAACCCCCTCTCCCCTGTGAGTTCACTTACCTTGCAGCTGGGTAAAGAGGGCTTCCTGCTGCTGCTTGAATTTCAAAGCTTGCACCTCTGACTCCTTGGCTTTCTGGACCATGTAAGAGGAAAGCTCCACTTGCCAGCACCATCATTGCTATGAGACAGGAGATAGTCTGGAGCAGTCCCTTCTGCCTCCTGCTGCAGATGCAGAACCCTGTGCCCATGATCCCTGCAAAGTCAAACCTATGCCCTCCTTCTCAGTGTCAGCTCTTATTCCAGCATGGGCACCTGGCAGAGGGGGAGGCTGCTGCACCCCTCAGATCCCTCCTAGGGGGCAGATGTGTTGTGCATTCTTCCAGCCCCAGTTAGCACACAATTACCAGCCTGGGGTATAAATGGGCATCCCCAGCTGATACAGATCTGAGTGGCAGAGCAGGGCACCCCTGTGCCAGGCTCCTGGACTGCAGCTCCCCATGCAGCCAGTCAGGGGTTGTCCATCATGCAATCTTTTCACAGCCTGCATTGGAGGCCTGCCTGGCCTATCATTGATAGGAAGGGGCATGTCTAACTGCTAGATGTGCCCCTTCCTGTCAATCAGAGGAAGTCCTCTAATGCAGGCGTTTTTTGGGAATGGCTTGGACCAATGGTGCTTTCCACTTCTAAACCCACTTTGTCTCTCCTGGAGTTAGGAGTTTTACCAACATCATAACATGTCATGTCACGTGCTGGCATTATCACCCTGGCAGAACTTTTCATGTTTCGCCCTGCTGAGTCCCAGCAGGCACCACTGGTGCATCAATTAGTATTCTGAAGTTCCTATTTTAGCCTCACAAACTCCTAACTCAATGCTTCTGCATTGTTGATTCATCAGTGTCAGTGTTTCCACCGGCCTGCGAAGTTGCTTGCAGCTAGATCTCCTACTTTCTCTGGTAACCCACTGTGATTCCTGGAAACACACCGTGATTGCTTGCAACCCAACTTCATTCCTGGCATCCCACCGTGATTCCTGGCTATCCACCCTGATTCCTTGTTTCCCACCATGTTATCCTCTCTACACTCTGTGCCTCCCAGTGTTCTTGTGTCATCTGGATATCTGACATCTGCTAAAGGACTTTGTCCACCCTTCTGCCAGCCACCTGCCTCAACCCTTGCTAAGGATGGTGACTACTCCAATTGGATTACAACTTTTTAGAAACTGTGCTTTGTCCGCCCCGCTACCCATATCGTGCCTAGATTTCTGCCCACTCTGTCTCCTGGTCTACAGCTCCCCTCCCTGTCCTGTCTGGTCTCTAGGGCTCATGTTCTGCGGGAATGGTGTTTCTGCATTTATCCCGCAGTGGGAACGTTGCGGGAATGCAGGTTCCCACTGTGGGCAGCCAGGGCTGGTAGCGGAATGCATTAACAGCATTCCACTAGCAGCTGCTCGACTGGCCGAGTTCCCCAAGCGCTGTGTGATCCCTCGTGTGGCTGCCTCGCCAGCCCTCTGAAGGCTGTGACGCAGCCTACAGCCAAGATCTCGCCAGAGCACGTCACAGCCTTCAGAGGGCTGAGGAAGTGACCATGTGCAGGAGCATGCCTGAGCTACTCGGAGGAACACGCAGTCCTGAGGCAGGTTAAGTATAATTCTGGGGGTCTGCGCCAGTTATAATTAATTCTGGGGCATTGCCTGGTTATAATTAATTCTGGGGGCATGTGTCTGGCTATAATTAATTCTGGGGGCATATGCCTGGTTATAAATAATTCTGGGGCATGTGTCTTGTTATAATTAATTCTGGGGGTCTGTGGCTGGTTATAATTAATTCTGGGGGCATTGCCTGGTTATAATTAATTCTGGGGGCATGTGTCTGGCTATAATTAATTCTGGGGGCATATGCCTGGTTATAAATAATTCTGGGGCATGTGTCTGGCTATAATTAATTCTGGGGGCATGAGTCTGGTTATAATTAATTCTGAAGGGGCATGTGTCTGGTTATAATTAATTCTGAAGGGGCATGTGTCTGGTTATAATTAATTCTTGGGGTCTGTGGCTGGTTATAATTAATTCTGGGGGGCATGTGCCTGGCTATAATTAATTCGGGGGGCATGTGCCTGGCTATAATTAATTCTGGGGGCATGTGCCTGGTTATAATTAATTCTGGGATCATGTGCCTGGTTATAATTTAATCTGGGGGCATTTGTCTGATTATAATTAATTATGGGGGCATGTGTCTCGTTATAATTAATTCTAGGGGAACGTGTCTGGTTATAATTAATTCTGGGGCCAGGGTCTGGCTATAATTAACTTTGGGGGCATGAGCCTGGTTATAATTGATTCTGGGGGGCATGTGTCTAGTTATCATTAATTCTGGGGGTCTGTGTCTGGTGATAATTAATTCTGGTGGTCTGTGTCTGGTTATAATTAATTCTGGGATCATGTGCCTGGTTATAATTTAATATGGGGGTATTTGTCTGATTATAATTAATTATGGGGGCATGTGTCTCGTTATAATTAATTCTAGGGGAACGTGTCTGGTTATAATTAATTCTGGGGCCAGGGTCTGGCTATAATTAACTTTGGGGGCATGAGCCTGGTTATAATTAATTCTGGGGGGCATGTGTCTAGTTATCATTAATTCTGGGGGTCTGTGGCTGGTTATAATTAATTCTGGGGGCATGTGCCTGGCTATAATTAATTCTGGGGGCATGTGTCTGGCGATAATTAATTCTGGTGGTCTGTGCCTGGTAATAATTAATTCTGGGGGCATGTGTCTGGCTGTAATTAATTCTGGGGGTCTGTGCCTGGTTATAATTAATTCTGGGGAGCATGTGCCTGGCTATAATTAATTCTAGGGGTCTGTGCCTGGTTATAATTAATTCTGGGGACATCTGTCTGGTTATAATTCATTCTGGGGGCCTGTCAGGTTGCCCCTCAGGTGATGGTAAACAACTCATGGGATGTTTTTATGGAGCAGGGAACAAGAAGGATTAGGCAGGATTCGGTGGTCGTGGTCACAAACTGGGTAGAACACAATCTATCTGCAGGAGATATCAGAGCTAGGAGAAAGGAGTACTGTCTCAATACTGGAGCGAGGATGAAATGGCATTCTGGCCTTTTAAACCATGTACCTCCCTCTGGACCAATTGGACCCCCATGATGTCATCAGTGCACGCCACGCCCTGGCCGCCATCTTGCTGGAGCCCAACCACGTGCGCACCCGATCAGAGGCCTAGGCAAGGCCCGGAGCCTAGCACTGCGGCGGAGGCCATTGCCTGTCGGCGGTGATGCCGCCCATGAGGGAGCCGGCACCTTAGCCTCCCAAGACCCCGGAAACGCTAAGGGGAGGTAAGGCCCTGACCCTGGTCTACATGGCACCGCCAGACGCCTGCGCAGACCTGTCTTGCCGAGACCCGGGCGAAAATGCCGGGAACTTGGGGAGGTAGCTGCGCCAGGCGCCGATGGGCCAGCGGTCCTGACAGGGCCTGTGCCTGGTTATAATTAATTTTGGGGTCTGTGCCTGGCTATAATTAATTCTGGGGGTCTGTATCTGGTTATAATTAATTATGGGGACATGTGTCTGGCTATAATTAATTCTGGGGGTCTGTGCCTGGCTACTATTAATTCTGGGGGCATGTACTTGTTTATAATTAACTCTGGGGGCATGTGTCTGGTTATAATTAATTATGGGGGTCTGTGTCTGGCTATCTTCAATTCTGGGGGTCTGGGCCTGGGTATATTCAATTATAGGGGTCTGTGCCTGCTATGTTCATTTATGGGGGTCTGTGCCTGGCTATGTTCAATTCTGAGGTGTCTCTGACTGGCTATTATTAATTCTGGGGGGCATGTACCTGGTTATAATTTATTCTGGGGGCATGTGTCTGGCCATAATAATTCTGGGGGCATGAGCCTGGTTATAATTAATTCTGGGGGGCATGTGTCTGGGTATAATTAATTCTGGGGGTCTGTGGCTGGTTATAAATCATTCTGGGGGCATTTGTCTGGCTATAATTAAATCTGGGGGTCTGTGTCTGGCTATAATTAATACTGGGGGGTCTGTGCATGGCTGTAATTAATTGTGGGGTCTCTGTTTGGCTATATTCAATTCTTGTGGGTCTGTGCCTGGGTATATTCAATTCTGGGGGGGTCTGTGCCTGGGTATAGTCAATTCTGGGGTCTGTGCCTGGTTATACATGATACAGTCTGAAGCACTCACCAATATAACATACTAGGAAAAACAATTCCTTCTTGACCCCAGAATTTGGATCAAGTAGCTTTTACGCACATATTAAATATGTTAACCCTGGTTAAAGAGGATACTAAGGCTCCTACTTGTATACTCAGCCCATCCTCCTCATTTGGATTTCTGTAGACCATTTGCCTTCCTCCAGAAAACACCACACCCCTTTCAGGGGTTAGGGAGGTGACTAGATTTTTTTTTCCAGGTGGGCCTGATCATATCCCGCATGTTATATGTTATACTACCATGGGTTATGTATTGAAGTATCCGTATATGGATACATTTATGTCAACTGTTGTCGTGGATATTTAAATGATAGGGATAGGCCCTTTATGGTGGTATAATTGTCTGCTTTTGGGCATCGCTGGCTGGGTTACCTCCTCACACGTTACATACCATCATAACCAGCATGACCAGTTTTCCTCAATTCTGCCCCCAGAGCAACTATAGCCATTACGCATGTGTAAACAGAATAACCATGTCTAAAGCTATTCTGTGGCTGGCCCCCTTAGGAATGAATGTGAGGTACTAGTCAATTGCTATGAGCAGGGGCTCTGTTTTTTCTACAGGGTTTTCCTAAGGATGTTCACATTTTCATCTTTACACTCACAAAATATTTACATAACACCAACACTAATATTTAATGTTGATCAGACATTTATGGCATCATTCGTCAGTGTTGCCAATATTTTTAAAGTGACTCTCAACAAGACCACTTTTGCTTATTTAAGTGTTGATGGTTTCCTCCTACCCCCATCCATGTCAGTCACTAGCCAGTGTAATGGTGCTTCAAAGCAGAGTGTCACATCCTTCGTGAACGCAATCAGCAACCTTTGCAAAAAACTTACCACAAATCCCACAACAAGTGGGTTCTAACACCACCGGACACTTGAGAGAGCGTGAAAAGCAAGAGAATGACTGGAGAATGACTGGAGAATGAAAAATTCTAGGTCAAAATAGCCGATTTGGAAAGTGAGATGAAAGGGAGAATTTTGACCTAGAATTTTTCATTCTCCAGTCATTCTCCAGTCATTCTCCTGCTTTTCGCGCTCTCTGAATTACCCTGTTGGTTACGGCTAGGGTCAGACTGAGGCAGTGCGAACGCGCGTGCAGGCGCACTTAATCACGGCCGTGCTAGCAGCAGATGCCGGGCAATGACGGCCAATATACGAAGTACGGTCGCACAAAAGTCCGGCTGCGCAACGCAAGTGGAAAATGAACGCATTTTTTCGAGAACGTTAAACCACTAGTACTGACGTACAGAGTGCGCTGCGTCCGCTAGCGGCGTGTGTGCGTGATTAGGAGATGTCAGACGCTACTAATGTCCGGCCAACATAACGTCCAGACCCAAAAAGTGTTTTATTGATGATCCGTACAAAATCACGGACGAAAACGCGCATAGTATGACCGCTATTGCGTATTCCGTGAAAAAATACGTCCATTCTTCGAACGCACATTTTCACGGACAACGTGAAAAATGCGTTAGTCTGACCCTAGCCTACAGGAACCAGTCAAGTGCAAGACCATTTTCAGCTGACCTAATTTGAGAAGTCTGAGGACTTGAGGAAGGGATGAGGGCAGTGTTCCTTTAGTCCACATATCTGAATAAAATGTCATCCTACAAGTCAGATTTCAGAACCCTATATTAAAAAGAATTAATTCTATGGGGAGGGGGGTTGGACACAACGTGATTGTACAGCCAAGCTATGTGGAAATGGATATCTCAGATGCACTTTATGCTGACAAGATGAAACTGAGAAATTGGTATGATAAGGCGACAGAACTCAGGCGGCAAAGAGACACACGTGAGAATTGATTTATAATAAACTTATGCCTGCAGATTTTATTTAAGAGGATATAAAGTGTGGACACAAATATAGATTATTTCAAAAACAATTGAGAAAGCCAGGCATTGTAAAAAAGTGGAATTGATCCCAGTGATGTGTTAATTTATATACATATTTTAAATTTACTCTGTAGTGTTATTTTATAAAAAAAATCAATATTGTATATACCTTCAGTTGAGAATCCGTCTCCTGCTATCAATCTATGAAGAAAGGTTTAGTGGACTTGCTTAAATAATTCACACACCTCTTTTTGTGGAGCTTAAGCTTGCTGAAAAAAGTGTGATTGTACATTGGTCACATCTGATTCTCATGGTTAGCGAAAGTGTCACTTTAGATTATCATATATGCCAGACTATAGTGATATGCTTGGTTTAAGAACAGAGCCACTGGTAAAGAGCGGTTCTGATTTCTGGGCCCTATGTAGCTTCAATGCTTAATATTTACATTCCTCGGCTCTTGATCAGCCTTTGAGAACTGCCAACATGTGTGCAATGGCAACATCAGTACAGCAGGTCATGCACAGACTTGAGGGCAGTTGTGATAAAAGATGTTTTAGATTTTTTTTATATTGTTGTGACCTGCTTAGTTAGGTAGGGATGAGCGGTTCGGGTTCGGACAGTTCGGAGTTCGGCCCGAACTTAGCCTGTTCGGGTAGATCGCGAACTCCGAACATTTCCGGGTGTTCGGCGCATGTTCGAGTCCACAATGCATCACAATGGCCCATAATGCATTTTCCCACTGGCCTGAAGCTCGTAATTGGCTACAGCCTTGCACCTGACCACAGGTCTGGTGCAAGACAGGTTCAACAGTATACCAATCACCGCTCAGAGTCCTGATTGGGCAAATTTTGCCCAATCATGGGTTCACAGAGCTAAGTCCCGCAGCACACTATATAACGTTTCCACGCGCCGATTCTGCACGCATTTCAGAGGAAATTTCAGAGGAAATTGTTGTGTGTTGATACTGCCGGTCTGCCACGCTACTGGGGGGGTCTGGGGGGTCTCATTTCTACAAAATATCAGGGAATTGATATGTGTGTCTTGCCACTGTGCCAGCAAGTTTTTTTGGGGTCACTAATTTCTTTAAAACATTTGTGAATTGAGGTGATGTGTGTCTTGTCACACAGCCAGTACCACGCAGTATTTTGGGGCTCACTAATTTCTTTAAAACATTTGTGAATTGAGGTGATCTGTGTCTTGTCACACAGCCAGTACCACGCAGTATTTTGGGGCTCACTAATTTCTTTAAAACATTTGTGAATTGAGGTGATCTTCTGTGTCTTGTCACACAGCCAGTACCACGCAGTATTTTGGGGCTCACTAATTTCTTTAAAACATTTGTGAATTGAGGTGATCTTCTGTGTCTTGTCACACAGCCAGTACCATGCAGTATTTTTGGGGTCACTAATTTCTACAAAATATTTGGGAATTGTTATAATCCGTGTGTTCTCACTGGCTGCCACCCATCAAGGGGTCTCACTGATTTATAAGAGGTTTCACTGCCACCCATCAAAGGGTCTCACTGATTTATAGGAGGTTTCACTGCCACCCATCAAAGGGTCTCACTGATTTATAGGAGGTTTCACTGCCACCCATCAAAGGGTCTCACTGATTTATAAGAGGTTTCACTGCCACCCATCAAAGGGTCTCACTGATTTATTAGAGGTTTCACTGCCACCCATCATAGGGTCTCACTGATTTATAGGAGGTTTCACTGCCACCCATCAAAGGGTCTCACTGATTTATAAGAGGTTTCACTGCCACCCATCAAAGGGTCTCACTGATTTATTAGAGGTTTCACTGCCACCCATCATAGGTCTCACTGATTTATAGGAGGGTTCACTGCCACCCATCAAAGGGTCTCACTGATTTATAGGAGGTTTCACTGCCACCCATCAAAGGGTCTCACTGATTTATTAGAGGTTTCAATGCCACCCATCATAGGGTCTCACTGATTTATAGGAGGGTTCACTGCCACCCATCAAAGGGTCTCACTGATTTATTAGAGGTTTCACTGCCACCCATCATAGGGTCTCACTGATTTATAGGAGGTTTCACTGCCACCCATCATAGGTTCTCACTGATTTATAGGAGGTTTCACTGCCACCCATCAAAGGGTCTCACTGATTTATAAGAGGTTTCACTGCCACCCATCAAAGGGTCTCACTGATTTATTAGAGGTTTCACTGCCACCCATCATAGGGTCTCACTGATTTATAGGAGGGTTCACTGCCACCCATCAAAGGGTCTCACTGATTTATAGGAGGTTTCACTGCCACACATCAAAGGGTCTCACTGATTTATTAGAGGTTTCACTGTCACCCATCATAGGGTCTCACTGATTTATAGGAGGGTTCACTGCAACCCATCAAAGGGTCTCACTGATTTATTAGAGGTTTCACTGCCACCCATCATAGGGTCTCACTGATTTATAGGAGGTTTCACTGCCACCCATCATAGGGTCTCACTGATTTATAGGAAGGTTCACTGCCACCCATCAAAGGGTCTCACTGATTTATAGGAGGTTTCACTGCCACCCATAAAAGGGTCTCACTGATTTATACCAGAGTTCTGTAAATCTTTACTCTTTATACCAGAGTTGAATCAGAGTTCTGTATATATTTAATCTATATATCACTCACCATGTCTGAAAAAACAAAAAGGACAGGCAGACGCTCCCAGACACAGATAAGAGGGCAAGCAGCCCCTGTGTCGGGAGGCTGTGCCTCTGGTCGTGGTGGACGTGGTGCATCCTCTGCAGGGGCACGCTTGTCCTTTATAACTGGTGCTGGCCGTCTTCTTAACCTGCAGCAACATACAGAGGATTTGGTGGATTGGCTAGCCAGGCCATCCTCATCCTCCGAATCCTCTGCCAGCCAGGCTTCTAGTGCTTTACAGTCCACCTCAGCTGCCAAAGCATCTAATGCAGCCTCCATGTCCACAGCTACTCCTGCCGTAGCCTCGCTATCACACACGGAGGAGTCAGCTGAATTGTTTGACTACAATGACAGTGACATGCTGCTTGAGGATGCGCAGCAACTACAGTGCTCTGATTCAATCTCTGAGGTTGAGCAAGGGAGTATAATCAACCTAGAGGAAGGGGGTGCCAGTGATGACACACAAATAACTGGCACTCATGTTGCCCCAGCAGCTGCAGCATAATGCCAAGTTGGCTCCAGTGACGAGGAGATAGGGGGTGAAGATGACATTGATGATGAGGTCACTGACTCCACCTGGGGGCCAGATCGAACTGAGGAATCAAGTGAGAAGGAGGGGGAGGAGGAGGCACAGCAAACACGAGGCACAACATCCTCTGTGACCAACCGTAGCACTAGCCAGTCCAAGGCATCAGATGTCAGAGCTGCACCGGTGCAGAGCGCTGTTGTCTCAAAGAACACATGCAGGAACTCTGCTGTCGGGAAGTTCTTTAAGAAATGTGCAGCAGACCCCACCGTTGCAATTTTAATCTATGTCAGAGGAGGCTGAAGCGTGGGATAAACACCAGACACTTGGGTACCACGTGCTTGAGGCGACATGTGACCACCCGCCACGCATCCCGTTGGCACAAAACTTTGCATAGGTCCTCCTCATCTGTCTCTACCCCCACTGTATGTCCTGCCAAGTCATTGCCTACAACCTCCACTGACAGGGATGATGCTACAGTAATGGATATACCAGGTCCTTCCTCACAATGTGACATCTTCCCAGCAGCTGAAGATTTACGCAGTAGATTACGTTGCCGCAGCTGCTGCAGCATAAGAAAAAATATAGTCCCAACCATCCCCAAGCACAGCGTCTAAATGCCAGCTTAGCAAAATTACTCGCATTGCAGCTGCTGCCTTTCCAGCTCGTGGACTCTGCTCCCTTCCGTAAATTTGCTGAATGTGCTGTACCACAGTGGCAGGTTCCAAAACGCCATTACTTTTCACGCAAGGCCATTTCAGCACTATACCAGCACGTGGAAGACAATGTTATCCAGTCATTGGGAAAGGCAGTCAGCAACAAGGTGCCTGTGACATTAGACACGTGGTCCAGCAAGCATGGACAGGGTAGTTACATCTCCTTCACAGCACACTGGGTAACTCTGATTGCAGCTGGGAGGGATCCAAGACAGGGCTCTGTGCTGGAGCTTGTTCATCCACCATGCCTCCAGAAAGCTGCTTGTATGAGGTCTGTCTGCTCCACCACCACCACCTCTCCCTCTTCCTCCTCCTC
The DNA here is from genome assembly GCA_009667805.1 of Leptobrachium leishanense. NCBI lineage: Eukaryota > Metazoa > Chordata > Amphibia > Anura > Megophryidae > Leptobrachium > Leptobrachium leishanense. The sequence goes on from CM019071.1 coordinate 108,470,586, forward strand.
CTCCTCCTTCTCTGTCTCTGGCGAAGTGGCAGTTAAACCTTAAGCTGGTTTGTTTAGGGGACAGGACCCACACCGGGCCAGAAATTCTGTCAGCTCTGCAGGGCCAGGTGCAGAGATGGTTAACACCACGCCAGCTTGAGCTGGGAATGATCGTCTGTGATAATGGCAGCAACCTTCTCTCTGCCCTACGCAAGGGTAAATTGACGCATGTACCATGCCTAGCACACGTCCTAAATCTGGTGGTCCAGCGTTTCCTAACCAAGTACCCAGGGCTGCCAGAGCTTCTCAGCCAGGCCAGAAAAGTCTGCAGCCACTTCAGATGGCCATTCCCAGCAAGCGTTCGCCTGGCAGAAATTCAAATAGAATTCCACCTTCCCACAAACCGTCTGATCTGTGACATGCCCCCCAGGTGGAACTCAACATTAGCAATGCTGCAGCGTCTGCACAAGCAGCAGAGGGCCATCAACGAGTACCTATGTGAGTATGGCTCAAGGACAGGTTCAGGTCAACTTGGTTTCCCCCCCCGCAGTGGCTGATGATCAAGGATGCATGCACTGTACTGTCACCATTTGAGGAGGCAACGAGGATGGTGAGCAGGGAGAGTGCATGCATCAGTGACACAATTCCTTTAGTGTTCCTGCTGGAGCACACTCTGCGGGGAATTATAGATGTGGCTCTAGAGGCAGAGCAGCGGGAGGAAGAGGAGACCTTCCCTAGCTCTCAAGGTCCCAGTCTTTCCACAGACAGCATTCCAGCGGGTCCTACTCAGATCAGACAGGAGGAGGAAGAGGAGGAATATTTAAGTAGTGGGGCATTGAAGGTGGGGATTCCTCAAGAGAGGGTTTCGTGTGCCCAGAAACAGAAGGGCTAGTGCGTGGCTGGGAGGAGGAAGTGCACGATGCGGTCATCCTCATTGACCAGCAAGACTCGGAAGCTAATGCCACCTCCAACCTATGCTGCATGGGCTCCCTAATAATGCAGAGCCTGCTAAAGGACCCCAGGCTTCGTGCTATCAAGGAGAAGGATCATTACTGGTTGGCAACCCTTCTTGATCCACGATACAAGGGTAAAGTTGCAGAGCTCATCCTGCCAGCACAGAGGGAGCACAGGATGAAAAAACTTGAGGACGCTCTAAAGCGACACTTGTGTAACACCTTTCCAGGCACTGGTAGATTACCAAGTGCTGACACAAATGCTTCTGAGGCTGCGGATGATCACAGGAATAGTGGTGAAGGCCAGGGCCGCTTGACTGAGGCATTTTTTAATTTTTTTAGTCCACAACGCCCAGGGACGTCAAATGTAGGCACCCATTGCCAGCGTCTTCACCATATGGTGCAGGACTACCTCTGGGCAAGGGCAGACCTGGATACCTTTCCAGCAGATGATCCACTGGCTTACTGGGTGTTGAGATTGGATCACTGGCCAGAACTTAGCCAATATGCTATGCAGCTACTAGGTTGCCCTTCATCCAGCGTGCTTTCTGAAAGGACGTTCATTGCCGCTGGAGGTTTTGTCACAGACAAAAGAGTGATAGATGATACTTGCTGGCCAGGCACCAAAGGCACAATATCTGGGTGCACTGACGCCTTGACCAGAATCATATCTTTTTAATATAGGACTGCAAGGTTCACCTCTGCATTCTTCCACAATACTACAGAGGGGATACTGTATGATGATACTTGCTGGCCTGGTAGTCTTGCACCAAAGGCAGAATATCTGGGTGCACTGACGCCTTTACCAGATGCATATCTTTTTAATATAGGACCGCAAGGTTCACCCCTGCATTCTTCCACAATACCACAGAGGGGTTACTGTATGATAGTACTTGCAGGCCTGGCACCAAAAGCACAATATTTGGGTGCACTGCCACTGACGCCTGTATCAGATTCATATCCTCAGAGGGGTTACGGTGTGACGGCACTGTTGGGGATGCTAAAGGACCAATTTTGAAGCACCTATTGTTACTTTCATCCAAAGCCTGCATAAGTTTCACAATAACTTAGCCAAAAAAATCTGTAAACTTTTTCTGCGTGTCCGAAAATGTCTCCTCTTTTCATACAGACTGCCACCCCAAGCAGTTGTTTATGGATAGATTAAAAGAAAAGCATTTACCGTCATTTGAAACATCATTTTTTTGTTTTTAAGTGTTTCTATACATCTTACAAATCCGCCACTTCACGGGCAGGTTATGGGGACCTCCTAGGCACGATATTTGAAGGAATTTTTCGTTTTTATTTTTAACCCTTATTTCATGGAAAACTCACTGTCCCTTTAAAAATGTATTTTTTTTAAAACTTTTTGTCCTTGTTTCCTGTCCCCCAGGGCACTACCCGGACCCCCGTACACCTTTTATGGCAAATATGTAGCATATATGCCCTCTTGGAGGGCACTCTAAAAATCGAATTTTCAGCCCCATTGACTTGCATGGGGTTCGGGTTCGGGTTCGGACCCGAACATTTGGAAAAATTTGGGTTCGGGCTCGAACCGAACTCGGGGGGTGTTCGGCTCATCCCTAGTTAGGAGTGTGCTCCTCTGCAGGGACACTGCAGGAATGGAAGTGAGTGTGGCAACATTGATTATCACAGTGGCACCACCCTACAAATTATTATTATTCTTTATTTACAGTATCTCATAGAAGTGAATACACCCCTCACAGTTTTGTAAATATTTTATTATACATTTTTATGTGACAACACTGAAGAAATGACACTTTGCTACAAAGTAAAGTAGTGAGTGTACAGCTTGTATAACAGTGTAAATTTGCTGTCCTCTAAAAATAACTCTACTAATGTCTAAACCGCTGGCAAAAAGGTAAGTGTGCCCCTAAGTGAAAATTTCCATTTTTCTTCCCCAGTGTCATGTGACTCGTTAGTGTTACAAGGTTTCAGGTGTGAATGGGGAGCAAGTGTGCTAAATTTGGTGTTATTGCTCTCACTCTCTCATACTGGTCACTAGAAGTTCAACATGGCACCTCATGGCAAAGAACTCTCTAAAGATCTGAAAAAAAGAATTGTTGCTCTACATAAAGATGGCCTAGGCTATAAGAAGATTGCCAAGACTCTGAAACTGAGCTGCAGTGCGGTGGCCAAGACCATATAGCAGTTTAACAGGACAGGCTCCACTCAGAACAGGCCTCGCCACGGTCGATCAAAGAAGTTGCGTGCACCTGCTCAGCGTCATATCCAGAGATTGTCTTTGGGAAATAGACATATGAGTGATGCCAGCATTGTTGCAGAGGTTGAAGGGGTGGGGGGCAGCCTGTCAGTGTTCAGACCATACGCCGTGCACTGCATCAAATTGGTCTGCATGGTTGTCATCCTAGAAGGAAGCCTCTTCTAAAGATGATGCACAGGAAAGCACGCAAACAGTTTGCTGAAGATAAGCAGACTAAGGACATGGATTGCTGGAACCAATGTGGTCTGATGAGACCAAGATAAACCTATTTGGTTCAGATCATACAAGTGTGTGTGGCGGCAACCAGGTGAGGAGTACAAAGACAAGTGTGTCTTGCCTACAGTCAAGCATGGTGGTGGGAGTGTCATGGTCTAGGGCTGCATGAGTGCTGCCAGCACTGGGGAGCTACAGTTCATGGAGAGAACCATGAATGCTAACATGTACTGTGACATACTGAAGCAGAGCATGATCCCCTCCCTTTGGAGACTGGGCCGCAGGGCAGTATTCCAACATGATAACAACCCCAAACACACCTCCAAGACGACCACTGCCTTGCTAAAGAAGCTGAGGGTAAAGGTGATGGGCTGGAAAAACATGTCTCCAGACCTAAACCCTATTGAGCATCTGTGGGGCATCCTCAAACGGAAGGTGGAGGAGCGCAAGGTCTCTAATATCTACCAGCTCTGTGATGTCATCATGGATGAGTAGAAGAGAACTCCAGTGGCAACCTGTGAAGCTCTGGTGAACTCCATGCCCAAAAGGGTTAAGGCAGTGCTAATAATGATGGCCACACAAAATATTGACACTTTGGGCCCAATATGGACATTTTCACTTAGGTGTGTACTCACTTTTGTTGCCAGAGGTTTAATCATGAATGGCTGTGTGTTGAGTTATTTTGAGGGGAAGCAAATTCACACGGTTATACAAGCTATACACTCACTACTTTACATTGTAGCAAAGTGTAATTTCTTCAGTGTTGTCACATGAAAAGATATAATTAAATATTAACAAAAATATGAGGGTGTACTCACTTCTGTGAGATACTGTATATAGTTCCAACATATTTCCATAGCACTGAACAATGGGTACAATATAGACAGTGTTACAATAGATTGAGACCAAACAACATTTGACAAACCAACACAGGAGTAAACAAGGGCCCTATTCCTTTGAGAATTTACAATCTAGAGGGGCTGGAGGGGTGAGAAGCTGGAGGGGAGGACTGCAAAGTCAGAGTGATGGACTAGTTGGGTAAGTGAAGTGTATTAGTGAGTCAGGTGGTCGGCTTCACTGGTCAAGAATGTCTTTAGGAAGTGTTTGAAGTAACAGAAATAAGGGGAAAACCGAACAGCACCAGGGAGTGCATTCCAGAGGATGGGGGATGTCCTGCAATCTAGCATGGGAAGTGATGATACAGGGAGAAACTAGGTGCAGGTCACTGGTTGACCTTAGGGAGGGGAATGAGGTGCACTTCATGATTAGTTGGGAGCAGAGATACTAAGGGCTTTGTAGGTCAGGGTGAGAATTTTTTACATTTAATTCTGCAGTGGATGAGGAGTCAGTAAAGCAACTAACATAGACAGAGCGGCGGGTGAGGTGTATAAGCCTTGCAGGGGTATTTAGGAAGGACTATGGGGGGAGAGGCAGGCAGGAGTGATGGTGGCCAGCTAGAAGGTTATTACAGTAGTCACGTTGGGAAATTACAAGACCGTGGTTGAGTTATTTGGTGTCAGCAGTAATAAATGTTCAAATTTTGGCAATATTACATAATTGGTTGTGGCAGGAGGAAGAGAGAGACTGGATATGGGGGATGAAAGACAGAGCGGAATCAAGGGTAACTCCGAGACAGCGAACCTGGTTTGATGTGGAGATAATGATGCCATCGACAGTGATAAAGAAGTCTGGGGGGTGGAGAAGCATTAGAGGGGGGAATTAGTAGCAGCTCGGTCTTCCACATGTTAATCTTTAGGTGCTGAGAGGCCATACAGGAGGATGTCCTTATAACCTAAAGTGACCATTTCATAAAGTGTTTTTCAGCCTGATCTATGGAGACATTTTTTTTATCAGATCTGTCAATAAATCTTTAGTGGATATGACAGCTTTATCTTTACTTACCATTATTTTATTTTCCATGTCATCCTCCAATGGGCTGCCATAGTAGCGATCTTGTGTTCAATGTGTGTGATGTATTTGAAAAATTAGGTAATGATCTTCACTCCGTTCAGTGTAGTGTACATGTTTATCAATAATATAGAGATCTTTTATTATATTTGAGTAATTATGTAAACTATAATTATTTTAAGAGGGTGATCTGATGAAAATGGTGTGACTTATGAAGGTACTTCCTGTGAAAACAGCTGAAACTAGTCACCCTTAATCCAATGTCATTCATCCATAATCTAATTTTCTATCACACCAATATAAGCCATTAAAATGAACTCAGCACTGAAAACTGAAACCCCTATTTTCTTTAAAGGGACACTCTAAAAAAAAATAAGTACTTTTTTTTCAACCAGAAACAATATAATATTATAGAATAGAAAGCACATTTCTGAAGAGGTTTTGTGTGGGGTTTTATTTCTATTTCTTTTTAAAAAACAAAAAAGCCTTACAACTTACAATGAAGACATTCAACAAATAATATACACACACACACACACACACACCTATCCAAAACACACATTTATATCAATAATATATTTCCCGCACAATTTTCATGCTGACATATCACACCGTCTAGATACTATACTAGATATACTATGACAATCTACTGAAAAAACATAAAAGGGGGTATTCATAGAGCACCGAAATGTCACAAAAATTTCAGTGCTCTCTCCTTCGGCGCACTTAAGTGCACTTTGGCGATTTCAGTTTGCGGACCCTGCGGTGAATTCAGCATTCAAAGCAGAATTCTCGAAGTTCACCTAACAGGATCCACCAAAAGGCGCCATTCACTCCTGCACCGACAGAATAGAGATGAGCTGTTCAGTTCGATATGTTCGGAGTTCGATTTGAACATCGCCCGTTCGGCTGTTAGTTGAAGTCCGAACATTTCCGCGTGTCCGCCGCGTGTTCGCCCACAATGCACCACAATGGACCACAATGCACTTTCCACTGGCCTGAAGCTTGTAATTGGCTACAGCCTTGCACCTGACCACAGGCCAGGTGCAAGACAGGTGCAAGACTATGCCAATCACGGCTCAGAGTCCTGATTGGGCAAATTTTGCCCAATCATGGGCTCACAGAGCTAAGTCCCGCAGCACACTATATAAGGCTTCACGCAGCCTTCAGCACGTGTTTTTTGAGAGGAGATTGTTCTGTTAGTGTGTCTTCTCAGTGCCAGCTAGACATGTGCATTCGTTTTAGTACTAAAACGATTTAGTCCGAATTTTGGGATAATTTAGTTTTCGTATGACTCAAGAGAAACGAGACTGTTCAGTACAAAAAACGAAAGAAACTAAAATAAAATGCACTACATTTTAGTTTCAGTCCTTTTTGTGATATTACATTGATGAGTGAAGGAGACCAGCAATGAAGAGCGCAACATCCGAAGTTCTGCACCCTCCACATGCCAATGCAGTAGGATGTTCTATACAGAGAGTGGCATTAATTAATGCAGGAGGATGTTCTATACATTATACAGATAGGGGTATTAATGCAGGAGGATGTTATATACATTATACAGAGAAAGGTAATAAATTGAGGAGGATGTTCTATACAGAGAGGGACATTAATTAATTCAGGAGGATGTTCTAAACATTATACAAGAGGGAGCCTTTTTTTTTAGCCCTTTAAATCTAATGGCTGTGAGCGCTGAGATCGGCTGCTTGTTATATTATCTCTCAGTACAATGTATCAGTCTCAGCTGTTACAGTGACTGACTGTAACAGCGCTCAGAGTTTCAGTAAAACAAGGAAATAATATTGTTATAACCTCTTATATATAAAAATATTATTTACTAGTTTTACTGAAACTCTGAGCGCTGTGATGAGCAGCAGTCAGTTACTGTAACAGCTTTGCCTGACACGGGCAGTATTACAATGTTGGTGCTAACTTAACCAGAGCTGTTGTAAACTGAAAACCTCAATAGGCTATAATGCCTCTGGGATGTTTACAACAGCTCTGGTTAAGTTAGCACCAACTATGTAATATGGCCCACATTGTGCTGAGAGTGAGAGATACTGTAACGAGCAGCGATCTCATCCCTCTGAGGAGCCACCACTACAATAGTAATTGTATCCGCTGGTTTTCGCATGAATGAAATTAGTTTTCATACTGAAGAACTGAAAACGAATTTCTTTAGCAACTAAATAAATTGCATTTTAGGACTAATCCATTAGTTCAAAACGAAATTTTGTGTTGTGCACATGTCTAGTGCCAGCAGCTATTGGGGGGGGGTCTCACTTCTACAAGATATCTGGGAATTGTTGCAATCTTTGTGTTCTCACTGCCAGCAGCTATTGTGGGGGTCTCATTTCTACGAAATATCTGGGAATTGTTGTAATCGTTGTGTTCTCACTGCCAGCAACTATTGTGGGGGTCTCACTTCTAGAAGATATCTGGGAATTGTTGTAATCTGTGTGTTCTCACTGCCAGCAGCTATTGTGGGGGTCTCATTTCTACAAAATATCTGGGAATTGTAATCTTTGTGTTCTCACTGCCAGCAGCCATTGGGGGGGGTCTCACTTCTAGAAGAAATCTGGGAATTGTAATCTGTGTCTTGTCACTGCAACCCATTAGGGGGTCTCACTGATTTATAGGAGGTTCCTGGAAATTGTAATTTGTGTCTTGTCACTGCCACCCATCAGGGGGTCTCACAGATTTGTAGCAGATATCTGGGAATTATAACCTGTGTCGTCACTGCCACCCATCAGGGGGTCTCACAGACTTGTAGCAGATATCTGTGAATTGTAATCTGTGTCTTGTCACTGTTGCCAGCTATCCGGGGGTCCTATCAGGGGGTCTCACTGATTTATAGGTGGTTTCTGGGAATTGTAATCTGTGTCTTGTCACTGCCACCCATCAGGGGGTCTCACTGATTTATAGGAGGTTTCTGTGAATTGTAATCGTGTCTTCTCACTGCCACCCATCAGGGGGTCCCACAGATTTATAGGAGGTTTCTGTGAATTTTAATCTGTGTCTTGTCACTGGCTGCCAGCTTTCAGGGTGTCTCACTGAGTTATACCAGAGTTCTGGAAATCTTTAATCTAGATAACACAGTTGAATCAGAGTTCTGCATATCTCCAATTTTTATAACAGAGTGGAATCAGAGTTCGGTATATCTTTAATCTATATATCACTTACCATGTCAGAAAGAAAAAAAGGATAGGCAGATGTTCGCAGACACAGATAAGAGGGCCAGCAGCCTCTGTGTCGGGAGGCTGTGCCTCTGGTTGTGGTGGACATGGTGCATCCTCTGCAGGGCCACGCTTGTAATTTCTAACTGGTGCTGGCCGTCTTAAGCAGCAGCAACATACAGAGGATTTGGTGGATTGGCTAACCAGGCCACCCTCATCCTCCGAATCCTCTGCCAGCCAGGCTTGTAGTGGTTTACAGTCCACCTCAGCTGCCAAAGCATCTAATGCAGCCTCCATGTCCACAGTTACTCCTGCCGTAGCCTCACCAACATACACGGAGGAGTCAGCTGAATTGTTTGAGTACAATCACAGTGACATGCTGCTTGAGGATGCGCAGCAACTACAGTGCTCTGATTCAATCTCTGAGGTTGAGGAAGGGAGTATAATCAACCTAGACGAAGGGGGTGCCAGTGACACACAAATAACTGGCACTTATGTTCCCCCAGCAGCTGCAGCATATTGCGAGGTTGGCTCCAGTGACGAGGAGATAGGGGGTGATGACGATGATGAAGTCACTGACTCCACCTGGGTGCCTGATCGAACAGAGGAGTCAAATGAGGAGGAGGAGGCGCAACAAACACGAGGCACAACGTCCTCTATGACCAACCGTAGCCAGTCCAAGGCATCAGATGTCAAAGCACACATCCAGGAAGTCTGCTGTCTGGGAGTTCTTTAAGAAATGTGCAGCAGACCGCACCATTGCTATTTGTAATCTATGTCAGATGAGGATCAAGCGTGGGAAAGACATGTACTGTCACCATTTGAGGAGGCAACGAGGATGGTGAGCAGGGAGAGTGCATGCATCAGTGACACAATTCCTTTAGTGTTCCTGCTGGAGCACACTCTGCGGGGAATTATAGATGTGGCACTAGAGCAGCAGGAGGAAGAGGAGGCCTTCCCTAGCTCTCAAGGCCCCAGTCTTTACGCAGACAGCATTCCTGCGGGTCCTCAGATCAGACAGGAGGAGGAGGAGGAATATTTAAGCAGTGGGGGCATTGAAGGTGGGGGTTCCTCAAGGGAGGGTTTTGTGTGCCCAATAAACGCAAGGACTAGTACGTGGCTGGGAGGAGGAAGTGCACGATGGGGTCATCCTCATTGACTCGGAAGCTATTGCCACCTCCAACCTACGCTGCATTGGCTCCCTTATCCTGCAAAGCCTGGTAAAGGACCCCAGGATTCGTGCTATCAAGGAGAGGGATCATTACTGGTTGGCAAGCCTTCTTGATCCACGATACAAGGGTAAAGTTGCAGAGCTCATCCTGCCCTCACAGAGGGAGCACAGGATGAAACAACTTGAGGACGCTCTAAAACGACACTTGTGTAACACCTTTACAGGCACTGGTAGGTTACCAAGTGATGACACAGGTGCTTCTGAGGCTGCGGATGATCAGAGGAAGAGCGGTGAAGGCTGGGGCCACTTGACTGATGCCTTTTTAAATTTTTTTAGTCCACCATACCCAGGGACGTCAAATGTAGGCACCCATTGCCAGCGTCTTCACCATATGGTGCAGGACTACCTAGGGCAAGGGCAGACGTGGATACCTTTCTAGAAGATGATCCACAGGCTTACTGGATGTTGAGATTGGATCACTGGCCAGAATTTAGCCAATATGCTATGCAGTTAGTAGGTTGCCCTTCATCCAGCGTGCTTTCTGAAAGGACGTTCAGTGCCGCTGGAGGTTTTGTCACAGACAAAAGAGTGCGTCTGTCCACCGACTCTGTAGACCGGCTGACAGTTATTAAAATGAATCAGTCCTGGATCAGCAGCTATCACTCCCCTGATGCTGACGTAACTGAATAGATCGGGGATCTCTTCTGCATTCCCACAACCTCCACCACTGCACTCTTCCACAATACCTCAGAGGGGTTACATACGGTGTGAAGGCACTTACTGCTTCAAAGGCACAATATTTGGGTGCACTGACGCCTGTACCAGATTCATATCATTTTAATATTGGACCGCAGGGTCCAACCCTGCACTCTTCCACAATACCACAGAGGGTTAGGTTGTGACAGCACTGTTGCCGACACTAAAGACCCAATTTTAAAGCACCTATTGTTACTTTCATCCAAAACCTGCATAAGTTTCACCATAATCTAGCCAAAAAATCACTAAACTTGTTCTGCGTGTCCTAAATGTCTCCTTTTTTCATGCAGACTGCCGCCCCAAGCTGTTGTTTATGAATAGATTAAAGGAAAACCATTTACCGTCATTTTTTTGTTTTTAAATGTTTCTATACATCCTACAAATCCGCCAGGTTATAGGGACCTCATAGGCATGATATTTGAAGGAATTTTTCATTTTTATTCTTAACCTTTATGTTATGGAAAACTCACTGTTCCTTTAAAAATGTTTTTTTTTTTAACTTTTTGTCCTTGTATCCTGTCCCCCAGGTCACAACTCGGACCCCCATACACCTTTTATGGCAAATATCTAGCATATATGCCCTCTCGGAGGGCACTCTAAAATTCAAACTTTCGAGTCCCATTGACTTGCATTGAGTTCGGTTCATGTTCGCGTTCGAACTCAAACTTTTGAAATTCTTCGAGTTCGAATGCGAAGCGAACAAGGGGGTGTTCGGCTCATCGCTACGGCAGAACTCAACTGACGATTAGGGATGAGCTGTTCGGGTTCGGACGGTTCGGAGTTCGGCCCGAACTTTGGCAGTTCGAAAGTTCACGAACTTCGAACTTTTTGGGTGTGTTCGGTTCGAGTTCGAAAAAAAACGAAATTTTGAAAAAAGTATAGAAAATGCTTAAAAAAATACAAAAAAATCTAGAAATAAAGAGACTCTTTACTGCAGAATATTATAAGCAACGGTTTATTAGATATCGAATTAAAAACTAATGTGTACGTGGAAAGATTATCAACTCTAAGGCTAGGGTCAGACGAACGCATTTTCACGTTGTCTGTGAAAAAGTGCGTTCGAACGAATGGACGTATTTTTTCACGGAGTACGCGATAGCGGTCATACTATGCGCATTTGCGTTCGTGATTTTGTACGGATCATCAATAAAACACTTTGTGCATCTGGACGTTATGTTGGCCGGACATTAGCAGTGTCTGACATCTCCAAATCACGCACACATGCCGCTAGCGGACGCAGCGCACTCTGTACAACCGTACTTGTGGTTTTACGTTCTCGACAAAATGCGTTCGTTTGCCACTTGCGTTGCGCAGCCGGACTTTTGTGCGACCGTACTTCGTATATTGGCCGTCATTGCCCGGCATTTGCTGCTACTACGGCCGTGATTAAGTGCGCCTGCACGCACGTTCGCACTGCCTCAGTCTGACCCTAGCCTTAATGACCTCTGTTCACAAACAGGCATAACACCAGGTGTTTTTAGTCTGGTAATCAATTTGATACATTGTGCACTATACTGAGGGGGTGGGGTGGTGTCTGCTTCTGATTGCGATTTGAGAATTAATTTCCCTCCTAAGGCTAGGGTCAGACGAACGCATTTTTCACGTGCGTTTAGCCGCACGAAATCACAGCCGTGCTAGCAGCAAATGACGTCCAATGCCAGGGAACATATGACGAACGGCCGCATGAAAGTTCATCCGTGTAACGCAAGTGGCCAACGAACGCATTTTTTCGAGAACGTCAAACCGCTACTACTGACGTACAGAGTGCGCTGCGGCCGCATAGCGGCGTGTTTGCGTGACTGGGAGACGTCAGACGCTGCACACGTCCGGCCAACATAACGTCCAGATGCAAAAGGTTTTTATTGATGATCCGTACAAAATCACGGACGAAAATGCGCATCGTATGACCGCTATCGCGTATTCCGTGAAAAAATACGTCCATTCGTTCGAACGCACTTTTTCACGGACAACGTGAAAAATGCGTTCGTCTGACCCTAGCCTTAAACATCCTAATATGCTGCATTTAACTGGTGTTTGAAAAAAATTCAAAATAACACCTAAAGCAATGTTATTTTTCACCTCGGGATTAAACATTCACAGGGATATTCAGAGAGCAGTGAAAAGCAGGAGAATAACTGGAGAAGTGAAAACTGTAGGTCAAAATAGCCAAACCAGAAAAATTCTCCCTTTTAACTCACTTTCCAAATTGGCTATTTGGTCTAGATTGTTCTCTTCTCCTGCCAGTTCTCCTGGCTTTCACCTCTCTCTCAGGGTTGTTCAGAGAAAGGTGAAAACCAGGAGAATGGCAGGAAAAGAGAATAATCTGGACCAAATAGCCGATTTGGAAAGTGAGATAAGGCTAGGGTCAGACTAACGCATTTTTCACAGCGACCGAAAGTGCGTCCGAACGCATTGCCGTATTTTTTCACGGAATGCACGAAAACGGTCATACGATGCACATTTTTGTGCATGATTTTTTACGCATCCAAAGCAGGAAACTTTGGGACGTTATGTTGGCCGGACATGAGCAGGGTCTGACGTCTGCAAATCACGCACACACGCTGCTAGTGGACGCAGCGCACTCTGTACGTCCGTACTAGCGGTTCTGCGTTCTCGAAAAAATGCGTTAATTTTCCACTTGCGTTGCGCAGCCGGACTTTCATCCGACCGTACTTCGTATATTGGCCGTCATTGCCCGTCATTTGCTGCTAGTGCGGCCGTGATTAAGTGCACCTAAACGCACGTTAAAAATTCGCTAGTCTGACCCTAGCCTAAATGGGAGAATTTTTCTGGTTTGGCTATTTTGACCTAGAATTTTTCATTCTCCAGTCATTCTCCTGCTCTTCACTGCTCTCTGCATAACCCTGACAGGGTTATTCAGAGAAAGGTGAAATTCAGGAGAATGACTGAAGAGAAAATTCTAGGTCAAAATAGCCGAACCAGAAAAATTCTCCCATTTATCTCACTTTCCAAATCAGCTATTTGGTCTAGATTGTTCTCTTCTTCTGCCAGTTCTCCTGGCTTTCACCTCTCTCTCAGGGTTGTTCAGAGAAAGGTGAAAACCAGGAGAATGGCAGGAAAAGAGAACAATCTGGACCAAATAGCCAATTCGGAAAGTGAGATAAGTCAGACTAACGCATTTTTCGCAGCGACCGTCAAAAAGTGCGTCCGAACGCATTGCGGTATTTTTTCACGGAATGCGCGAAAACGGTCATACGATGCGCATTTTTGTGCGTGATTTTTTACGGATCCAAACCAGGAAACTTTGGGTGTCTGGACGTTATGTTGGCCGGACATGAGCAGGGTCTGACATCTCCAAATTACGCACACACGCTGCTAGTGGACGCAGCGCACGGTTCTGCGTTCTCGAAAAAATGCTTTCTTTTTCCACTTGCGTTGCGCAGCCGGACTTTCGTGCGACGGTACTTCGTATATTGGCAGTCATTTGATGCTAGTGTGGCCGTGATTAGGTGTGCCTAAACGCACGTTAAAAATTTGCTAGTCTCACCCTAGCCTAAATGGGAGAATTTTTCTGGTTTGGCTATTTTGACCTAGAATTTTCCATTCTCCAGTCATTCTCCTGCTCTTCATCGCTCTCTGAATAACCCTGACAGGGTTATTCATAGAAAGGTGAAACTCAATGAATGACTGAAGAGAAAATTCTAGGTCAAAATAGCCAAACCAGAAAAATTCTCCCATTTATCTCACTTTCCAAATCGGCTATTTGGTCTAGAATTTTCCATTCTCCAGTCATTCTCCTGCTTTTCACCGCCAAAAAATCTGTAAACTTTTTCTGCGTGTCCGAAAATGTCTCCTCTTTTCATACAGACTGCCGCCCCAAGCAGTTGTTTATGGATAGATTAAAGGAAAAGCATTTACCGTCATTTGAAATGTAATTTTTTGGTTTTTACATATTTTTATACATCCTAGAAATCCGCCACTTCACGGGCAGGTTATGGGGACCTTCTAGGCACGATATTTGAAGGATTTTTTTATTTTTAACCCTTTTTCATGGAAAACTCACTGTCCCTTTAAAAACGTAATTTTTTTTTACTTTTTGTCCTTGTTTCCTGTCCCCCAGGGCACTACCCGGACCCGCATACACCTTTTATGGCAAATATCTAGCATATATGCCCTCTTGGAGGGCACTCTAAAAACCTTATTTTCAGCCCCATTGACTTGTATTGAGTTCGAGTTCGGGTTCGGGTTTGGATACGAACATTTGGAAAGTTTGTGTTCGGTTCCGAACCGAACTCGGGGAGTGTTCGGCTCATCCCTACTGACGATCCGCCGAATGCTGCCAGACGCTGAATGCCATTGAACACTGCCAATCAGCTACCGATGATGATGGCAGCTGAAAAAGTAGATTTAGTGGCAGTTACTGAGACATGGTTCAGTGAGAAAAATAACTGGGACATAACAATACCGGGGTACTCTTTATATAGAAAAGACAGAGAAGGTAGGAAAGGAGGAGGAGTGGCCCTGTATTTGAAAAACAACATAAAAACGAACCAAATAAAAGTGAGCGAGGTGAACATAGAGTCAGTTTGGGTTACGCTAACATTTGGCAATCATACAGTAGCTCGTGTAGGTGTGATCTATAGACCCCCTGGACAAGTAGAAGAGCTAGATAATCTGCTGCTTGAGGAAATAGCCAAAATGGCAATGAAGGTGGAAGTTATTATCATGGGGGACTTTAATCTTCCTGATGTGAACTGGAAAACCAAAATAGCTGGGTGCACCAGGAGTACAAATATTCTAAACTCCCTACTGGGATTATCTCTAACACAAGTAGTTGAGGAGCCGACCCGTAAAGAGGCCATATTGGATTTAATACTCACAAATGGAGGTTTGGTATCGGACGTTGTTGTAGGTGAAAATTTGGGATCTAGTGATCACCAGTCAGTATGGTTTAATATAAGAACAGGGATGGAGCTGCACCACACAAAAACAAAAGTTTTAGACTTTAAAAAAACAGATTTTTCTAAAATGAGACTTTGTGTGAAGGAGTCATTATCAGACTGGAGGAGTTTAAAGGGAGTCCAGGAGAAATGGGATTATTTAAAGGAAGCATTACTGAAGGCCACAGGCAATTGCATTCGACTTGTTAGTAAAAACAAAAAAGGGAAGAAACCACTGTGGTACTCTGCAGAAGTGGCCAAAATAGTGAAGAACAAAAAGACAGCATTCAATAATTATAAAACAACTCAGAGTGAAGAAGATAGGCAAACCTATAAGATTAGGCAGAAAGAGGCAAAGCAATTTATAAGAGCTTCCAAAGTACACGCAGAAGAGAAAATAGCTCAGTCAGTAAAAAAGGGGGACAAAACATTTTTTAGACAACATAAACGAGAAAAGAAAAGTAAAACAAGGATTAGTTAGATTAAAAACAAAGGAAGGAAGGTATGTAGAAGAGGATAAAAGTCTCGCTGACTGCCTCAATGAATATTTTTGTTCAGTCTTTGCAGAAGAAAAGGAAGGAAAGGGACCTCAGTTAGGAGGAAACACTAACGAGACAATTACATATCAGTTTACAGAGGAGGAGGTTCTACAGCAGCTGTCTAAAGTAAAGACAAATAAGTCAATGGGGCCTGATGGGATCCACCCTAAATTATTAAAAGAGCTCAGTGATGTAATAGCAAAACCGTTAACAGATTTATTTAACCAATCCTTGCTAACGGGAGTCGTCCCAGAAGACTGGAAATTAGCAAATGTTGTGCCCATTCACAAGAAGGGTAGTAGGGAGGAATCTGGGAACTATAGGCCAGTTAGTTTTACGTCAGTAGTGGGGAAATTAATGGAAACCATGTTAAAGGAAAGGATTGTTGACCATCTAAAAACACATAGATTACAGGATCAGAAACAACATGGGTTTACCTCAGGGAGATCATGCCAAACTAATCTTAATGATTTTTTTGATTGGGTAACAAAAATAATAGACACAGGTGGTGCAGTAGACATTGCTTATTTAGATTTCAGTAAGGCTTTTGATACTGTTCCGCATAGAAGGCTTATCAATAAATTGCAATCTTTGAGCTTGGATTCCAATATTGTTGAATGGATTAGGCAGTGGCTGAGTGACAGGCAACAGAGGGTTGTGGTAAATGGAGTTTATTCGGCGCAAGGTCTTGTTAATAGTGGGGTATCTCAGGGGTCAGTACTTGGACCCATTCTATTTAATATTTTTATTAGTGATATTGCAGAAGGTATTAATGGAAAAGTATGTATTTTTGCTGATGACACAAAGATTTGCAACAGGGTTGACGTTCCTGGAGGGATCAGCCAAATGACAAATGATTTAGGTAAACTAAAAAAATGGTCAGAACTGTGGCAATTGAGTTTTAACGTGGATAAGTGCAAGATAATGCACCTGGGACGTTAAAACCCAAGGGCTGAATATAGAATATTTGATACAGTCCTAACCTCAACATCTGAGGAAAGGGATTTAGGGGTTATTATTGCAGAGGATCTAAAGGTAAGTAGTCAATGTAATAGAGCAGCAGGAAATGCTAGCAGAATGCTTGGTTGTGTAGGGAGAGGTATTAGCAGTAGGAAAAGGGAAGTGCTCATGCCACTGTAGCAGAGCACTGGTGAGACCTCACTTGGAGTACTGTGTGCAGTACTGGAGACCGTATCTCCAGAAGGATATAGACATCTTAGAGAGAGTTCAGAGAAGGACTACTAAAATGGTGTACGGCTTGAAGGAGAAAAGTTACCAGGAAAGGCTTAATGTTCTTAACATGTACAGCTTGGAAAAAAGACGAGACAGAGGAGATATGATAGAAACATTTAAATACGTAAAGGGAATCCACAAGGTAGAGGAAGGGAGTATATTTAAAAGGAAACAAAATAGCAAAACAAGAGGACATAGTCTTAGATTAGAGGGGCAAAGGTTTAAAAGTAACATCAGAAAGCATTATTTTACTGAGAGGGTGGTGGATACATGGAACAGTCTTCCAGTTGAAGTGGTAGAGGCCAAAACAGTAATTGAATTTAAGCAGGCATGGGATAGACATACGGCTATCCTAAACAAAAGATAAATCCAGGTAAAGTATCCATATAATTGGGCAGACTAGATGGGCCAAAAGGTTCTTATCTGCCGACATTTTTCTATGTTTCTATGTTTCTACCGAACAATACTAAACTGGAGGTAAACCCCCAAAAATCAGAAGTTTAAACCAATAAAAATGCATGCATGAAAATTATAAAAAAGGTCCTAGCCTAGAAAAAACAATAAAAAGGTCTGTTACAGAATAAATAAAAAAACGGCATTTGAAAAAAATGGGAATCAAAAATTTTGCCAAAAAAATTGAGAAAATTGCCCAAAAAAAATTCTAAAAAAATAAATAAAAAGGCTTTTGAAAAGATGAAAAGAATAAGCGGTTGAATAAAAAAAAATAATAAACAGTATTTTTTTTTAAAGCCTATGAAATTTGCCTGTTTAAACCTGTCGAACTAAGGCACCGAAAACCTGGGCATTTCGCCAACATTTCGATGCAGTTTGGCGTTCCCTGACTAGATTAACCATTACTTCTTTATGGGGCCAATTTTCACTGAAGGTTGTATTTCGCTACAATTTGCCAATATTTGGCAATTTCACAGCTTTGTGAATAGCCAAACTGCTACAAAATTGCACCGTACTGTGAAATTCAACATTCGGTGCAATTCAGTGGCAAGTTCGGCTCTTTTAGTCCTTCACTCTCCCCCTTTCCCTCACTCCTTTCTCTCCTTCACTCCCCTTTTCGGTCCCTCTCCCCCTTTCTTTCCTTCAATCCCCTCATTCTGCCTCCTTTTTCTCCTTCACTCCCCCTGTCCATTAATCTCTCATTTCACTTCTCCCCCCCTTTTGCAAAGATTTTGTTAAATGTCCCTCCGTGATCGCTTCACGGCACTTTGCAATCTAACGAGAGCGAGCTCTCAAAGTGCTCCCGGCCCGGAAGCACAAGCCTCCATGGGCCGAAAGGTTCTTATCTGCCGACATTTTTCTATGTTTCTATGTTTCTAAGTCCTGTTCACTCCAGGAGCTGGTACTCGCTGCGGGCGGAAGCGCTACTGCAGGTATCAGGAATCTTAGCGATGCATTCCAGGGCGAGGTGCTGAGATAGCACCTTCCCTGGAATGCGGCATTAACATGGAGATGGTAAGTCTCCACTTACTGTCTCCATGTTGGCGTCCGCTATGGTATATAGTCCTTGGTGTGTGAGAACCTGTTAAAAAAAAATCAACATTTTAGGTTTGAGCTATATCAGTTTTTCATTACATGTTTCTGATTTGGTCACGGTAGACAGTTATGAAGCCATTTTTCACAAATACTGATTATTTAGAAAACTTGGACTGCAAGGGGACAGATCTTGCACTATAACCATTTTAATAAGCTCAAGTACACAACGGAGTGTGACAGATTGAGAAGACAACAATATAACTAATTTAATTGCCTAGGAAATTGCAAACTGCTATATATAATTTTCAACTAAATAGTGCCAATTTATTTGAATTGTCTTTGTCTTTGAATTGTCTCAAATCACATTTAAACAAATGTATTAAAAGAAATCTTCTGCTACGAAAATAATCATCTTCCATCTGCCAGAAAGAATATTTCATTATGTGACAGAAAGGAAGACCAAAAAGAAAGCCAAATCTCAAAAATTTATTTTGATACATATGTAAAACGTTTATTGACATTTATTATCAATTCTACATTCTTCTGTATCTTTGCACCCAATTCATTTTGGTTTTCAGACTATGGATATTATAGGTGAGGGGTTGAAGTTAGATTTTGGATAATGTATAGGTTAATGTCCGTGAGTTGGTTGGTGTTAAATAGCTTCACTTCTTTCAGAAATGTCATCAGGGCTGGGGCCACTGTAATACACGTAAGGCCTAATAGTCTCAGAGCACCACAGACAGAGAGTGCGCGGAACACAGCAAATATTAGTATTGGCACACAAATTGTGTGTGTAAATACTTGGCCTAATGTGCGTGTGTGTGTAAGTGTATGGCTAAGTGTAATGCATGCAACTGAATGGCTATATGTGGCTGTGTATGTAAATATGTAACTTACAGGGTTATTCAAAGAGCTCTGAATTGTGGCTGAAAAGTAACCGAACGCTGAAATTCAGTGTACGCTTGCATATCCTGGCCATTCGGCTATCCAGAGAGCAGGCAGTTCGCCAAATGTTGGCGAATTGCCAGCACATATGGTGCCTGTTCGTTGGCAGTGAAATCCCCATAGAGAAGCAATGCTTCGTCTATTCAGAGAACAAAAACCAGCAGTGAAAAGTTGTCGACTTGCCCTGCTGTTCGGTGGTTTTATTCGACAGGTTTATTCAGGCGAATCCCATAGGCTTCAATGTTAAAAATATTCCCTTTTAATTCAATATCTATTAAACCGTTGATTATAATATTCTGCAGTAAAAAGTCTCTTTATTAATAGATTTTTAGGATCTTTTAGGCATTTTTATTAAATCATTTTTTATTTTTTCTGTAACAGCCCTTTTTATTATCATTCATTGGATCTTATATGTAAATTTCAGACATTTTCGTTCTGTAGTTTCTTTGCAAACAGCATTTCACTTTTCAAATATTCAAGCGTACTGTTTTTTTTTTCACTTCACTCGTCTGCGGTGTCGGGTTTTTCCGGCGGCTGCTCTTCGCTGTGATCAACGGCGGCTCGGGTTTCTCCAGCGTGTCTGGCGGGGTTAATCCAAATGTTTTTGCGGGTTTCGGTGAGTGTTTGCTGTGTTTTGTGGTGAGTGTTTGTCAGTAGGGATGAGCTGTTCGGGTTCGGACAGTTTGGAGTTCGGCCCGAACTTTGACAGTTCGAAAGTTCGCGAACTTCGAACTTTTTGGGTGTGTTCGGTTCGAGTTCGGAAAAAAAAAGAAAGTTTGAAAAAAGTATAAAAAATGCTTAAAAAATACAAAAAAATCTAGAAATAAAGAGACTCTTTACTGCAGAATATTATTTGTAACGGTTTATTAGATATTCAATTAAAAACTAATGTCTAGGTGCAAAGATTCTCACCTCTAAATTACCTTTTTTTTTCCAAACGGCATAACAACAACAGATGTTTTAGTCTGGTCTAATCAATTTGATACATTTTATGTAGAATGAAGGTGTGGGGTGTCTGCTTCTGTTCTGAGGGAGTAATTTCCCTCCTAAAACTTCCTAATATGCTGCATTTAACTGCTGTGTGAAAAAATACAAAATTTCCTCATTGCCCACTTATAACAGCTAAAGCAATGTTATTTTTCACCTCGGGATTAAACATTCACAGGGTTATTCAGAGAGTGATGAAAAGCAGGAGAATAACTGGAGAATGGAAAATTCTAGGTCAAAATAGCCAAACCAGAAAAATTCTCCCATTTATCTCACTTTCCAAATCAGCTATTTGGTCTAGATTGTTCTCTTCTCCTGCCAGTTCTCCTGTCTTTCACCTCTCTCTCAGGGTTGTTCAGAGAAAGGTGAAAACCAGGAGAATGGCAGGAAAAGAGAACAATCTGGACCAACTAGCCGATTTGGAAAGTGAGATAAGGCTAGGGTCAGACTAACGCATTTTTCACAGTGACCGTCAAAAAGTGCGTCTGAACGCATTGCCATATTTTTTCACGGAATGCGCGAAAACGGTTATACGATGCGCATTTTTGTGCGTGATTTTTTACGGATCCAAAGCAGGAAACTTTGGGTGTCTGGACGTTATGTTGGCCGGACATGAGCAGGGTCTGACGTCTCCAAATCACACACACACGCCGCTAGTGGATGCAGCGCACTCTGTACGTCCGTACTAGCGGTTCTGCGTTCTCGAAAAAATGCATTCATTTTCCACTTGCGTTGCGCAGCCGGACTTTCGTGCGACCGTACTTCGTATATTGGCCATCATTGCCCGTCATTTGCTGCTAGTGCGGCCGTGATTAAGTGCACCTAAACGTACGTTAAAAATTCGCTAGTCTGACCCTAGCCTAAATGGGAGAATTTTTCTGGTTTGGCTATTTTGACCTAGAATTTTCCATTCTCCAGTCATTCTCCTGCTCTTCACTGCTCTCTGAATAACCCTGACAGGGTTATTCAGAGAAAGGTGAAACTCAGGAGAATGACTGACTGAAGAGAAAATTCTAGGTCAAAATAGCCGAACCAGAAAAATTCTCCCATTTATCTTACTTTCCAAATCGGCTATTTGGTCTAGAATTTTCCATTCTCCTGCTTTTCACCGCCAAAAAATCAGTAAACTTTTTCTGCGTGTCCGAAAAATAAAATGTCTCCTCTTTTCATACAGACTGCCGCCCCAAGCAGTTGTTTATGGATAGATTAAAGGAAAACTGTTTACCATCATTTGAAATGTCATTTTTTTGTTTTTAAGTGTTTCTATATATCCTAGAAATCCGCCACTTTACGGGCAGGTTATGGGGACCTCCTAGGCACGATATTTGAAGGAATTTTTCGTTTTTATTTTTAACCCTTATTTCATGGAAAACTCACTGTCCCTTTAAAAACGTTTTTGTTTTAACTTTTTGTCCTTGTTTCCTGTCCCCCAGGGCACTACCCAGACCCCCATACACCTTTTATGGCAAATATCTAGCATATATGCCCTCTTGGAGGGCACTCTAAAATTCAAACTTTCGAGTCCCATTGACTTGCATTGAGTTCGGTTCATGTTCGCGTTCGAACTCAAACTTTTGAAATTGTTCGAGATCATATGGAAAGTTCGGGTTCGGGTCCGAACCGAACTCGGGCGGTGTTCGGCTCATCCCTATTCGTCAGGTTTGCAGCGGCTTTTCCCTGCACTATGACAGCCCCTTGGTACTTCCTGAATACACCGCAGGGTCACTGAAATGGGATCACCAAATCGCACCGAATTGAAGAGAACGAAAAGTCACCAAACGTGCGGTGACTTTTCGATTCTCTTTGAATAACCCTGTTAGTGTTTGTGCAAGAGATTATGTGGCTAGGTATGTGGGTTTATGGTTGTAACATCCTGCTTGAGACATGATCAGGAACTAAACCAGGGTTGGTAGCTGACTAAGGCTAGGGTCAGACGAAAGCATTTTTCCCCGCGAACGTGAAAAAGTGCGTCCGAACGCATTGATGTATTTTTTCACGGAATGCGCAAAAACGGTCAGACGACGCGCATTTTCGGGCGTGATTTTGTACGGATCGTCAATAAAACTCTTTTTGCGTCTGGACGTTATGTAGGCTGGACATTAGCAGCGTCTGACATCTCCTAATCACGCAAACACGCCGCTATGCCGCAGCTGCGCAATCAGTACGTCAGTACTAGCAGTTCAGCGTTCTCAGAAAAATGAGTTCAAATTCCACTTGCGTTGCACAGCCGGACTTTTGTGCGGCCGTACATCGTATATTGGCCGTCATTGCCTGTCATCTGCTGCTAGTGCGGCCGTAATTATGTGCGCCAGAATGCACGTTAAAAGTGCGCTGGTCTGGGGGCGTGGCTAGCCGTTGATGGGAGCAGACGTTCTTCAGAGGAGCTCCGCTCCAAATTCATACTTTGGGGTCCTTTTGATGACTTTTCTTGCCTGGGGACACCTGAAGGGCTAGCCAACGGATTCGAGATGTCCGGGGTCCGTATTGCTCCCCCCCCCGGACCAGAGACTTGCCGCAGAGCTGCATGTTTTTTCCCCCACGATGCCGGTGGCCATCTTGAGGCCTAGCACGCGACTCTCTGGCGGTGCGGAGGTTGTTGCTGCGGGCCTGGATGCCTGTCTCCAGCTATTGCAGACGGCAGAGGACGATGCCCCAATGACTAAAGGCGTTTGGCGCCAGATGGTAGCGGCGCTGAGAGGCTGCAGAGAGGAGATGACCCTGACGGAGGCGGAGGTGAGCAGCGGAGACATGGATTCGCCGCCCGGAGTTCTGCTGGGGAGGACCTGTGGAGCGGTCACCATGCCTGCGGATGTGCATGTGGAGGAAGCGGCAGACCTTACGCTGATTGCTGTGACCCTCCTCCCCGCGCCGACTGAGATGAGACCGCGGCGGGCCTCTAGGGAGTAGGCTGCGAATGGGAGAGGATACCTACTTGGGCCCTGCGGCGTGCCGGCTGCAGCGGAGCTACCCAGGTGGTTGCCTGACTGCTACACGGTCCGGGAGCGGCCTTGGTGTGATGGGGGTCCCTACGCAACCTTTGCTGCCAAGAAGGTGAATGCCACGCTGGAAACCGTTGCCTTTTCCATGGAGTGTATGCTGGAGGCATTGTCTGGGACTAGGGGTTTCCACGCGGAGATGAGGCGATCCTGGCCTTGGCCCCAACTTGTGGCTGGTGTGACTATGGGAGAAGCTTGGATGCTGCGGGAGTGGGGTACAGAGAAGTGCACAGAGAGGCTTGTGGAGGATTTCCACCCCGCATTACCGTGGGACACGGGCTGAAGAGGTCTATCTCGCTGACACACTGTTTGTTGCCCGACCATGCCCTGACCTGCTGAGTTTCACCCCGTTCGCCCTCTGAAGCCTTTCGGATTCCCCCTGGCTGTTCTGATCTCCCTCACCTGTGAGTGCCCTGCTGTGGACAATTATGTTTTAAGCCCCCCCTTTTTTTTTTTTTATTTGGCTATTCCGGGACATCTCGGGGATGCAACCGTGGCCTGGTGCCCGGTTTGCTCCTGAGTGCCCGGGCCAGGTGCCGTTATTCCCCCTTGGCCTCCCTGCGGCCTTATGGACCGTCTGGGTAGTCGCCAAGGCAGGCACATTTTTGGCCTTTGCCATCTTTTTATTCCCTCCCCCCCCTCTTTCTCTTACAGCTTGATGTCCTCGGCTGGCGTTTTTTTTTTTTTTTTTTCCTTTTTTTATGTTTCTCTGTTATCTACCTGATGACTTTCTCTGGCTGTTAATAGCCATTATTTCCCTATAACCTGTTTTTTGGATGAGACCCCCCTGATAGGGGATGATTTTGTTGAATGCATTCCTTGTAGATGACGTTGAAATCTTAATGTGTTTTTTATGCAGATGACTTTAAACTTTAGTGTGTTTTTTGCAGGAGACCTTACATTTAAGTGTGTTTTCCGAGAATGATCTTAAATTACTTTTTTGTTTTTCTTCTATAGTTTAACAGATGACTTATTTTGGCCCTGCAAGGTCATTTTCATTTTATGTTGACTTTCTATGTCGATGCAAACTTTCAAAAATAAAGAATTTCAAAAAAAGTGCGCTGGTCTGACCCCAGCCTAAGGCTAGGGTCAGACGAGCGTGATTTCTACAGACTGTACGTCCGTGCACACGGACGTACGTCAGTACGGAAGACACAGTAGTGGCCACACAGTCCGTTTATTCACTGACGTATATTTTGACGGATGTAGGAGGGAAAATAAATTAAAAAGCAAAACCATTTTGTCCGTGAAAAATGCTGGACGTATAAATGCAGTCCGTATGACCATGTTCCATCACTCACACACAAAGCTATGCAGACGTTGCGGACGCAGTGCACTTTGTGCGGCCGTTCTAGGGGATGTACGTTCTTGCCTGCCTTGCGTCCGTGGGCCGCGGCCGTTGTGCGTCTGCAGTTCAGTGCGGACATACTTCATGTGTCAGGCTCCAATGGGCTTTCTGTCATGCTATCACGGACGTACTTTTAGGCGCAATCACGGACGTGAACACTACGCTGGTCTGACCCCAGCCTAAGAGAAGGGACTTCTGGAGCAAGAAGAGTTGGGTCACAGATACAGGGCTAGCTGAATAACTGGGTACTGAGGAATGGGAGTGCTCTGTCATTATAGGGAGTGGTGATCTCCAGATGTTTTTGAGGTCCTTCACTGGCGTCTAATCGAGTGGTAAGGATCCCAGGTGTATGCATGATTGCCTCAATATTTTGACGTCGAAATGGAGCAGTGGCATCAACAGGCTGCACCCTTTGTGTTTTTCTGATAGAGTATACCAGGGGTCTGTCATTTTGAGGCACCATCAGTGTTAATCTGACAGGATGTTCCTCCTGCAGTGTTATTGGTGCATCATTATTTTGTGTCACCAGTGTCAATTGTATTGTCAGGTCTCGTGCCACAAGAAGGCCTAAACCAGTGCTGCTCCACCTTGATTTCCTTGGTAACACTTTTCCTGCAATGCTTTATTACTTTCTGGCCTTCCTGCCAGAACCACAGGTTTTCCACTGCTACAGCACACATGACCAATTAAGCACTGGATGCCCTCAATATAAGGTGCTCCCTCCAATTAGCCAGTGTTCCAACATTGTAGCTCTTCACTTTACTCTGTCAAGACATACGTGTTGCTGCTTTTCAGACCTGTGTTTTCCCTTGCATCTCCATATTCACGTCTCCTCGTGCCATACCTAGTCTCTTTGTGCCCTACCAAAGCTCCTTGTGTCTCCAGTGTTCCTGCCATACCTTTTCCACGCTCCCTCCAAAGATTACAAGCTTCCACAGTTCCTTTCTCAAGATCCTCAAGTCTCCAGCATTCCTGCTAGTCAGTACCCGAAGACTACATCTCCCACTATCCTCTGTGTTCCTACCAGCATCCAAGTCAGCCCTAGAAACATAGAAACATAGAAAAATGTCAGCAGATAAGAACCTTTCGGCCCATCTAGTCTGCCCAATTACATGGATACTTTACCTGGATTTATCTTTTGTTTAGGATAGCCTTATGCCTATCCCATGCTTGCTTAAATTCAATTACTGTTTTGGCCTCTACCACTTCAACTGGAAGACTGTTCCATGTATCCACCACCCTCTCAGTAAAATAATGCTTTCTGATGTTATTTTTAAACCTTTGCCCCTCTGATCTAAGACTATGTCCTCTTGTTTTGCTATTTTGTTTTCTTTTAAATATACTCCCTTCCTCTACCTTGTGGATTCCCTTTACGTATTTAAATGTTTCTATCATATCTCCTCTGTCTCGTCTTTTTTCCAAGCTGTACATATTAAGATCATTAAGCCTTTCCTGGTAACTTTACTCCTTCAAGCCGTACACCATTTTAGTAGCCCTTCTCTGTACTCTCTCTAAGATGTCTATATCCTTCTGGAGATACGGTCTCCAGTACTGCACACAGTACTCCAAGTGAGGTCTCACCAGTGCTCTGTACAGTGGCATGAGCACTTCCCTTTTCCTACTGCTAATACCTCTCCCTACACAACCAAGCATTCTGCTAGCATTTCCTGCTGCTCTATTACATTGACTACTTACCCTTAGATCCTCTGAAATAATGACCCCTAAATCCCTTTCCTCAGATGTTGAGGTTAGGACTGTATCAAATATTCTATATTCAGTCCTTGGGTTTTTACGTCCCAGGTGCATTATCTTGCACTTATCCACATTAAAACTCAATTGCCACAACTCCGACCATTTTTTTAGTTTACCTAAATCATTTGTCATTTGGCTGATCCCTCCAGGAACGTCAACCCTGTTGCAAATCTTTGTGTTAAAACCTAGCTCTAGTGTCTATGTCTTTGAAATTCTTTAAGGTGGTGTCCTGACCCCCCTTTTTTACTCTGTTGTTCAAACAACGGAGAGGAAAAAAAATGGGAGGTTCTAACCAAGCCTTTATGATTAATGAGTGAGCCATTAAGTGTAACAGCCTCACTCGTTAATTATAACGGCTCACGACCTATTCCAGCTGAGCCACAAAGTAATGGATGACAGATGGCACCAAATTTTTCCATTAGTTGCTCCATATTACTTGCTCAGCCAAAATGGGCAGTAGCCAAAACATTTTCTATTACCAAAATACTCATGCTGGCAACATATGCATTTGCCTTTAAAGATTAGGAAAGCATAATACAATTAGTGCTGTGTTTTAAGGCACTTACATCATATGGAAGACATTGTTTTGATTGATAGTGTGGCTTCATAAGAAGTTCCATGTTAGTAGCAGCGAAATTGAAGTCTCAAGTGTTGTTCTTAATTATTAATGCCCACAATTTATTTTCCATTCAATAAAAATTATATCAAAAACTCAAAAAGAAACAAGTGTATTCTACTGTAAAATATTAAAGTAAAATATTTATGGGCAACTATTAATTAATTAGGGGAATGGAAGATTTAAGTTATGAAGAAAGACTAACAAGCTTAAACCTGTTTATTTTAGAGAAACGGCGCCTTAGAGGGGATATAATAACCTTATATAAATACACTATATTGCCAAAAGTATTCGCTCACCTGCCTTGACTCGCATATGAACTTGTGAGTGAATACTTTTGGCAATATAGTGTTTATACGGGCCATTATAACCCATTGTCTGGAAACCTATTCATTAATAGGGTTATTTACAGGACACAAGTCACCCATTTAGACTGGATGAAAGGAAATTCAGCCTAAAGCATAGGAAGCGTTATTTTACGGTGAGAACAATAAAGCTGTGGAATTCTCTGTCTGTTGAGGTGGTTGGATCAGAGACTGTACTGACTTTCAAACAACGACTGAATGACTTCCTGCAAAAACATAATATTAAGGATTATTATTATTATTGTCGTCATTTATATAGCGCCAACAGTTTCCGCAGCGCTTTACAATAACCAAAGGGAACGAAATACATATAAACGGACATAGGAAGGAAACAAGAGGTGTACAGGGCCCTGCTCATAGGAGCTTACAGTCTAGAGGGATTGGGGTTGAGGAAGACAAGAGGAATTGCACTAGATAGCAGGATCATTAGTGCCAGTGGTTTGGGAATGGTGGGGCCATACAAGCGGCTTCAATCAAGTGTGAGTAGTTGAGCAGAGGGATGAGTTGCATCAGTGATGCGGTACGCTAATCTGAAGAGATGGGTTTTGAGGGATTTCTTGAAGGCCTGAAGGTCAGGGGAGAGGTTGATAGGGCGAGGCAAGTCATTCCACAAGACTGGTGCTGCCGTTGAGAAGTCTTGGAGGCGAGAGTTGGCCGTGCGTGTGTAGACCGATGACCGGTGGAGATCACCTGCTGAACGGAGTTGTCTAGATGGGACGTGCTTGCGGAGTAACGAAGACATGTAGGGAGGGGTTGAGTTATTGAGTGATTTAAACTGTATCCTGAAACGTACAGGAAGCCAATGGAGGGACCGGCAGAGGGGGGAGGTACGCGAGGTGCATCTGGTGAGAAAAATAAGCCTGGCCCCTGCATTCATTACAGATTGCAAAGTTGGGGAGGCCAATAAGGAGAGAGTTGCAGTAGTCAAGTCGTGAAATGACAAGAGCATGAACCAGCACTTTTGCGGTATCTTGTGTCAGAACAGCACGGGCAATGTTTTTGAGTTGAAAATAACAGGATTTGGTCACTGTCTGGATGTGGGAAGAGAATGTTAGGTCAGAGTCAAAAGTGACACCAAGGCAGCGAGCTTGGGGTATTGAGCTAATGGGTGTTCCATTTACTTGTAGAGAGATAGGTGGTATTGGGTTCTTCTTGGAGGGAGGAATGACGAGAATTTCAGTTTTGGCAAGATTGAGTTTAAGGAAGCGGGAAGCCATCCAATTTGAGACAGCGGAGAGACAGTCAGTGACTTGATCCAGGAGACCTGGAGAGAGATCAGGGGAGGAGAGGTAAATTTGAGTGTCATCAGAGTATAGGTGGTACTGGAATCCAAAGGAGCTGATCAGTTTTCCTAGAGAGACAGTGTAGACTGAAAAAAGAAGAGGGCCCAGTACTGAACCTTGGGGCACCCCAACAGAGACAGGCTGCCGGGAGGAGGTACTTCCAGCAAAGGAGAAACTAAACAATCGTTGGATGTACTGCGCAGCCGATATTTTTAGGAGATATCGGACTCCCCTCTTTCACCTTCGTTTGACGATATTCCTCCAAGGAAAAATAAGGTTGCAGGATCTTGAATGTAGGTATTTAAAAGCTTATTTATTCCATAAAACAATTAAAACAATTGATAAAATAAACAATTGATAAAATAAACGCCAATACGCGTTTCGCGATCAAATCGCTTCATCAGTTGGCATACAAATCAATGAATGGTTCAAGATACCCTGCAATGTCCCTTATATACCCTTTCAATAATAAAATGGTTAAGTGGGGAACGCCCGTTTTTTCATTTCTCTCATTTCTTCAACCTCGTAGTAAACCCCTCTGCGCATGCGCAGAGTGTCATCCAATGAAAGGCGAGATCCGCCCCAAAATGGTGGTGCGTCTCAGTAAGCCTTATCGTGCGTCTCATTCGGATCTCTAATGCTTACAGCTCTCCGGTTTTTAATCGCGTCTTCTTCTCCCTTATGAGGCTTGCTGCTGTTTATTCTCATAAGCCCCCTCAGCTATTTCTAATATATTGCAAACCTCATAAGTTATTTTGGATATATGTTGCCATATTCATTGAAGATTAATATATATATTACATACAATTATCATGACAACCCGAAAAAGTGGAAGAAAAAAAGGGGGGGCTATTCCATTATATTCTTATGGTTTAAAATCTCCAGTTTACAATTATACCCTAATAATTAAACCCAAAAAAGAGGATTATATTGGGTAACACTTAAATATTATTCATTAATTTTATCTATATTTCCATTAAACCCCCAAATGTTCCAATTGTATCTCCAATAAACTAAATGATATGACTCATATATCATTAAATAGTGAAACAACTTTAGATAGATTATGTGTTGTTGAATTGTATCGTGATTATACTAGTGTATCCACAAATTGATAAGAATACATTGTATAGGATTAGATCAAAATTACTAATCTAAATGTTTTTATATAAAGTGCTGATGTTTAAATAACTGTGCAAAATGTATTGTGCTAAATTAGACCTAAAAATTACTGATCTTAATGATTATTATTTATATAAAGTGCTAATAGACTGTGCAAATTATTTTTAAAAGCGCTAATAAATTGACATTCTCTATATAAAGTGCTTGTCATTAATATATTAATGCCAATCTTAAGCCAGTATATCCACTTTTAAAATATATTCTTTAGAAACATGCATTATACAACAATTTAGGGAACTGTGATAATCTTAATAGATTTATATTATTTACATAAAACGCTTGTTATTTATATACTAGTGCCAATATTTATAAAATTACCTATAATGCATTATCAATAATTATCTATAAAATAATTGATAAACAACAACCCAATGTGCAGTCCTATACTTTTTTTTTTTCCCTCCTATTCTAAAAAGTGACAAATTTCAAAATCCTGATTCAATCCCTTAGGTACCAATGTTTTTAAATTATATATCCATCTCATCTCTACTTAATTTATTTTATTAATAAAATCTCCTCCTCTCCATTCCCTTTCCACCTGTTGGATCGTCAAAAATGTTGTCCCTCTGGGATCTTTATTGTGACTATCTTTATAGTGTTGTGGTACTGTATGTGAATCTATACCTTTTTTAATACTATTAAGATGCTCACGGATACGAACATTTAGACTTCTCGTTGTTCGACCAACATACATTTTTCCGCATGGGCAAATTAAAATGTAGATAACATTCTTAGAAAAACAAGTGAGTGTGTCATATATTTTTATATTGTCTCCTGTCATGCTAATTAAATTCCTTTATATGTCTCTTCTGGTTTCCTGTTGTTCTACATCCAAGACAATTGCCACACCCATAAAAACCGTTCTCTAAACAAAATGATTTTTTTGTTTCTTATTTTTTTAAATGGCTACTCACTACATAATTCTTAATATTGTCAACCCCTCTAAAAATGATGGTGGGAGAATTCTCCAATATCTGGTGGAGATCCTCGTCTTTTCGAAGGATAGGCCAATATTTTTTAAAAATTCTTTTCATCTCCTTATGTTCATTACTATATTGGCAGATAAAGGGGCCTTATTATTTTAATCCTCCCTTTACTATCTTTTTTTTATTGAGAATTTGTTTTTGATCTGTCTGTGATATCTGTTTTTCTTACTTTTTCCAAAACTTGACTGTCATCAGCCTTTCTCCTCCAGCTGCAATTTCATCTTTTTTGAACTGGATGTGGTATTCAGCATTTTCAGTACAGTTCTGGAGATTTTAAACCATAAGAATATAATTATTATTATTTTATTATTTATTCTTTATTTATAAAGGCCAGCAATATTCCGCAGCGCTGTACAATAGCACAGTATAGACAGGGTTACAATACATGAACAACATTTGACAACAGTACAGGAGGAGATGAGGGCCCTATTCCGTTAGGAAACTCACAATCTAGGAGGGTTGGGGTTGGAAACAGGAGGAGAGGACTGTAAGGTGAGAGTGATTGATGGTTGCGTCAGTGGTTGGGTGGTAGGCTTCCCTAAAATAGGAAAGTTTTAAGGGGAGCGTTTTGAAGGAAGAGAATTAGGTGTGAAAGTCTGACAGTACGAGGGAGAGCGTTTCCAGAGAGTGGGGGCTGCGCGTGAGAAATCCTGCAGTCTATCATGGGAAGAGGTGATGCGGGGAGAAGCTAGTCGCAGGTCACTGTTTGACCTTAGGGAGGCGGGCTGGGGTGTATTTGGTGATTAGTGAGGACAGGTAGTGGGGATCCGAGTTAGTGAGGGTTTTGTAGGTAAGGATAAGGATTTTGAACTTAATTCTGCAGTGGATGGGGAGCCAGTGAAGGGAACTCGCAGAGGGGAGCGGCAGAGACAGAGCAGCGGGTGAGGTGAATTAGCCTGGCGGAGGCGTTCAGGATGGATTGTAGGGGGAGAGGCGGGACAGAGGGAGGCCAGATAAGAGATTATTGCAATAGTCGAGTCGGGAGATTACCAGGGCGTGTATGAGTTGTTTTGTGGTGACAGCGGTAAGAAATGGCCGAATTCGGGAAATATTACGCAGTTGGTATCGGCAGGAGGAGGAAAGAGACTTGATGTGGGGGATGAAGGAAAGAGCAGGTCAAGTGTAACTCCAAGACAGCGAACTTGGTTTGATGGGGAAAATGGTGATACCCTCCACCGTGATAGAGAAGTCAGGAGGTGGGGAGGCATTGGAGGGGAATAAGTAGGAGTTCAGTCTTTGACATGTTGATCTTTCGGTGGTGGGAGGCCATCCAGGAGGAGATGCCAGATAAACAGTCACTGACTTTTGGAAAGGACAGGGGAGAGAGATCAGGGTAGAGAGGTAGATCTGAGTGTCATCAGCGTAGAGGTGGTAATTGAAGCCAAGCTGTTGATGATTTTGCCCAGGGAGGAGGTGTAGATGGAAAAGAGCAGAGGACCAAGGACAGAGCCTTGAGGTACACCAACAGATAGAGGCAATGAGGAGGAGGAGTTTCCAGCAAAGGACACACAGAAGGACCTGTTGGATAAATAGGATTCGACCAAGCGAGTGCTGTGTCACCGAGACCAGAGAGTTGAGGGTCTGTAGAAGGAGGGGGTGGTCAACAGTGTCAAAAAGCAGCCGAGAGGTCGAGCAGGATGAGAATAGAATAGTGGCCGTGTTTTTTAGCAGTTAGGAGGTCGTTGGTGACTTTGGTGAGGGCAGTTTCAGTTGAGTGTAGGAGACGGAAGCCAGATTGCAGGGGGTCAGTAGGGAATTGGAGGACAGGAAGAGGGAGAGGCGGTTGAAGACTAGTTTTTCTAAGAGCTTTGATGTGAAGGGAAGCAGGGATACAGGGGCGGTAGTTGGATGGAGAGTTGGGATCGAGGGATGGTTTCTTTTAGTAAAGGGGTAACTAGCGCGTGTTTGAAGGCGGATGGAAAGGAGCCAGTGGAGAGAGATAGGTTGAAGATGTGTGTGAGAGCAGGGGTTGGAGGGAGGGAGGAGAGGGGAGGAATTAGATGTGAGGGAATGGGGTCGAGCGGGCACGTGGTGAGATGTGAGGAGGACAATAAGGAATTGACTTCCTCCTCAGCGGCTGGGAGGAAGCGACAGAGGGTGGCAGAGGGGACCTTGGGAGTGGAGGTGGCAGATAACTATCTTGTGTTTGGGATGTTTGCTTCTGATATTTAGAGTTTTACTGAGGAAGTAGTCTGCCAGGTTCTTGAGCGCTGAAGGCAGCTGGAGGGGGAGGTGCAGGTGGGTAAAGGAGGGTGTTGAAGGTGGACCAGAGCCGTTTAGGGTTGGAGGACAGCGTAGATATAAGAGATGAGAAGAAGGATTGTTTGGCCAGTGGAGGGCAGAGGTGTATGACCGGAGAATAAACTTGAAGTGAACAAAATCAGCTTCAGAGCGGGATTTCTCCAGGCACGCTCTGCAGCATCTTTGCAGGTAGCGTGTCTGGAGGGTGTGCAGGGCTGAAGCTGGCGGTGTGGGCCTTACAGAGTCGAAGAGGAGCAAAGAGTGTCTAGAGCAGAGATAAGAGTAGTGTTGTAGTGATTAGTGGCAGCATCAGGTCAGGTGAAGGATGAGGTATGAGGGAGGTGGTGAAGTAGGTTGGAGAATTGATGGGGGTCCCACAGCATGTAATTTCTGCGAGTGTGTGTGGCGGGGTGGGGGAGCAGGGTGTTTAGGAAGTCCGATAGGTTGAAAGAGAGAAGGTGGTGGTCAGAGATGGGGAAAGGGCGACAGTTGAAACTCAGAAATGGAGCAGAGGTTGGAAAAGACAAGGTCAATAGCGTGACCATTCGCGTGGGTAGGGAGGAGGGAGATTGTGTGAGTCCAAGGGAGGACGTGAGTGAAAGAAGTTTGGAGGCAGCAGGGGCGGAAGGATCATCAATGGGAATGTTGAAGTCCCGAGAATTAGGGCATGGAAGATTAGAAGACAGGAAGTGAGAAAGCCAGGTAGCAAAGTGGTCAAAGAACTGGGAGGTTGGTCCGGTGGGCGGTAGATGACTGCCACCCTGAGAGCCAGAGGAGAGAACAGGCGGATGCAGTGTGTCTCGAAGGGGAGAAGGAGAGGGAATGGGGGTGGAGGGAAGATGCTGGTAGGTGCAGGTGGAGAGAGCAGGATTCCGACCCCGCCACCATGTCTCTCACCCGGTCTGGGGGTATGGCTCAAGTGTAGACCTCCATGTGAGAGAGCAGCAACGGAGGCCGTGTCTGAGGGAGTTAGCCAGGTTTCAGTTAAAGCTAGGAGGTTGAAGGAGTTTGAAAGGAAGATGTCATGGATTGCTGTGAGTTTGTTGCACACAGGAGCGAGCGTTCCAGAGGGCGCAGGAGAGAGAGGACAGGCGCTGAGGGATTATGGGAATGAGGTTGCTGGGCTTGCAGGGAGGTGATTTATGTGTGCGATGGAGATAGGATGAGAGTGAAGTATTGGATGTGTTGTGGGGCCAGGGTTAGGAGATATGTCACCTTGAATAGAGTAACAGCAGGAGGGTGAGAAAGAGAAGGTGGGAATGGGATTTGTGGGAGTGATTGGCAGCACGAGAGTTAGAGGGAGACCATGTTCTGAGGGAACAAAGGAGTCATGTGAGGCCATCATGTGGGACGAGAGGAGGGAGGGAGAGATGCAGATAGTGTAGGGTCGGTGGGTAGAGGGGCAGGAGTTCCATTTAAGGAGAAAGGTATGAAGAAAATTGGTGCACATCCCTAGTCTCTTTATTTGTTGATTTTTTTTCTTGGTATTATTAGGCATTTTTAAAATAAAAATCAATTTTTTTTTCTTTCTAATAGCGTTTTTTTTCTGTACAGCCCTTTTTATTATCATTCATAGGATCTTATATGTTTAATTCCAGACATTTTCGTTCAGTAGTTTTTTTTAAAACGCCGGGGATGGGGCTTCGTGGTGGCATTCGGTGGCTGATTCCCTGCACTTCAGGAACCCTGCGGTGAATTCAAAGGGAAAATTGATTCCCTGAAGTGCAGGGAACAACAGAACACTGAAATGTCTGCGTCATTTCGGTGCTCTGTGAATATCTCCTTTAGTGGTGTTTTTTTTGCTGCCCCTGGAAAGTGCCAGCCTAGCCTTGCCTACCCAGGACATTCTTGAAAATTGAGAGAATTCTCAAATGTATCCTTCTGGTAAAATGTCCTGTGCAAAAAATTACAATTTTTTTTTTTTAGGGTGTCACCCTAGGGGGTGGGTGTCACCCGGTGCGGGCTTGCACCCCCGCCCCACCTAGCGACACAGTGCTCAGTCCCAACATTCTAAACATGAGCAGGCACACTGGCATAATTGGCACCGCCCCCTTCACGTGACACGCATAGCCAGGGCACGCAGCAGCCAGAAAAGCTGGAGGACAAACCCCAAAGCTTTAGGGTGCGGCCTGCAGCAGGAGTCAGCCTACGTGCTTCCACTGTAGTGTGAAAGGAGGACTGGGCAGAGAGGCCGAGAGAAGATTTTAAAAAGGTTTGAATACTGAGGGAGGGGAGGGTGTGGTGTGTGTAATGTTCTGTTGGGGGGGTGTAATGTGCTGCTCGGGGGGTTGTAATGTGCTGCTCGGGGGTGTGTGTAATGTGCTGCTCGGGGGGTGTGTGTATGTGCTGCTCGGGGGTGTGTGTATGTGCTGCTGGGGTGTTTGAGTAAACTGGATATCAGTACATTACTGTGAGGTTTTTGCTATGGAGCTCTGTGATACGCTCATACACACCACACATTGCTGTGAGTTTTATTGCTGTGGAGCTCTGTCATACGCTATATGAAATGAATTTAAGGGGGGAGGGGGTGAAAGTAATTAAAGGGGAAAAATGAATTAAG